>CAMAPF010000223.1:0-353624 GCA_945859915.1 Cuscuta epithymum
ATTAATTTTGTCATCTTTGCTTAACACAATAGATGATGACATATTATGTTGTCAATAAAATGTAATATATAGTGACAATAATATTGTCAAAGTCGAGTCACGTAATTGTCATTGTAAAAGAAAATTGTCATCCATTATAGATGTTTTAATTACAATTTTTCTGTCACTTAAAAAGTCTTTATTCTGACAATCAAAAGTGTCATCTAAAAAATAAATAATTAAAAAAGATAGAATTGTCAATAAAAGATTATATTTGATAATGAAACTAATCGACATTTTTGTGCATACACTGTTATAAACTGTCACAAATGATCAAACCAGTAATCAAACTGTTATAATCCAAATTGTCACAAGGCTAACCAAATATAAAATGAACTAATTTGAACGTCCAATATTCTATAACTACATGAGCTCCATCTGTAATTAAATTTGTTGATAGTCTTCAACATAAGTATATCTTGTTCCCTTGTTGTGTTTGATTAATATACTCCTTTTGTTTTCTCCTCTTGGTCTCTTGGCCTCCTGCAAAAGAAAAGAAAAGTAAACAAAGTATCATATATAAGAACAATTTGTTGAACATACATCAATGATATTCTGAACTATAGAGGGTCTACTAAATAATTTAATAGAAGCAAAATGTCATATAAAGTAATTTATCTAAAAACAATAGTATACCACATTCCAAACCGCAACTTACATGCTTTGTTGCAAACATAAATGGGAATAATGGCACAATAGCAAAATGTGAAATTAAAGTGACTCCTAAGACTAATGTGTTAATTTCAAATGATGAATAATGGTATGCAGTATTAGATAACAAAATGAATTTGTTATCTGAGCATATTGTTATCTCAACAAATAGAGAATTGTCTTCTGTGCCCACCAATAGCCTACTTTGAAGGAATGACAGAATACCGAAGTAAATTGTTTCATAATTTGCATTACCAAGGTCATAAATAAAAACTTTATTTAACATTTTGATATCTGTCCAAAGTCTACTTTTATATTTATCATTATAAAGAGATGTTTTCCAATACACCGAAATGGAGAATTACTTTAAGATTACCAAAATCTTAGTCATCTGTCTAGGAGTCCAAAAGGTTGTTCATAGTTCAATTAAATTTTTATGAGCTCATTCTTAATCCATAATTAACAAACGGGTTACTTGAGATTAAATTTAGATAAACTTTAGAATTATTGCAGATCTTTAGCAAGAGTATTGTGAACACAATCGGGTTATTAAAGATAAACTTAGGCAGATTAAGCAAGGAATTACAGATTAAGCAAGCAATGAATTGAAAAAGAATCTACCTGAAACGGCCTTCTTCATATGACAAACAAATTTTTGGAAATGCTGGCTTCAATTCTTCATCGGAGGCACAAAATATGGGGGAAAAACAAACATAATTTTCTCTCAATTCGTCGTCCGACCAGTTTCCAATTGTTTACCGCGCAGTGTAGTAAAAAGGGCCTTACACAGCCGGCTATGGCGCTTCTTCGTAGACGGTGGTGCTTCTTCACCCGGGCTGTGAACTCGCGAAGGTGAAGACTCTGGTGCCTCCTGCTATGTTCCTTCTCAGGCGGCGCAATTAGATAGACCTTGAGGAGACGGGCTCTGTATCGAAGACACTAAACCTAAAAGACAAAATAAAAGAGCAGAGGGTTAGCCGGCAGGGGTGAGATTTCATTTCTAAATTCTAATGGGATTAGAATCCAGTTTGAATTATAAAGAAAAGAAACTTTTCTAAATTAAAAGAAAACTTTTAACAAACTTTTAAAAGAAAAGTTTACCAAAATTATACTCCATAAAATTTAACAATCTTTAAAATACATTCTATATCAAAAAGTGTAGCAAATTTAAAAATTCGAAAAATAAATACATTAAAAATGTAATATTTACCATAAAAGGCGAGCTTTCATGAAATAAATACATTATTTATAAAATAATTAATTTTAATTCTTTCATTATAAATAAAATAATAAATAATATGAGACCATAGTGTCATTATTGATCAAGATTAAGTTTTCATCTATAAGTTTTGCTTGGTGTAAAAAATTCTATAAAATTTGCTCACTTGTTATTTGAAAATGTTTTATTAAAAAATAAATTATGACACATTTACGTTTATCGTCGTCAAAAGGTAGCATCAATGACGAACTAATATTGTCATTATTTTACAAAAATAATTAATGACGATATATGATTTCGTCGTAATAACTAAAATCACATGACACAAATTATCGTCATCAATTGTTTAAAAAATGTCATCAAAAGAGTTCCCTCCAGATTTTTGGCATCAAATTTTGGCGCTCAAACTTTAAGTGACGAACTAGACCTTATTGTCATAGTAAATATCAATTACTGACGACATATAAGAATCAAAGTGACAAACAATAATGTTGTCATAACAAATCATTTTATGGTGACGGATTTGAGTTTTGTAACTATTACTTAATATAATATGACAACTTTTTGTGTGTCACACAATTTTTTGTCATAAAATGTGTGATTTCTTGTAGTGAGAAGAAGAAGAAGAAGAAGAAGAAGAAGAAGAAGAAGAAGAAGAGGAAGAAGAAGAGGAAGAAGAAGAGGAAGAAGAAGAGGAAGAAGAAGAGGAAGAAGAAGAGGAAGAAGAAGAGGAAGAAGAAGAGGAAGAAGAAGAGGAAGAAGAAGAGGAAGAAGGAGAGGAAGAAGACGAGGACGAGGACGAGGACGAGGAGGAGGAGGAGGAGGAGGAGGAGGAGGAGGAGGAGGAAGAAGAAGATAATGAAGATGAAGAAAGGAGGAGGAGATTACCTACGATCGACGGCGGCTGTGGTGCGAAGCCACAGCCGATGGCGGAGCTGCAGTCTATGGGATGAATTGAAAGCATGTGCGGAGCTGCTGCGATTTGTTGTAGTTGATCGGAGAAAGCAGCGATGAAGGGGGCAGAGCATCGATGAAGCGGATTGGACGATGAAGCGAGAATACCAGAAGGGGGCGAGAGATTGGGGTTTTAATTGCAGAAGGGCAAAAGAGTAATCTGGAGTCCCATTTATGCAATTTAAAACTTGAAATCCTATTTTGGAGTTTTAACCATGTTTTAGTCCCATTCAGTATAATTTTACTTAATTAATTGGTTGATAGGGTAACTTAAGTTGGACGTGAAAGAGACTCTTCAATTGGCGATTTAAATTGCGCATCATGGGGCAGAAACCAAATACTATCGTATAAAGTAATGTACCTAAGAAGACAAGTAATCTAGGAAAATCTTTTTGGGCGTTTAAGCTGCAAGTACATTATTGGCTCAATTATTCTAAAGAAAATGATAGATTAACGAAGTAATAATCAATCAAGTTGAGGGAGCCGTTGAATGATGCTGCACTTCCCTTGAGTCTTGAAGGTAATATCAGGTTTACTTTAGGCGCGATTATTTTAATTAATTGGGAAAAGGGGCAAATAAGTTTTCGATCTAACAAAAAAAGTTCAAATCACCCCTTAAATAGGAGGTTCTGTCTGACCGTCGCCATTTGGAGCGGTTCCCGGTGGAAATTTTTGATGAATTTTTTTGAGTATCTTCTTCATTAAGTCTAGTTTACCCGTACCAAATTTTAGCGAAAAATAGAACCGGAAAGGCAGTCAAATGATTTTCTGAAATATACTGTGCTGTTTAACTGCGCAGTTATCTTCAAAAATTCATTGACTGCCTTTCCGATTGAAATTTTAGCTGAAGTTTGATGTAGATAAACTAGACTTAATGAAGAACATGTTCAAAATATTTCATCAAAAAATTCCACCAGAAATCTCCCCAAATGGCGACGACCGGATAGAACCTCCTAAATAATGGGTGATTTGCACTTTTTTTGTTAGTTCGAGGGCTTATTTGCCCCTTTTCCCTAATTAATTCAGGAGATTTAGTCCATTCATTGAGTTTGAGTATTATGGAGTATAATTTATCCTAAAGATATGTCGGACTGTTGTAGTATGACTATTAATTGCTCATTTGCTCGTTTAGCACGTCTGCTTTTAGACATTTTTCAATCCCACACCAGACCAGACGAAACTAGATCAAATCAGACCAGATAAGATTTCCGTAGTTATAAAATACACAAAGACCAGACGTTTACCAGACCAGAATAATTTAGACCAGACCAGCAAATTTCAGTCCAACTATGCAACTACGCTCACCATTTGTTGTAGCGCTCGATCAAGTGAGATCTATGAAGCACGGATACTTCCCTAGGGTAGCGTATCGGCGTATCGGATACGTTCCCGTATCCGATACTCTTGGATACTCGTACCGTACGTTCCCGAGCCGTATCTGCAATTTTTAAAAGTTTCCATTTTTTTTGTAATTTCTTGAAAGTTTCCGATACTCGTATCCTGACGGATACTCGTATCAACTTTTTAAAAAAAAATCCCAAAATTTACTTAATAAAATTCTAAAAAAAATGAAAATCTAAAACTACATTTTACTTGGTAATCAAATAATGGGCCTATATGACTATATCCGAATCAAGTCATTAACTCATACTCCGAAGTGGGTACTTGCACTTTTAATTTCAAGATTGTAGTTGTTTGACTTATTTGTCATTTTAAATTAATGACTTATTGACTACATTTATATTTCGAGATACACTAGTGTATATGAGAAATATTATAAATTTATTACTAAGTATCTTGAAAAAGGAAAATGTTTCAATGCAATGAATGGGTAGACATCATATATATATATATGTGTGTGTGTGTGTGTGTGTGTGTGTGTGTGTGTATTCAAAAAAATCTATTATTAATATTTATAAATAGACCCCTATAACTTTTAATATTTGTAAATACACCCCCATTACTTTTAATATTTATAAATATGGCCCCGTATCCGTATCTTACTTTTTTTGGTTTTGACGTATCCCCGTACCCGTTTCCGCGTTTCCGCGTTTCCGCGTACCGGTATCGGTGCTCAGTGGCGGACCCAGAAGTTTTCCGAAGCGGGGGCACTCCCTTATAAATGAAAATGGGTCGGGTCGGGTCGAATTGGGTGATCTTTTTTGTCAAGTGCGTTCAAATTAATATTTTTAACTGGAAATAGATTATTCAATGTTGACGTCAAGCAATGAACATATATGAGTTATAAGTCTAATTGTGAATTCATTAAGACAATTCTAAACAATAATATTTGACTTTTTGAAAGAAAGACATAATTTGGCGGATTAGAAATGACTCATCTTTGCGCCATTTCTGATTTTACATTAGAATTTTCACTATTTTTCATACTATAAAATGATCAAGATTTCATATTTGAACTAGGATCATGTCGTTGTTATACGTTGTGCCACAAAATTTGTTGGTACTTGTCGGAAATATAATTTTATCGTGTTAAAAATGAAGTATAAGTCAAGTTTCGGATTTCATCATTTAATACAACTTTATTTAATAATATGATTCTATATATCTACCTTTTACGAGGAGTATCATATTATAGAAAAAATTTAAAGGGTCCGTCGGTTTGAAACTAATTTATCGCGAATTGATACATTTTTTCATGCATGGACTTTTATTCAAGATAAAAGTCTTTCAATCTATTAAGTTTATCCCGCATATTAAAACCCTTGTCATATCTTTGAACTTTCACTTTGGACCGACATTATTCACCCCAAGTGAAAAATCATCAATGCCACTTTTCAAAGGAAGTGTAGTAACCATATAACAACTATCTAACTATAAGAATTTGCTCCATCACAACTTCAGAGTTGTTTATATTTCTTACTACAATTATTATATGTCTTCGTCGGAGTCCTATACATCTAATAGTTTTTTGAAATAATGACAATATGATTGAAATAAAGATAGTAGACAAAAATATGACTTAGATATTACCATAACAATTTTAGTGACCATGGTTCTGTTCATTAGTTATATTCTGGTAATATTTATGAAAAATACTCTAATTTTTTGTTCGGATAGCAGGGGCACAATTTTTATCTTAAGTACTAATACTAAACTTCATGGTCAGAAGCGGGGGCACTTGCCCCCCTAGGCCCCTCCCTAGGTCCTCCACTGTCGGTGCTACATAGAGTGAGATATGTTTTTGGGTCTATGCCTAGTCTTTTGTTGCAGCGTTGAAAATGGGGGATGCCCCTATGCAGCTACGCTCACCATTTATAGAGCCTGTTAGGTAGAGCCGAAATCAGTTGAATCAGCTGGTTGTGTTTGAAGTTCTGACTAAAGTGACTGTATTGACTGATTTTGCTGATTTATGAATAAATTATGTTTAAAATATATTTTATTAATTAAATAAAGAAAACATTATATGAAAAAATAGTTAAAATGGTCATCTACAAACACTTCAGCCAATATAGCCTTAAAATAACTTCAACCTTACATTTTCTTATTATATATTACACAATTCAGCGCTCGAAATAAAAAATTACGTGTTTTGGTTAAAAAGTTGCCTGAAAAGCTGAAAACTGTGTCACCAAACAGGCTCATAAATTTTTGGTGCTATCGATCTCTCGTCCCACATAAAGTTCCTAGTTTGATTTTGCAACTTTTAAGAAAATGTAATTTTTTGCTTTCGACTCTTCCATTATAGCCTTACAAAGGTAGATTGACTTTAGTGTGATAGAGAAAGCAGATGTAAAATAGGTTAATAAAGTAAGTGTATAAAAGTAACTTCGTATTAAAAACTTGTCAAAAATATAAGTGAGAATTTATTTTAGATTTGCCCAAAATGAAAAGTGAGAATTTTTTTAGAATGGAAGGGACTATTATTCACTAAATATGAGGGAACATTTCTATGTTTTTATTTTAAATTTATAATTATTTTACATTTTTATTTTTATTTTTGTACTACCTCCGTCCCGGTGGACTTTGCCAAGTGCAAAGTAGGTGAGAAATAAAAATAGTAAAAACTGTGTGGTTGAGATTTGTGCAGAGGAGAGAGAAATGTGCAGGAGCAAATCTGTTGCTTTAATACGAAAGTGGCAAAGTTTTTTGGGACAACCAAAAAGGCAAAGTTGGCAAAGTCTAATGAGACGGAGAGAGTATTTATTATAAATAAAATTATGTTTTTGTTGTTAATAAAGTAAGTTGTATTAGAGATTATAGGAAGAGAGTAGCACAGAAAGGTGAAGCATGAATTACTCCTACTTTGGGAGTAAAAAGGTCATACTGCCATTTTTGTATTTTGGAATCATTTTATTCCTATTTGGGGCTAATATTTGATGTTTGAAGCATTTAAATAAGTCATTAAACACCATAAATTTATATTTGTAAAAGAAAAAACATATGAACATAGTAGTAAGATAACCTTTCATATACAACTTGAGATATTTATAATACATATGCAAGTTTGACGTGTTAACCGTATTTACATCACATCCCTACGAATTTTAGGATATTTCAATTATTTTTCCCGGTTGGAAATGTGAAGGTGTTGGTCAATAAAATTAGAGTCACACGGCCACTATATTGAGAACCTAGATATGTTTGATGCGTCACTTGCAAGCAGCTATTGTTAGTCACCCTACAGTGTATTAACGAACCACATGGAGATCTAGTAGAATTGCTCTATTGGTTCGTAATTTAGCAACAACTAAAATCTATCATTAGTCAAGGAAATCAGAACCACACTTATGTTGTTATCAAAAAGAGAGTAAAGAGGGCCAAAAGTAGAAATTAAAGACTACCAAATAGTGTTACTCGGATTCATATTTGAGACCATGACTCAATGAGTTTGTGACTCATGTGATGACCAACTGCATTGTGATGCCTTGCGTGTGGGTGGATGTATGTGTGTAGTTAAAACGAGCTAGCTAATCATGCAGAGTGAATGGAATTCCCACACTCTCAACATTGTACACCAAACTTGACACATTGAATAATCATGATAGCTATATAAATTAAATTAAAGTAAATTAAAGAAGGCACATGAGGGACTACTAAATAAGAGTATGTATATGGATATGATCAAAATATTTGTAACAAGCTAGCTAGCTAGAGAAACAAATAGATAAAGTGTCAACATTGAGATGGTGAGTTTGAAAAACACATTGTCAATGAGGGTGTTGATTGTGGTGTTAATAGTAGTATCAACAAGTTGGTGGTGGAGACACACGATGGGGGATGAACAGCCGCAACAAGAAGAATGTGCAACCGTGAAGGCACTCATCTCAGCTTGCTCAAGTTTTGTTATGTACGGATTGCCAGACCCCATCCCAGGATCCCCTTGTTGTGTTGCCATGCTCAGCCTAAGCAACCTGGCTGACTCCACGGACAACCGCCAGAACGTTTGCCGATGTATGATGGATCTCATCACCACCTACAACCCCAATGCCACTTCCATTGCTACTTTGCCAGGCTTTTGTGGCGTCTCTCTTGGATTCATCATTGATCCTAACACCGACTGTGAATAGTATGTTATCATTTCCTTTATTCTCTTAGTTTTATTAAAAAGTGTTAATATTTGTAGTTCTATTTTATAAAGTTAGGAGTTGTGTCATTGCATATTTAGTCAAATGGAAGAAAACCTTATATGTTAGTTTGTTATGTCATATTTAGTCCTTGTAGGGCAAACATGTCTATCAAAGACATCTTATATCGACTAAATATGAATTACTTAATCCCTAAATTTAATTAATGAGTTTTTCTGGTTGAGTTAGATCCAACCATATTCTTTACAATTTTATTTCTTTTCTTCATAAAATATAATATTATTCATTTAGTAATAATAAATTCTCTTTCAAATTGGTGCAGTATTGGATGAATGTACCGACCAGTAAACTTTTTGAGATCGTTAAAGCCAAAGGTTGCAACTTTCAAGATGCGGCTAGCGCTTGCCTGGATCCAAAATAAGTTAATCTATTAATTCTGATCATGCATAAACCGAACGACAACACAAGTGTACCGGTACAAACCAAATAGATGATGATCTTACATATGTATTGTATTCTTAACTTATTGAATGTATGCATATGCAATTGAATGCTTGTTTCTTAAGAGAGCCAATTCAAAGAGCTTGATTACACACACACATTATTTTGTGGCACACATAATACAATCATAGGGTGGAGTGACATACATTATTCCAACATTTACAAGAAAAACATTTAGTCACACTATATAAAACAATCATTCCCTATGACGGAAAAAATAAGTCACTAACCAAACAACATTCCAAGCATTATTTTCGCTATGAGTTTATGTAGGTCCACATAATTGTGCTTTCAAACTTTGTGTAACCTTTTCCTTGAAGTTCCCCTACAAGCTCCAGTTCTTCTCTGAAACATTGTCCATTTCACATAGACCATTGACCAGCTTATGTTGCCTTCGTTGTCTCGGTGCACTGAGAGATTGATGCGTGTTTTCTCGCACTAAAAATGGTTGTAGAAAAGTGGTTGAAAGTACGAGTATCGTCTCCACAGGGACGGACAAAAGGGAATTAAAGATTAACTAAATTCAGCGATTAAAAAGAAATAAATAAATAAAATAAAATGCAATTGTGTGAGATTGGTTGGTTGAGTAAAATAAAACTAATGCTAATGAGCGATTAAAATAAATGTGGTTTTCTTATTAATTAACGACGAAGGGAACATGGATTGATTCCGGGGTAACCAGATTTCTGGCAGATCAGGCCTAATTACATGAATTTAATTTAATTGAGCCTAGCTAATCATTACTAAATTCTTACCGCTCTCGCGGCGTAGAGTACAATAATTTAGGGGACCAGGCTGATCTCTCATGCGACAGGATCCTAAATTATTGCCAAGACGAGCGAGCTTACGACCCCTTAATCGCTACTAATCTCTTAACGACTGATTAAGTGTGTGTGAATGTGTCCTAGAACAAATTAGATCTTTCTTAATTCATTCTACATGCAATTGTAATTCTAGCTGCAGTCTAGGTTACAAGAGATATCAATCAAATTATTCAAACACAAATTAAACGGACATTCATGCAATTAAACCGAAAGGAATCTAGCCATCAATCATGATCAACCCCTTCATCAACCACAAATCCCTAATTAAACTACTCACAACTCATAATTGAAGAATCAACAGAATTGAGATGAATAGAATAAATTGTCATTAATTAAAAAGATGAACTTACAAATAATCTCAGGGTCTTGGAAGAAAATAGCGTAAAAACGGTGTTAAATTCGTCCCTAGGCCTCTCCGTAATGTTTGTAACCCGTAAAAAGGGGTATGTAGGCCTTATTTATAGAAAACAATAGAGTTTGAGCTGAAATAGGACAAATCGGGGCCAGACACGATGCCAGGCACGATCGTGCCTGGGATCGTGCCTACGGAAGAAACACGCGTCTCGGGTGAAGGCACGATTGTGCCTGGCCAGGACACGATCGTTCCTGGCTGGCAGAATGTTTGCGTGCCTTCCTCTTCCAGGCACGGTCGTGCCTGGTCTTTTCTTCATCATTTTTTTCGTTTCTTGTTCCAAACACTCCCGAATGCCCACGAGGTCGATCCAAATGCTCTTTCTTCATCAGAATTTCGTCGTGAATCTCCCGGTGACCTCCAAATCTCTCAAATCTTTCTTGACTGCCTTCACATCCTTCCCGAATGCCTCTCAAGCGCCGATTGCCGGACTTTAACTTCTTCGATTTGACTCTAAATGCAATGAAACTCGATCCAAAGCCTGCTAAACACAACTTGAGCCAAAATTGAGACTTGCAACGCCTTAAAGCTAGGAAAACCATCAAAATCCGACCCGAACACGCATCAAATGCGTGTTCAAATACGGACTTATCAAACTCCCCCACACTTAAGCTTTTGCTTGTCCTCAAGAAAATCGAACAACGGGACTTACGATAATCACCACACGGAATTTAAAACAGTTAGCATGCACACGTAGTTAAAGGGATATTTACAGGACAATCAATTTAAACCAAGAAATTTTTTCCCTAAACTACATCTTTGAACTCAAGCTAAACTATTTGACACAATTATTCACAACATCTTCAAAGTAATGACAGCCTACACAATTAAATTGGCTACTAATCAGAAGGACTTGTGAAGGTGATGGTGAATGGACAATAATAGTAGTCCCTTTCTTTTGAGAGATTGGAATATTCTAACAAAGACTCAATGTATTCAGGAACTTCAGGGTTATTCTTAGGAACAAGGAACTCAGTAGGCCACAACTTAGGAACAATCATTTAAACCTATGCAAAGAGTAGACATGGTGTACAACTAAGCTAAACCGTCGCGGCACATTTGTGCTTAGACGCATACTTGAAGTACGCAGAGGACTAAAGCTAATTTTTTGCAATAGCCCCCAAGTTCAATTAATTAGGTTCAGTTTTCCTTGTCATGTAGGCACGAGAACGCCATTTCTTTCGAAAGATACCCAAGTCTCATCTTATGCTTTTTGACCGGGGCTCCCATTCTCTTTTTCGAAAAGTAAGAGGTCTAGCTATATTAATTTTTCACCTTTCGGATTCTCACTAGACATTACCCCATTCTAATCTCGGCCTGACCAAGGAAAAATAACAATTTAAGTTCATTAATTTCAAAGTGAATCCATGCCTACAATGCAATCCTCGAAAGTATCATATTCCTAAAAAGTGACTGCTCTTACCCCATTTGGGGCATAGGAACAGTGCCAAAAATGGCTCCTACACAAAATTCCCTAAACTTAGCAAATTAATCCCCTAATTCCCTAAACATCAAGACTAAGTCAGGAATATTCACAGGTAAGGAAAACAGGTCATTTGGCTATGAAGCTCAATTAATTGGGTAAACAAAGAACGGTCAGGCTCAAAGTGGCTTCTCCTAAAGGGTCTTATTCAGGTGGGGTGGATGATTAATGGAAAATTCAATGGGTGACTAATGCCTTCATCCTTTCAACAACTAGATTATCATGCAAGCAATTTAAGCCTAAACACTTCAAAGATGTTCTAAAAGCATAGTCAAAACGCTAGCCAGCTCACAAAGACACAGTTTAAAGAAAAATTTTCAAAACATTGGCATGAATTTCCTATGAATATACAACTAACACCTGCGCATGCTAACTCTAACAAATCACATGTAACGACTACTGCCCGAATGCTCGATTCACTCCCCCACACTTAAACTTTGGCATCGCCCTCGATGACCAAATATGCATTATGCACTAGGGGTAAAGAGGAAAGGGTCACGCGCGCTCAAAATCAACTCAAGTTAACATTACGCAGCGAGTAAACAAAGTCATGGAAACTTCCCTATAGCGTTGGTCGGTCAGGAACTAAACTGGGTCTTTGATCGCGCGGCACATCATCCACTAAGCTGCAACACATCATGAAACACAAAGCATAGCAATAATAAAGAGAGTTAAGTGCAACAGTGAGAGTGTGAGAATGTTGAGGTGTACAGTCATCCAACATAATCATAATACAGAGGCTAGAGGCGGACAATCTAATCAAATCTAATACTCAGGAGGGGGCAGCGGTGAATATGCATCAAAGAATGAGCTCCAGCTAGACTCCAGAGAGGTGAGTCGCTCATCAATCTGGGTGTACTGAGACTGGAGCTGTGTGTAATGGAGCGCCTGGTCCTCCCTCATCTCTCGGTAGAAGTCCTGCTGCTCAAAGCGCATTTGATCGAACCTCTCATGCTGCTCAGTAGACAGCTGCCGATACACGGCATCCTGATGCGCATGCATCCCCGCCCAAGAATCGGGAAAAGTGGTGCCGTAGGGGGGTGCATCATAGGGAACCTCGGGTGCAACTGTCTCCATCTTCACATCGTCGTCGTCATCATCATGGTCATCATCATCATCATCATTATCATCATCATCTCGATGTCCTCCTCCTCCTGCTCCTGCCGGCTGCGTCTGAGCCCTCCTCCGTGCCACTCTAGTGTTGACATCGGGCAGCCGAGTCAACGCAAGAAAACTGGAGCTCTCCTCCATCCTCTGAAAACGGTCACCGAAGCCCATCCTGATCAGGAGTCGCGTGATGAATGGGCCAGCAAAAATAGACTTGATGTGGTTCGTGGATTGACGGTGGAGGAGTCTGGCAATAAGATAGCCCATGTGGGGCTTACGGTTATGGACCATACACCAGAGGCAGAATAGGTTCGAAGAAGTGACCTTACCGACAACCTCGGTTTTGCCGGTGATAGTGGAAGAGAGGATGGAATGAATGATCCGGTACTGGCGTGGGTATAGGAGCATGCTCGGGGACATCTTGGGCTTGTACTCCCCGCCCCCGATAGTAATGGACTCCCAAAAGGCTTGGCGATTGACGTTGGGGGGGGAAGTCTGTGAAGAGGGCCTTGTAACACCCCGACCCCACCGGACCCGAGGTAGTTACTCCGGACCAATAGTACTGTCCCCACAAACCACCACGAGCCTTTACCACGCACTTTGTCCTCACTCATGCGCGCCCTGGGAAACTTCCCAGGGGGTCACCCATCCCAAGACTACTCCCGTGCGAGCACGCTTAACTTTGGAGTTCTTGGGTAATGATCTCCCTTAAAAGGAGATGCACCTCTGTTGGTATGAGTAGTACTATTAATCCATTTATATTAAATCTCAAGTGTTACAGGCCTCGTGCTGACCATTGTCCTTGATGCGAGTAAAGCCCAGGTGATAGTGCATTTCCGCCATAGAAATGGTGTGGTCCTCCTCAAACGCCCGGAACTTGATCACGGGCCTGTGGTTATCTGTAATAGCAATCTCCTTGGCCATCTTGAAGTTGGCTAGCACCTCG
Organism: Cuscuta epithymum; assembly: GCA_945859915.1. Taxonomy (NCBI): domain Eukaryota; kingdom Viridiplantae; phylum Streptophyta; class Magnoliopsida; order Solanales; family Convolvulaceae; genus Cuscuta; species Cuscuta epithymum. The sequence continues at coordinate 13,683 of CAMAPF010000223.1, forward strand.
CAAGTCACTTCCTTGTATGTAGGCTCGTGGATGCCAAAGAAAAGATGTTGCCACCATCCCCTTCGCAGCAGTGTCATTACCTCATCATGTAGCTCAGCGGCTGTCAATGTGGGCTCGTCAGGATAACAAAAGGTGCCCACCTCCTTCTTCAGTAAATCAAGGTATGTGATCAGTTGCTCGTCCTTCGGGAACTGAGGCTGAAACCGGGCACCCGTTGCCCTACTAGAGCTGGTTCCAACATTCTTGGTTCGCTTCTTTGGTGGCATCTGTGAAAAACAATTCAACAACAACAATAACAAACCAACGGGGCTTCCAAGTCTTAGAATAAAAATCACAAGTCAAAAATAATGACCCTGTCAGCAATTAATCAACCAAGAGCATCAACATAACTAAAAACAAACCCAAGTTTAACAAGAATAGTTGAAAAGTTCTAACTTTTAACAAAGAAAAGTTCTTTGAATAAAAGTTAAATTTTCAACGACACACGGTATAAACAAGGTCACAAGCAAGAATCGTTCATCACAACAGTGTTTTAGAATAGAGTTCTTTCCAAAATAATTAGCAAAAAGATCAAAATTAGGGAAAGAACCCAAAATTCTCAAATGAGACAAAGTTTAGCTTTAAAATGGGGGTTTTATGCTCAAATGGAGGCAACAAAAATCATATACCATCACAAACATACATTAAGCATCATAGGAAGCAAAGAAATCAAAAACCCCCAAATCAATATCGCATTGGCAACATTTACCCTAAATTGGCAAAATCAGCTCCAAAAATTAGGGATTTCATAGAATAGAGGCAAAATCATCCACTTAGAACATCAAAAGCAACATTAAAAGCTTCAATTTAATCCTTATGGTGCAATTCCCTAATCTTCGTTTCTTGTTCCAAACGCTCCCGAATGCCCACGAGGTCGATCCAAATGCTCTTTCTTCATCAGAATTTCGTCGTGAATCTCCCGGTGACCTCCAAATCTCTCAAATCTTTCTTGACTGCCTTCACATCCTTCCCGAATGCCTCTCAAGCGCCGATTGCCGGACTTTAACTTCTTCGATTTGACTCCAAATGCAATGAAACTCGATCCAACGCCTGCTAAACACAACTTGAGCCAAAATTGAGACTTGCAACGCCTTAAAGCTAGGAAAACCATCAAAATCTGACCCAAACACGCATCAAATGCGTGTTCAAATACGGACTTATCAGGGATCAAACCTTAGATAAGGACGATTGTGTATTATCCATGTAGTTTGAGAAGTCACCAAACTACAAGCTTCATGCATACTCACACTGATTAGGAGTAAGCGCTCCTCATACTATTCTGCAACTTCTACTGCTCCCCGGTTTGGAGAAGAATGCAAATCAAGTAGGCTCTCCTCAACCATTCATATCCTCTCACGAGGCAATTTTATTGATTGTGAAGTCGATGGGGCTTCTCTCGATGAGATACGCAGAGCATTCAACCACCTCAGACTATTGCTTGATTGGTCTGCCATCAAGTTATTATTAATTTATTATTACTATTTGAGGTTCTAATTTTTCCCCATTGTCGATCTCGGGTATTTTGTCACTCTTCTCGCCATTATTTTTATCTCTTCTTATATTATGAAGATTGAAATTTTTCCTTGTGCATTTTTCCATCCGGTGATCTAACCACGTGTATCCTACACACATTCTTTCCCCTTGATCTCATATTCTCATTTTTGTTTGACTTTGAATAAGATCTCTGCATTCAAAATGAAGGCCTAAGTCATGAATACACTATACATTCTTGTAAGCCTTTACCTAAAGGGAGAATGGATATCTTTAGGTTTGATTCATGAATAGTATTAGGTCATTACTGATGCAAGGAGACAAATTTGCTGAGAGATGTATTTTTAGTGCGTATTCACTAAAATTTGCTGAGAGGGGTCTGATCGTTATTTTTAGTGCGTATTCAACAAGTCACTTTTTGTCAGATAAATATTATATTTGAAAATCATTTATGTACTTGAATAATTATTTGTAATTAAAATAAAAGATGAGTATTATTATGAAAAAGCCTTGCTCTTGGTCCGGTACTCTGACGAGAATACTCTTGTTCTGTTTAGTGTACTATGCACACTACTGAAATTCTGGTTAGAAGAAATAGTGTCCTCCTGTTTATTGTACTTCGTACACTCCTGTTCTGTTTAGTGTACTTTGTACACTCCTGAAATATTTTTAGAGCATTATTACTCTTCTGTTAAGGTTCGGGTCTCTTTGGTGATCTCGTCCTTTCTGTTCAGCTAGCTTCTGTCAGAGATTGGTACGTGTAGCTCCAGTGATTACGTTTCCATATTCCTTCTGGGTAATGTGGATACGGACTTCGATCGACCGTATTCCTTACCATTAGTATTCCTCGGTCTAGGTCCAGATTCTAGAGTCCAAGGCTAAATGAATATGTATTTTTCAATGATAAGTTTCAGAATAAGAATTATCTGATAATTATGATATCTGAATATGCTTCTGTTCTATACACAAGAAGAATATAATAATTATCTCAGAATAAAATTATCTGACATTTATGATATCTGAGTATGATTCTATTCTGTATGTAAATATCTGTATTTTTACAACAGCTGCTCGGCTCACCCAGGTATGTTATATGTTTGTATGATCAGATGTGAATTATGATATGTTAATATGTTCTTTGATATGTTAATATTATTGTTATGTTATTACCGTACCACTCAGCACATTACTGATCCTTAAATGCTTTTTAGTTTTGAGCCGCTGCCGCTTATTACTATTACTATTATTATTATTATTATAATAATAATAATAATCATCATCATTATTAATTAATATATCTCAGATTTCTCCAATGGCTTAATGTTTTAGAAATAAAGTTATAATAATATTTACTTAAGTTACTAGTCTTATTCTTTACCTTTATGATTTATTATATATACGTATGCAACATACTAAAAGAGAGTGTTATATGCTAAAAGAGAGTGTTATGCTTTTTGATAAATACTACTACCCCTGTCCTAAAAAAAATTGTCATTTCTTAAATTTCGAACCATGATTTTGATTAGTATAATATTATGGAAGGTATAAATTTTATACTTTTATGAAAGTGCTTTTAACAAAGAACATTTTCATATAATTTTTGTATTATAAATAATTTCCAATAAAAAGATATAGTTTGTCAAAGTTTTGAAAATGACAAAGTTTTTTGGGACAGAAGTAGTACTACGTATAAAGTTGTTTTCATTTACAGACTCAAATACAAAATCATTATTGTATCATACATTTAACTTTATTCTCATTAATTCTGATACACGTCTAGTACCAAAAGGCTCGTTATATCAATGGATGGATTCTCATTGTTTGGATGGCTCATTAATAAGTTCCTTACCTTATAACTATTACTCAATTTGGTTATTACTTTCCAAGCATGATTTTTTAATATTTTACTACTATTCAGCAATTGCATTCTACTACCTCATCCCCGAGCCATGTTTCTAATACGATATTTATATATACCATTTGTGTTGGGATTCTAATTATGTCAAAGGTGGTGAATTTATTGGCAAGGAGGGCACTAAGAGCACTGAAGGGATGTATGAAATTTCAAGCATTAGTGCGATGATGTATAATTTGAAGGCAAAGTGCAAAAATACTCCACTACAATGAGCCAATTAAAGAAATTAAATTATCAAAATGCATTAAGGAAACTAGTGAAATTGGGGGAACATCACAATTGTTTAAAATAAAATGGATATAGAACACCACGAAAAAAGGACACAATACAAGTAGCAATTAAAAAAATCTTTAACCTCATATTAGTAGCATTTGTGTTCGAAGACGGAGGTTATACATTAGAGTATTTCATTAAGAAAGAAAATCGAAATTTCTTGTAACACTAAATACGCAAATGCCATATATGATGTCTGGAAAGGTGAGAAACAAACTTATGTGAATTTTAGGAAGGATGATAACGGTTCGTTGTTGCATAAGAACCAGGAGTGAGTGACGTAAATAGAGAAAACAGAGAGAGATGGTAGTTTGCAAGTAAAAAGGTTTGAGGAAGGTAATGGTATTAAGGGAATAGAGAAAATGACAAAAAAGAGGCAAGAGAAAATCTGAAATTAAAAGGGATAATGCACTAAATTCCTCTTAAATTATAAAAAGCGGCACTTCATATTACCATTGGTCTTTTCAATTCCAAAAAACATGACTCTGCGAGAGAAAATGGTAATTTGCTATCATCTTATCTTTAAAAGCTTGTATAGTTCAATGACTTGAGGTTAGTATGATTCAGTTCCGAATCCGGTAGCTCATACTATACAATATCTTATATGTCAAATCCAAACAATTCGAAAAAATAGATGAAACTTGCAACAACAATGTTGTCAAAAGAAGGATAAGGGTCTTCATATTTGGAGACGACCACTCAATCCTTTGAAGATTAAAAGAAGCCTTGTACAATAACATTATACACAACCAAATCGAGAAGCCACTTTTTTCATGAATCGTATCACTACAACCGTATAATAAGTCCGCCATGGATCTTGGGTTTTGTTGTAGGTCGTAATAAAAATGTGGATAAATAAAGAGTGGTTATGCCAATCAAGAGTGGAGACAGGGAGGGGCTGGAGGGGGCCTCGGTCCCTGCAAGAAAAAAATTCTCAAGTATAAATTATGTACAAATACTTTTAATTTATAGAAAATGTGATGCTATTTTAAAATTTGGCCCCTGCAATTTAAATTTTTTAAAGCCCGACCCCTTTAACCATAATTTTTTGGCTCCGCCACTGATGCCAATGGTTTTCAAAGATGACCGGACAGAGAAAGAGTGAATTAACGAGGTTGAAGATGAGAGGTAAGATGGATTCATGGAGAATGAATAACGAAAATATAAGTTAATGAAGAATAATGAATGATCAAGTACCGCACTAAAGTGAAAGAGTTGAAGAAAATTTCTTGTTGTACACAAAATTATTACATAACTTGTTTGCAATCCACTAGCTGCCTGTGTACAAAGACGATTCGTTTAAAAGACAAGATTTTATGTTAAAATGACTATGTATACAGATAGTGTACAATTTGTATACTCCAAGAATGGCTGAAGAGTTAATAGTAAAGAGGTGAGTGAGATAGAAACTAAATGTGAGGTGGATGAAAGTATTAAATGAGATGGTAAATATATTTAGTAGAGAATACAAAAATGGAAAATATTAGAGAATAATATGATAATTATATGTGACGTTTTTGTCAATATAGAAGAGGGCTTTTTTAAAGAAGGGTTAATGCGTAAAATTTAAATAGGATTATAGGCCTGGTATTAGGAATTAAAATTTAAAACAACAATTAACCGAAAATTAGTGGATGTTTTCAAGTTAACCGGTCACACCTCGCAATTCATACCGTGGGATCAGTGCACCATCCCCATGGTGTACCGATCCCAAAACGACATAGTTTTAGAAGCTGTTCTGTTCATCTTAATCTTATTACTTATTGCTTATTCTTATTTTATTCAGATCAGATCAGAAAAATTCAGATCAGATCAGAAAGATTCAGATCAGATCAGAAAGATTCAGATCAGATCAAAACATTCAGATCGGATCAGGAACATTCAGATCAAATCAGGAACATTCAGATCAGATCAGAAAAGTTCAGACATGATTTATCCCTTTTATTATAATAATAATTATAATAATATTAATAATAATAATTATTATTATTCTTGTTGTTGTTAATGTAATTATTATAATTACTATTACTATTGATATTATTATTAGTATTATTATTATTCTTATTATTATTATTATTATTATTATTATTATTATTATTATTATTATTATTGTTATTATTATTATTATTATTACTATTATTATTATGATTATGATTATGATTATTATTATTATGATTACTATGATTACTATGATGATTATTATTATTATTATTATTATATTTATTATTATCATGATTATTATTATTCTTACTACTATTATGGTTATTGTTGTTGTTATTAGTTTTGTTTTCGTTATTATCATATTATACGGAGTAATTACAATTAAAATTATAGAAATAAATGTTATAATTATAAATAAAATTATAATTATAGAAATAAATATATCTATAAATATAATTACAATTATAATTATAGCTATATTTATAACTAGTGTAATACGTATAATAATAATTATACCTATTATAATTATAATTATATTTAAATTATATATGTGTAATTACATTTATAATTATAGTAATTATAATTATAATTATAATTTTAGAAATATTCAAATCAGATTAGATCAGAAGGATTCAGATCAGATCAGAAACATTCAGATCAGGAACATTCAGATCAGAAAGATTCAGATCAGATCATAAAAATTCAGATCAGATCAGAACTTAAAAAATTCAGATCAGGTGAAGAGAACAGCTTCTTAGTCCGTATTGATTAAAAAAACAGGTATCTTTTGTTGAGTAAAAAATGTCGCCATTGTTATTACACTGGATTGAAGAGGCTATGTGCATTCCTTCGAAAGAGAGCATTGGAAGTTGGTCATGACACTCGTTGTTGAGGAAGTGGCGGCGATGCAAGTGCTCATCCTCGAGGCGGCGGTGCAGCGGAGCTCAGCCTAGCTTGATAGCAGATTTGATGCGTCAACCTCATCCATGCAGTCCATCGAAGCCATGCTCTGTTCATATACAGAAACTTCTGAGACTATTTTATTTGATTTTTTTTTGTGCACATAGGGTTTGATTATTGAGAACATCTCTTCATCTAATACTCTGAAAGAAAGAAGGTGAGAGAACTCACTGGAATTTTAATTTACTTATTAACTTTTAAGAACTCAATTGGAATTTTTATTATACAATTTACATGTTGAAGGTGACTGCCATGAATTATTTTAGACCTTTCTCAATTTACATCTTGAGCACACTTAAGTTACATCTAGATTTGCTTAAAGTTACACATCTATAAGCTTGAGTTACATGTCAACTTTTCTCAACAAATTACATCTCACTTATACGTGATTTATATTTTCTATAATGCGAGTTACACCGCAATACAATGCTAGTTACACAACACAATATAAGCCCCTTGTTGTTCAAAGATTTTTTTAATAAAAAATCATATTTATTGCCTTGATATTGAAAACAAAACATATACACTATTTATTAGACTATTTTTTCATTGTTTACATTTAAATCAATGTTTTACTTCTTATACTATGTATTTGAGAAGTTACATTTCGATCAGACTTGAATTACATTGATCAATAACGTAAGTTTCATTTCTTTACAAGCGAGTTACATCGTTAATACTACTGGGGCAAAAAGAAAAGAAAAAACAGTTATTGTTCACATGTTTTTGTTCACACGAATTTCTTAAAAAAATTGTACAAAATTATGTCGTTTTGGGTGTGGAGCATGGTGCTCACTGTGGGATGATCCCACCATATACCTAATTCTTTCAAATCATATTTAGCACCGTAATCATCATCATCATAGCATAATGATTGCCTACGCGAATACCTAAAAACCCCTTCCTTGTTCCTTCGTCTTTACCAAAAAGAGGTACACATGTCTGCTCTCAATTCTCATAACCATTTGCAGGTGACTTTCACCTTTCTTCACTTTCATACTATTGTCATTTTTTCAACCACAACACCGACTTCTTCGCCACTTGTTTTATTTTAATGTCGTAAACTTCAAGCTTAATCTTATGCCACCTTTCAATTCACCCTCGTTTACCTATATTTTGGCAACCATTATTATGCCTCACCAACATTATTTTTGGACTTATTGTTCCACTCCATTTCATCCCAAATAAAGTTCATACTTTGATTTTGATAATTTTTTTTTTGACGTTGCCATGAAATCCCTCAAAAAGTAAATTAGATGATGTAGTGAGACTGTATGAGAAATTAAAGGAAGTGAGTGTGAAGTAGATAATAAAGTAAGGTATAAGAGTAAATTTATATTAAAAACTTACCAAAAATAAAAATATAGAATTCATTTTGGAGCTGACCAAAAGAAAAATGTGAAATTTATGTAAGAAGCATTTTCGTTAGTATTTTATTTTATATAATCCTTATACGGAGTACATACATAAAAGCTTGCAAAATCCGTACACCTTTTCATTGTGCTTCTGTGCTGTCCACTTATTTCTTTATTGTTATTATTATTATTATCTTTAAATGTTTGGTATCTGAGCTATCATCTTCTTGTCTCCTTCCTCCTTGGACCATTTCTCCACAAGAACCACCCAAAGTAATTGGAGAGAAATTGCTGTTTTTATCCTTTTAAAGAATTTTGTTTATATATATATTAGTGTACATTTATTTGCTTGTATAAACATTACATTCTTCACTAATATTCAACAGAAATTGGAGTACATCTTTGGCGTTTGCTTGGTTATATTTCCTGATTTTTGAAAGATCCCAAAACTTTTATTTATTGATTCCTCTACATTTTACTACGAATTTATTTATTTTGTTGTCATTGATTGGGTCTGGGAGTATATATAAGATCTGAAATCTACTTTTTTTGCTATCTCAACTGCAAGTTTTTGCCGCCACCGACACTTCTCAGCCCATTGATTTTTTTTATCATTTTCTTCCGATTCTTTCCTTCCTGGATAATCATTCTTACCTTGAAGAACTTATACTTCTGGTAAAGGTGGAAGCTTTGAAATAAAGAAACCAATTTGGGTCAACTTTGTGTGTTTTTTTGTTCGGATTTAGCTCTGGGTCTGTCGGATATAGACAGATATCTTAGCTCCGAGCCAAGATGATGCGAATGAAGACTAGACTCTCCGCCGTTCCTCCGCCGGAGATGAAGACCGGAGGTTCTCGTGTCGCCGCCGCCGCCGGCAGCAATGAATGGGAGATGAGGCCTTGTGGGATGCTTGTCCAGAAAAGAAATACTGATTCGGATAACCGACCCACTCTTCCTAGTATCCGAGTCCGGGTCAAGTACGGGTCGGTCTACCATGAGATCAATATCAGCTCCCAAGCCACCTTCGGTAATTAACTCAATCTTCCTTTCTAATTGTCGTACCAAATTGTTAATTAGAATGTGTTTATTCCTTGGGAATATCATGGAAAGGAAGAAAATTGGTGAGTAAAATCATTTTCTTTCTTTAGTTTCTTCTTTGACAAATGAGTTTGACACTTTGACAATAAAGTAGATTCATTGAACTTGAATGAATGTGTTAAGAAAATAAACTATTAGATCAAACTGAATTAATCTATATATATACATATTGAATCTCTGTTTATTTGTTTTTATATTTGAATTTTGTTCAGTTGACTTAATTACATTTTTCAATTCTTATTTATTTTGTCGAATTTATCTAATTCATCGATCCTGCGAAAAAATGCCACTTTCTTTTTTAGGGAAATATATGATGGAATTTGACTTGCATCCACAAACCACTTTATGGGGGATATCGGATTTTGCATCTATTTTCCAATTTTTTTTTTTACTTTTGCATCATTTTTCACTTAAAAATCTTTTGCACCTTGTTCATGATTTTTTCTTCACAAAGTGTTATGTGATGTGATGTAAAACCAATTTTTTTAAAAAAAAATAAGATGCAAAGTCTAATATCATCCAAAAAGTAGAGCCAGGGTCAAATTCCTCCTAAATATATTTGGTGTTTGTATTGTTACTCTTTCTTCTAATACGTCTTACTCTCTCAATTTTATCAATCGATAGAAAATACACTATAGATTATAGTCTGACTAAGAAACATACTCCCTCCGTTCCATTGTAATGTTCCCGCTTTCCTTTTTTAGCAGTCCCAAAAAGAAGTTCCCATTTTCCTAAATGGAAAGTTATCCTACATCAAAACAGTGTCAAACACTGCAAAACGGTGTCATACAATGCTAAATAGTGTCGAAACAGTGTCAAAATATTAAAATTTACCCCACGATAAGTTTATTTCCTTAATATGTGTGTAGGTCAAATCGGGAACATCCCAGAGGGAGTATTTGGTTGTTGTAGTATAAGTAACAAGACATGATGTTCTTTTCCATTTTCTATAGTATACTCCCTCCGTCCCTGAATTATTTTCAAACTTTCCTTTTTCGTCTATCCCAAAATTATCTCTTCTTTCTCCTTTTGGCAAAGAATTTGTGGTTCACAACCATTCTTACACATTCTTACATATTTCTCTCTCCTCTGCACAACTCTCCACTACACAAATCCCGCTATCTTAGTAAATGTGCTCAGCCGAAATGGGAGAAAAATTAGGGACAGGGGGAGTATCAAAGACACAAAAATCACGGAGTATTTTGCACTTTTTCCCTTTCTACATGTTTCCGCGTTCAAAAGATAGCGTCAGTGGAAGATTAGAAATATGTCGCCCACTTCTGCATTATACACACGGACCCGACATGGCAATTGTAGGTAGGGACTAAATTATGGTGAAATAATGACTCGGCTAATGTCAAATAATACTTCATCCTTCCCATTTTACTTGTTCTACTTTCCTTTTTGTACTGTCCCAAAATAAGTGTCTACTTTCCTCTTTTGGAAAGAAATATGTGGTCTACACCATTTCACTTTATTATACTCAAACCTCAACCACAACTTTTACTTTTTCAACCACTTCATTAATACCTGTGCCAAGTTAAACTAAGACACATAAAATGAGACGGAGGTAGTACTTCCTTTCCATTTTATGTGTCGAGTCTTATCTTGTTTTGACACAATTATTAATAAATTGATTGAAAAACTAAACGTTTTGGTTGAGATTTGAGTAAAATAAAGTAAAATATTGCAAATCACATACGCAGCGTATGTCTTTTCACAAAAGAAAATTTGATACTTATTTTAGGACAAACTAAAAAGAAAAGTAAGACATGTAAAATATGACGGAGGGAGTATTACAAAACATTGTGTATTCATCAGTCCGGTTTTGTCCAATTCGCTTTTTAGTTGGTTCGGTTTTCAGTCGATCAATTTACAAAACGTGAAACCATTGGCAGAGTCTGAAAAATAGAGTCATGGGGTTCTTAATGTACCTTTAATTAATATAACATTAATAAAAATTATAACTAGTTAATTGTTAAAGAAGTATAACATTTCATAGTTAACATAAAATGAATTATTACATCTTGATTCACTGTTGAAAGTTATTTTCGTCCTAAATTGTATAATATTGAAATAAAAATTCACAAATATCATAAATTTAATAATTTATCTTAAAATTAAAACAAATTAAAATAAGTATAGAACTGAACAGGTCCTATACAAAATTAAAACTATTACAAATTATTCTTTTTGTAACAATTCCACTAATTTATAGAACGACTTAAGTATACCTAGTATATAACTATATTCATTTCCATGAATAAGTACGAAATTTGACATTCATAGTCCCCTAGTTCTTTCACATCTTTGCAGCCCTCAAATACAGACAAAAACTAACATTGTGCGGTCCCATTCTCGGTTTCACGCAAAGACAATAAATGTTTATCCCAAAATTTAACTCATTTTCTGTGTTTAATGCGCCAAAACCGTTCTTGATTTATAAATTCTATGCATGCGATTTAAAAATGCAGCAAACCCCATTTGTTATAATTAATAAAAAATGCAGCAAACCCCATTTGTTATAATTAATTGTGCGCATAAAACCTGCAAATAAATTTTATAAGAATAATAAACATTTTTTTATTCGACAATTAAATTCATTCTTTCATTATGTTATGTGCATGATTCATTATAACTTAGATTAATTTGACGCAATTTTCAAATTACATAGATTAATGAGCAAAATTTGTATGTTGTCGCGAGAGGTCTGGTGCATTAAACCTATTTTTCTTAAAAGAAGATATTTGACAACTTTTTACTCTTCTATTAGGTCTAAATTAATCACATTTTAGAAGCAAGATAATCAGTTTTGTATGTATACTTAGTCCATGTTTTACTCCTATTGTGAGTCATGTCTTTTATTTTATTTTTTTCTTTCCAATAATGCAGAGTATAATTATATTGTTTGTTTGTTTGTTTTTATTAGTTATAACGTATCAGTGATTCATGCATCTAAAAAGAAACTTATGAGGGATTCAAAGATGTGAAAGAACTGTGAATGTTAAATTTTGTACTTATTCACTGAAATGAATACTTATATGCTAGGTATAGCCTCATAGGACCAATTCAGTTCTATAGATTAGTGGAATTATTACAAAAAGAAACTTAGTGGAAGCGAACCAAGTCTAAAAGGTTAGGTTATTGCTTTCATCAGTTTCGAAAGTAATTTTTTCCATCCAATAACTAGTATACGGAATTAGCATGTACAAATATGAACATCATTACGTTCTACATGTCGATAGCATACTTTATAATAAATCTCATAAATGCAATTAGTATGGAGATAGTAAAGTAAGATTTTTATAGAGAACTATATATTAATATGAACCAAAATGTTAATAATGAATAAGAACAAGATAACACATTTGTTGGAATTTAATTGGATTACAACGTTCACGCTTCAGAAATTTCACCCGCATCACATACAACATTATTTTGTTTATAATACTATAATAGCCCTATATAAAAGTTAAATGTTCCTTATTTTTTTGTGAATATAACTTATTGACACCACATATGCTCCATTAGGATTTGGGGAAGTTCAAAAAATATGAGTGAACAGGTTTTGGAATCCAAAATAGGACTTTTGTGTTTTTCTTCCGGAAATAGGATGGGGAGAGGCAATTCTAGCTGAAGCTTTTGACTCTGCGTCTTCCTCTGTGTAGAATTCAAATTCTTCTGAAATAGGAGTAACATGGTAGTATTTATTGTCATTTTGGAGTTATTACTTATTACTGGCTTACTGCATATAGTTGTCAGTACCAGATATTAACGTGACAATATTTATTGCCATTAACACTGTTCTAAAAATCGGCCTGGACCAATTAATCGGCGCCTATCAATTTTTAAAACAATGACCATTAATGACAGTATTTTTCAGTTTTCTAAAAGGGGCTAGACACTAGTCGGGCGGTGACTGGCCACCTAGCACCTAGCTATTTCCTTTATTTCTTTTTTATTTTTTTCATTTTCTATAAATTTTAACAATTCTTACTAACAATTATATAATCTTTTGACTATAGAAATAGCTCATACGGAGTATAATCATTAAGTATTATGCTTTTTTTCATAAAATTATCAATAATAAAATAAATAACAGATGAATTAAGAGATTTGAGGTTTTAGTTTAAAACAATGTTTATGTACATTCTAAAAAGTTTATGTACATTTAAAAATTATATTTTTTTGTAGGAATATGATAGTAAATTTTATAGGATTAGAATACTTATTCCTTTAAAAAAAGAATACTTATTGACCAAATAGTGCTTTCACATAAAATGGAAAAATTAAGTTGGATCTAGAACAAATTTAGCCACAAGAATACATATAGATCGATGTCCAGAGATCGGGGTATTATCCACGCTTTGTGGAAGTCCAGTTTAATTTTAGCAAAATCTGCATTTTTTCCCTTATAATTCAAGAAAGAAGAGATGAAATGGGTAACATATAACTTTTCACAGGAGAGTTGAAGAAGATGTTAACAGGGCCAACGGGATTGAACCACCAGGACCAGCAATTGTTGTTCAAAGACAAGGAGATGGACTCTACTGCATTTCTTGATATTTCTGGTGTGAAGAACAAGTCCAAGCTTGTGCTCATTGAAGACCCCATCAGCCAAGAAAAGAGATATATTGAGATGAGGAAGTCTGCTAAGATGGAGAAGGCTGCAAAAACTGTATCAGAGATCAGCTTGGAGGTTGATAGGCTTGGTGGGCAGGTAATTTATGTATATATTTCAAATTCCAGTTGAGAAAAGAGGAAAAACAACAACATAGCTAATTAAATTCATAATTTAAACATAATACACATAGGCTGATAGGCACTAAAAAGATTGAAATCATTTTGAATAGCTAATCTATACAATGTCCTATAAACTCATACATTTGTGTGGAGTGACAAGCAGGAGTGCCCCAATTGAACCAACCCCCACACTTCAATGGTCTGAACTTCAGTCACTGGAGGCGAAATTGGGGACTTTTCACAATTGATGACCCTTTAGTCCAGGGGCTTAGCTCAGCAAATCGTTTGCTTAGAATTTAGTCATGTGTCAAAACGGCAGGGTGGGAGTCTGAAATTGGTGGAAAACTTGAAGTGCTGATCTATTAGGAGCAGCTCTTCTTGGAGCTGTTGTAGGAACCCGGGGCACGCGTGATCATTTAGGAGCAGCTCCTTGTGTGCATAGTCGCATAGACGGTGTTAGTGACAGAGGAGAAGCTGAGAGTTTCACAATTTAAATATCTTAAAAGTGTAAGGGTGGGTTTTTCGGAAACCTGGTTTAAACAAATTGAATCTCTATAGATTCTATATAGAAAGAGAGGAATGAACAATAATTGCATTGATTGTGTTCATGATAAATAGAGTACATGAGGTGTATAGGCGACATTTGATAAGATATAATAAAAATGTGAACTACAACGTCATTAAAAAAAGAATGTATAAGAAAAATGATACTACTAAGTACAAGTATATACTAGTATATGTACATATTTATGATAGTTCTCCTTTGAAATATTGATTTAGGACCCTAATGACAACGGTTAATTTAATGGTGATTTATTATGGGGTTACATGCAGGTATCTGTGCTTGAATCTGTGATTTCAAGAGGAGGAAAAGTTGAAGAAAAGACACTGATTACATTGATCGAGTTGTTGATGAATCAACTTCTTAAACTGGATGGTATTGCTGCCGATGGTGATGTGAAACTGCAGAGGAAAATGCAGGTAGTTATAATATTAAGCTTTCACACATCACAACAACAACATCCAAGCCTTATTCCCAAACGATTTTACATCCATCAAATAAACAAGAGACATTTGGAGTAATCCTCTTATGATATTGACTTCTCAGTTACGTTAAGCTTCAAAAACTGATTTGATTGTAGTAAGCTTCAACAATTACTATACTGACTTTAAGATAAGTATGCTGGAACAAGCCACCATCTTGTTGAGATGTGGGGTATGTAAAGTTAACTCACAACCCACACATTAAAGCATGGGGTTTCTCCTAAACCCTTTGATAAATAATAAAATAATGAAAGCCTTAGAATGTAGAGACACTTGATAAATTGAAAATCAAGAGCTCAATGAAAGACTTAGTTTGGTTTACAAGATGTGATTTTTATATATGCATTGGACTGTTTGATTTGCTAGGTGAGAAGAGTCCAAAAGTATGTAGAGACACTTGATAGATTGAAAATCAAGAACTCAATGGGGGAGAGCAATAGTAGCAGTAGTAGTGATGGGGATGAGAGAAAGAGTTCTCCCATACAGACCGCCAGCAATAACGGGAATCATAAACAGCCGGGCGGGTCGGGGTCTTTCGTGATAACCACGAAATGGGAAACATTTGATCCTTCTCCTGCTCGAGAAATGCATATGGGAAATGCCTCGAGCACTGCGGGTTCAGCTCATCATGGGCCCCCAACTTACACCTTGCTTTGATTGTTGAGCTAGTTGTGGTAGAGCCATTGTATGTGTGTATTGTCACTCTCTTCTTTCATCACTCATGTCATACGTTATGATGTTTGGTATCTGCGGCTGGCTGCTGCTACAACAACAAGACTAGCCCATTCTTTTGTGTATTTAGAGGTTTTGCTAGGGTCATTCCTCCAGGCCTTTAGATACCTTTTTTTACTTGATTAAATAATTGGTGTACAAGGATGGTAAAAGTGGGAGACTTATGATGATGATAATTGAGATATTCTTTGTTTGGAGTGTTGTTTCAGTGGCACCACCCCTGCCCCAGCAACAATAATCGTTGGTGGGTTCTGATCTCGCAAAAACTGTTAAACCTACGGGAGACACATAATTGCAGATTTGCAGCTTTCTCATCCGCTACTATTAGAGCCCGTTTATTAATACCAAAATCAACTGAATTAGCTAATTTTGCTTAAATTTATGAAATTTTGACCGAAGTTAGGGATGGACTGGGATGGGTCGGCCCGGACTGGACCCGGTAGAATCTCGGGCAGGTACCGGGCCTTAAGCCCAAAAATCTAGTACCGTCCAAGACCGCCCTGGAGCCCGGTCAGGCCTGGGCCCGGTCCATCCGGACCATCCCTAACCAAAGTGACTAAATTGGCTAAATTTGGTGATTTAAGAAAAAATTATTTTGAAAATATATATTATTAATATAATAAAAAAAATATGTAAAAATAGCTAAAATATTCCTCTACAGTTACTTCAGCCAATACAGTCAGTAAAATAATTTCAACTTTACTTTTTCTTATTATTACACAATTCAACGCGCATAATCCAAAATTATGCGTTCGGTGAAAAAGTTGTCGATATGCCTAATAAGTTGAAAAACATGATTACCAAACAGGCTATTAGTTGTATTCTAACTCTCAAATCCGGTTTTGACATTTTATTTTATAAGCACAGAACAATGTAAAAGATATGGTATTAAAAGTCGCCTATGTGATTTTCAAACATTAACATGATAGTGTTTACTGCCATTAATGACAATATTAACGTTTTTACTCGGGATTTGTATTTCTCTAGGGATTTTTATCACTACAATAGATTTAGCAACAAAGCATAAAATGAAAAGAATAAAGTATAATAAATACCAATAATTGACTAACATCCTTTTTTACAATATCATGTTTCCATTTTATGCTAACAATACTAGAAAGAAAATATATATACCTGCAAAAGTTTTTATTATTGGAAATCATATTGATATCATTAGATTAAAGATCATTATATCATATTTGAAAACCCAATATAGACTACAACTCTCTTCGTCCAACAACTAATACTTCTATGATCATACACAGATGTGGTCATTCTTGATAGAGCAACATAAAAGTAGCTATCATTGATCATATAGAATTATAGATTCTCATAGCTTTAACAACATCGGAACTAGCAGATTGTCAATCATTCGCACAAACACAAAAATTCATAAAAGTGAGACCACATAAATAAATACATAATAGCTGAATGAATCCGTTGATTCATTAGATCTAATCCCATTAACTTAAAAAGGTCAACATTTTTCAATCATATACTCGTTCATTTGATGAAAGTCAAATGCGGTCTTCTAATCTTACGTAACCCATCCACCTCGTGGTGATAGTTTAGAAGGGGAACGGGTCATGGATGACTCCATATATACAAGAAATGGATATCATTATAATTTTTTTGAAATGATATCTACCTAGGATTGATGGGAAAATAAAAATATTACGAGTAACTTTTCTGGCATAAAAAAAAAGCTAGAGTAGTAGTAGAGTTGATGGGATATCATGAATCAATGAACATAAGCATAAAACCAATACATATGCAATGTGATGCTCAAACCTTCAGTTCAAATCTCCAAATCTCCAAACACCCATAGGGGTGTTTGGAACTGATTCTGCTTCTGCTTCTTTTTTAAAGCAAAAGCAGAATCAGAATCGGTTTTCATATCTCAAAACGGTCAAGGATACTTGCGATTCCAAAAACGTTGAAGAAACGGCTGCGACACACAAAGGCCTCGACAAAAATTGTTCTAAAAATATGGATAAGTAATCGTTACTCCTCAACTTACATTAACTTTATAATTTGATAAATTTGAATTACATGTGCAAATCTAAAATGACAAATTAAAATGTTCTGGTTACTTTTCCACAAGTTTGAGGAAATAGGGTTTTTTACGAGAATATTACTAAAATAAAACTTATTTACATAAATATGACTATTCATTACTACAGCGTAGTGCTGTGGTAACTAAAGTTCAAATCTTGAACATGAATTACTATGATTTCATTACTACTCTAGTAATGAATCATATTTTTGTAAATCATCTTTATTTTGGTCATGTTTATGTAATTATTTCGAGGAAATAATAGAAGTGCTAGAGAAATAAATTTGAGTATTATATAGAATTGAAGTTAGTTTAAACTAGGGGTGGGATCGGGATGATCCCGATCCCGATTGCCCAAATCCCGATCCCGTCCCGATCCCGATCCCGTCCCGATCCCGATTCAAACTACAAGAGGATCCAGTATCTCGTCCCGATTAAGTCGGGATCCCGACATTAAAATCCTGATTAAGTCGGGATCCCAATCGGAAATCCCGCTTAATCCCGCTCAATCCCAACAATGAAGTATCAAACATAAAATTATGTAATTTCTTTAGTTAAACACTAACTTCGATATTTGGTGGTTTCAAGATTATTCTATGTTCATTGTTATACTATATTTATCATCATCTACTAATAAAATTTATTGTAATAATTATCATCTCAAATTCACACTAGTACATACTTTTAGAATAATTTTTATTTGTAACTTCAATTAATTAATAGTATAATTTTTTAATAAGCTATCAAGGCTTAGTGAAACTTACTTCAAACATTATATAAAAGTCACTAAAAGAAGGATGTGTAATGTATATTATTTAAAATTCAAAACTAAGTAGACTCATTGAGAAACTTTGTGATCAATGAATATAGTGTATAAATACATATTATGATTATTTACTAAAGAAAGAAATCTTAGTCTTAATCATGATTTTTTAAAGAGTTCATCAGAACCGCAAAATTTGTAATATTGTAGTGATTTAGATTGTCGGGGTCAAGAATAATCTCTATTTGGTTAGGATCCCGAATATTCATATTCGGACAAATGCCGAATAGTTTTAGAAGTTTGATATTGTAAGATACTCATAGTAAAAGATTAATCTATGTAAGGAATAAGTAATTAAAAAAGATATGCAAATATTTAGATACATATTCGTTTTTTATAAATGTATATTCATTTTTTATATATTCATATATAATTATATATATATATATATATAATGTCGGGATGTCGGGATTTTCCCGATCCCAACTTTTTTAAAAAAAAAAATCCCGGTCCCGTCCCGACGTAGTCGGTATCGGGAAAAATTCCCGACTAGTCAGGATCGGGATTGTCGGGATCGGGAATATCGGGATTGGGATTGTCGGGATCGGGATCGGGAGTCGGGAGTCGGGAGTTTTCCCCCAATCCTAGTTTAAACAATTGCATCAGTGCAAAAACATCTGACTTCTAAAGTCCGTTTGGTAATACCAAAATCAGTTGTATTGATTGATTCCGCTGAAATTTATGATGTTTTGGCTGGAGTGGTTGGATTGGTTGATTATGATGATTTATGAAAAACTTAAATTTAAAATATATTACGTATATTATTAATAAAATAAAGAAAAAATCATTTAAAAATAGCTAAACTGATTATCTACTGTAACTTCAACCAATATAGTCAGAAAAGTAAGTCAACCTAGTTATTTCTTATTATTACAATATTCAATGCGCAAAATCAAAAGTTCCATGTTCAGCAAAAAAAGTTGACTAATAAGTCTGATAATAAAATTCCATAATAAAACAAAGTGAAAAGAGTGTTAAATTGTATAAATAGAACCAAAATATTAAGTACGTAGTAGTATATGTTTCATTAAATCATTTGGTGAAAAAATTGGCTGATAAGCCTGATAAGCCGAAAAAAGGGATCACCAAACGGGCTCGTAAAATAATTGAATCATTAGACTCCTTTTTTTCATTAAACATGAGTTACATTTCGGGGGCACAAGTTACATTTGTTGTTAACTGAAGTCACATTTGTATCAAAGCGAGTTACATCTAATTATGCACAAGTTACATCATTCATGCTACTAGGACGAAAATAAAAAAAAAAATAATGTATACGCGTGTACGGTTCACGCGTGTATTTTCCACGGGATTTTTTTATTATAAAAAATGATCAAAACTACGACGTTTTGGCCTTTTGGGGTGTGTATACGAACTCCTTTTTTCGTAAATTAACAATTCAAAATAGGAATAATTATCCATCGATTATATCACAATATCCCATTAATATTTGTTATATTAATGTGTGTTAATGTCAAAATGCGTCACTACAACTTTAACATGACATTGATATACTTCTACTTAGATAAAAGTTCCCATAAAAGTATTACTCTTTTTGTAAGAATTTGCTTATTTTTAAGCACTAATACCCGAAATAGGACTAAAAATGTTTGAAAATTCCAAAATAAGACTGACATGTTTTATTCCCAAAATAAAACTAATTACTGCCATGATTTGGCAGTACCAGAATTCAAACATAACAGTATTTTCCAAACTTGGCAGTAATTACTCCTATTTTGGGAATAAAAAACATGGCAGTCCTATTTTGGAATTTTCAAACTTTAGTCCTATATCGTGAACTTTCCCTATTTTTAAATTTTGGGAAATTTAGAGCCTGTTTGGTAAACCTTTTTTTCGGCTTATCAGGCTTATCAGCCAACTTTTTCACCAAACACGTAACTTTTGATGCCGCGCACTGAAATGTGTAATAATAAGAAAAAGTAAGGTTGAAATTACTTTTCTGGCTGTATTGGCTGAAGTTACTGTAGATGATCATTTTAGTTATTTTTACATATAACTTTTTCTTTATTTTATTAATAAATTTCATAAATCATCAGAAGCAGCCAATACATCCACTTCAGCCAGAATTTCATAAATTTCAACATGATCACCCGATTCAGACGATTTTGGTACCAAACGGGCTCTTAGTTTTTATGATGAGGTGATGGATGTACAAATATGTAGGACTAACAATTAAGATGGGCCATATATGTGCATTACTTACTGTGAAGGCCAAGTTTCTTAATAGCTTCCAAGAATTTGAAGTGAAGTGAGGCTGTCCAGACAAGCTGCTTTCTTCTGAACTTTCCCTTAAACTTTAACACTAGTCTTCAATTTTTCATCTTCTCCTTTAGATTTTTGTGGAATCTTCACTTCCAGAAGCACCTTGAATAAGAGATTCTTCATCACCATGGTGGCTTCATTCCACACTCAGATCTACCACCCTTGTAGCAATCTCTCTCCAATTTTACTTGTAAATTCCTACCATTACTAGTGGCAGCCACAATTCCATAGATGTCTTACCCATTATAAATAGTAAAGCACGACCTGTCTCGTCAAGAGACATCACTGCATTATTTAATTACTACATCTTACTATACATATAAAGAGCCTAAGAGAATTACTATGGTCCTATTCCGTTAAAGCAGTGCTCGACGGAAGCCTCGGTTTAGCGCATAGAAAATTAACCGCGATGCTTGCTTCTGTTCATGGTTGTTTGTTCCTGTTCAGCTTGCGGATGGGCTTTATCTCTTTCGACGCCCTCGCAAACCTTCACTTTCGTTTCTGCGCTCTTCGAATTCAGAGGCTAGGTGATATTCATGTAATTTCTGATTGTATATTTGTATTTTTAACTAGTTTTTATTAGTTCTAGTAGTGGAAATTACACACTTTTGGTGTAATACTTTATTTTCATTTTTATTTGTAATTTGGTTCACAATATTTCAATTTATTATACATAAATCTCAATCACAACTTTTAATTTTTGAATCATTTTATTAAAAATTGTATTCCCTCCGTCCCGGGATCAAGTTCTCACTTTCCTTATTTTGATGTCCCAAAATAAACTTCTCATTTCATTATTTAGCAAATTATCTACTTCAAAAGAGTACAAAACAATGTCAAACAATGCAAAACAGTGTCGAAACAGTGAAATTTACCCCCTCAGTAAATTTATTTCCTAAAAATGTGTGAAAGTCAACCCGAGAACTTGTTTCCGGAATGGAGGTGGTATTAAAACTAAATGAGACATTGGAACGGATATACTCCCTCCGTCCCTAAAACAACTTCTCACTTTCCTTATTTGGATGTCCTTAATTTAACTTCTCATTTCCTTAAATGACAAATTATCTACATCAAAACAATGCAAAACAGTGTCAAAACAGTAAAACTTATCCCCTAGTAAATTTATTTTCTTAATATATGTATAGGTCAAGCCGGAAAGTTGTTTGGGAATGGAGGAAGTAGTAACTTTTTTGCTAAATCAATGCACAAATCTAATTCTATGTTTAGGCATACTATCATTGTTACCCTAGGAAGCACGGAAACTCTCCATGGCTCACGTTTCCACGTTTCGGAAACTCGGAAGCGTCTCGGAAACTTCAAATTCCCATTTCGGGGCCGTTTCCGTAATTAAGAAAAATTTGGAAACCCGTTTCACTACGTTTCGGAAACCTTGGATTCCAATTTTATTTCTTTTTCAAAAGATTCTGTGGTGGAAAATAATTTTTTAGAGTGAATTTTTGTGGTATTTCTCAGCGGCAACACTTGTTACATTTCGTAACGCAATTTATTGCTAGAAATGTATTACTCCGTACATTTTATGTTTAATTATGTACTAATATGAAATAATATCTAAATTCGAACATGTAGAGTGATTTTATTATTTGGTTACTAAACAAATTATATTAAAAAACATGTGCATATGAAAAAACTTGTGTACATATATTAAAAAATATTTATAAATATATCCTTATATTTTATAATATTTACGCGTTTCCCCCACGTTTCGTGTTCTATATTTTTTAGAAATTACGTTTCTCGCATTTCCCGTTTTCCGTTTCACGTTTCCCGTTTCCCTTTTCCGTGCTACTTAGCGGTTACCGAAGCTGCACCACGTGATGGAATGATTGGTTTTTACCTTTTTGGGTGGGCGTTGCGTGAAGAGTGGACAGCTTTGAGGAATTGTGGCGGCTGGCGTGATTGGGAGGGTGTCAACCTCGTGCAATGTCACGTGCGTCCACGCCCTTAGGGGTGGAATATCACATGGGCCATGTAACATTATTTAAAGGATGGGTCCAATTTTTAAGAATGCAATGGACACAACTGTTGGTATTGGCCCCCAATTCCCTTAGCCCAATTCATTTCATTTGGAGTACTCGGCCCATTCCTTTGATTTCTCCATCGGCTTCCCTTTGCGATGAATACTTCCGGCTTCTGTGTTCGGTACATCGGCTCTTTCCCTTTCCTTATGCAAGCATCTGCGTATCTCTCTAATATGGTAAGCTTTACCATCTTTGTTATTGTGCTTGACCTATTTAATCTCTCCTCTCTGCCGATTGAGTTTGTTTTGGTTGGAAACCCCCTTCTTCTCCCAATTTTCGCCCATTGACTGGGTTGGCCGGAAACAGACTGATTTGGCCGGAATTGGTTGATGGTTGTTGCCCATCTTTTCCCCTTGAGATCCTAGTGGTATTTAGCATCCTTTGTGGGTGATAAATTGAGACCTGAGCTGGAAGTGAACCCATCTAACAGTGGTATCAGAGACATTGGTTGCTGCTCACGTCGATTTCGCCGTCGGATTCGCCGGAATCGGCCATCTGGAGCCTCGCCGCCGCCTCGCCGCCGTTCGCCGCCGCCTTGCCGCCGTCGCCGGAGGTCCAGGAGGTGCTGCCGCAGTTGGTCCAGGAGTTCCAGAGCCGTCCAGAAGTCTCCACCGGGTCCAGAAGCTGCTGCCATCACCTGTCCAGGATCTGCCGCCAGTCCAGTCTACTGCCGCCCTGCTGCCGCCAGTTCAGACCGCTGCCGCCGAGCTCTACAGCAGCCCACGCTGCCTACGGTAAGTCGGGTAACCCAACCTCGGGCCCCGCTCAGGTAAATTGGCTTTAACATCCTTGGTGTACCGGAGTGCCACCGGATTTTTTTTCCCCCCGCTCCCCCGCTGCTGACCTGCGTGGTCTAGGATGCCGGCTGTGCCCGGCCCCAGGTACGTTTACTAATCCTTTGTGTGATTATTATTCGTAGTTCATTCTTTTTTAATTCCAAGTTGAATTGCTCTTTGCTTGTTAGTTGAATCGTGATTGCTTGTTTGTTGGTCCGTGGATTAATTTTCCGTTGAAGAATATTTTGTTTGGATACTCGTTGTCCAAAGTTGTGAATATTTCTTCCGGTTTAAATTTAATCCGTTTGGATTTTGTTTTTTCTGTTGATTGATTTGTGGATTAATTTTCCGGTTAAGAGTATTTTGTTTGGATACTTGGTGTCCAAAGTTGTGAATATCTCTTTTCGGTTTAAATTTAATCCGTTTTAAGTTTTGATTTTTCTGTATTGATTCGTGGATAAACTCTCCGGTTAAGAATATTTGTTTGGATACTTGTTGTCCGAAGTTGGGAATATTTCTGTCCGGATTAGTTTTAAATCCAGTTTCTTTGCTTATTGATTTAATTCTAGCCTATTTGTGCTTGTACGAAAGAACAAGGAGATTGTACCCCGAGCTTTGTGTTCATTGGTCTTCTCGGCTTGTTCGTGCTAGTTGCTTCGTACAATTGATAGCCCTATAGGTTATAATTAATCATTTATCTGTCTGTTGAGTAAATAAAAATTTTATCTTGCTTGTACGAAAGAACAAGGAGATTGTACCCGAGCCTTGCGTTCATTGGTCTTCTCGGCTTGTTCGTGCTAGTTGCTTCGTACTATTCTTTGCTTGATAATTTTTTATTTACTCTCTTGCGTGTTGTGCTTGTTTTCCGGTTAATATGGCTGTCAATCAATATGGCATGCTTCCATTTAACGGAAAGACGGATTTTGATATCTGGAAACAGAAAATCAAATGTGTGTTGATCCAACAGAAAGTCTATAGAGCAGTGACTGGTCTCTATTTAGACTCTGAGGATGCTGCTAAGCGCGATGAAATGAATGAAACTGCTTGTTCCTCTATATACCTGAACCTTTCTGATTCAGTACTCAGGAAGGTGGGTATTATAGATTCTGCAAAGGCTTTGTGGGACAAGTTAGATAAGACGTATACCGATACTTCTTTGCCTGGTAAATTGTTTTTGCTTGAGAAGTTCTTTAGATTTAGGCTTGACCTGTCTAAGGACATAGATGAGAACCTAGATGTGTTTAACAAGCTTATTCAGAATATTAAGCAAGCCGGTGATAAACACATAGATGACTACACACCCATAGTGTTACTTAATGCCATCCCTGACTCATACAATGACGTCAAATCTGCCATAAAGTATGGTAGAGATGATATCTCGTTGGATGTAGTCATTAATGGATTAAGGAGTAAGGAGTTAGACCTTAGACACTCGAGGGGTAGTAACAGTCAGTCTAGGGACTCAGGTGAAGCGTTGTTTGTGAGGGGTAGGTCTAAGAGTAGATCTAGAAACCATAAGAAGGGCAACAACGATAAGAACAAAAACAATGACCCGGGGAAGAAGAGAGGTAAGTCTAAGAAGAGAGTGTGCTATAATTGTGGTAATTCTAGTCACTTCATTAAGGATTGTCCCCATCCGAAGAAGTCTGAACATGCTAATGTGGTAGATGATAATAACTTGCATGAAGAAGTTTTTATGATTTGTGATTCTGCCAATTCTGTGTTGAGTAGCATGACTGAAAATGAGTGGTTGATTGACTCTGGTTGTACTTATCATATGACACCTTTTAGATCCTTGTTTGCTTCTTATGATTCTTGCAATGATGGTTTTGTGTCTCTTGCTGATAATAAGAAATGCAAAATACATGGGGTGGGTGATGTATGTTTGAAGTTTGATAATGGGACTGTGTTTACTATGAAAAATGTGAGGCATGTTCCTGATTTGCGTCATAACTTGTTTTCTGTCGCTGCTTTTGAGGGTAGTGGATTAGAGGGTAAATGGGGTAATGGGTGCATGAAAGTTTTGAAAAATTCCCTTGTTTTGTTTAAGGCAAAAAAGGTGAATAACTTGTATGTGTGCCATGCTCAGCCTTTCTGTGATTCTGCTCATGTTGTTAGTTCTGATAAATCTGCTTTGTGGCATAATAGATTAGGACACATGAGTAATAGGGGTTTAGAGATTTTGCATAAATCTGGTTGTTTTGGTAAGGATTCTGTGTCCCCCATCCCCTTCTGTGAATCTTGTGTGTTAGGCAAGCAGCATAAGGTTACATTCCCCTCCTCCCCATATCTTAATCCTACTAAGTGTACCTCTGTGTTAGAGTATGTTCATGCTGATGTGTGGGGTCCTGCTAGTGTCTCTACCCACGGGGGTAAGAGATATTTTCTGTCCATCATTGATGATTTTTCTAGGAAGGTGTGGGTCTGTCTCCTTGAGCATAAGTCCGATGTCTTTGTGAAGTTTAGGGAGTGGAAAAACCTTGTAGAAAATCAAACTGGTAAGAAGGTCAAAACCCTTAGGACAGATAATGGTCTAGAGTTTTGTAATAAGGATATGGACCAATTGTGTGTTGATTGTGGGATTAGAAGGCACAAAACTGTGCCATATACTCCCCAACAAAATGGGATAGCCGAGAGGATGAATAGGACTGTTCTAGATAAGGTTAGGAGTATGCTTGCCACCGCCGGTTTGTCTAAAAAGTTTTGGGGTGAAGCAGTTAACACTGCTGTCTACTTGATTAACCGGTCTCCTTCTGTTCCCTTGGGTGGGAAGTGCCCTGAATCTGTTTTTTCAAACAAACCCCTTGATTTGTCTAATCTTAGAGTGTTTGGGTGTGCAGCGTATGTGCACCAACAAGGTGACAAGTTGGATCCTAGGTCTAAGAAAGGAGTCTTCCTAGGTTATCCTGAGGGTGTGAAGGGGTATAGGGTTTGGGATAGGAACCAGGTAGGTTTCAAAGTTGTGGTGAGTAGAAACGTTGTTTTCAATGAATCCGAGTTTCCTTGTCTGGTTAAGTCAGTTCCTGATTCTGAGTCTGATCCTAGTAGTACACCCGTTGAGGTGGAGTCCATACCACGTGCTGCTAGCCCTTTGTTTGTTAATCATGATAATGTTGTTTTGCATGATTCTGATTCTTCTGAATTGCATGATTCTGATTCTTCTGAGCATGATACTACCACCACTTCGAGTGAGGTGGAGCATTCTCATGTGCATTCAAATGACAATGAATCGCATGATGAGAGTGCGGATGCTAGTGAGAATGATTTGCATGATTATCAACTTGCTAGAGATAGAAGTAGGAGAGTAATTAGGAGAACTGCTGATAGTATGCCTGATTATGCTTTCCATATGTGTGATACTTCTATGTTTGCTTTCTCTGTGTTTGAGACCCTTGAGCTTAACGAACCTAGAACCTATAGAGAGGCCCTTAAGTCTAATGAGTCCGCTAAATGGCTTTGCGCCATGGAAAGTGAGATGGAGTCACTTAGAGCGAATAAGACTTGGACGTTAGTTCCTAGACCACCCAATAGTTCCGTTGTTGCCTGTAAGTGGCTGTTTAAGGTTAAGGAAGAGCCTAACGACATTAGATATAAGGCTAGGTTGGTAGCTAAGGGATTTACTCAAAAGGAAGGTGTTGATTATGCTGAAATCTTTGCTCCTGTAGTTAAATTTACTACGATTCGTATGATGCTTGCTCTTGTTGCTCATAATGATTGGGAAATGAAGCAAATGGACGTCACCACTGCATTCTTGCATGGTGATTTAGATAAGAAAATCTATATGTCGCAGCCTGAGGGCTTTGTGGATCCCATGAAGAGTGATCATGTGTGTTTGCTTAGGAAGGCCTTGTACGGCCTGAAGCAGTCCCCGAGGCAGTGGAATATCAAATTTGACCAGTGCATGTCATCTTTGAAATTTCACAAGTCCGAATGCGACCATTGCCTATACTTTAAAATTACCTCTTCTGTGCCTGTATTTTTATTGCTATATGTGGATGATATGCTTATTGTTAGTCCTTCGGGTGACGCCATTAAATGTGTGCAAAAGCGTCTCAGTGAGAACTTTGCTATGAAAGACCTAGGTGATGCCAAAAGGATCCTAGGCATTAACATTGTTAGGGATAGGAGTAAGCGTGTGTTAGTTCTCAATCAGATTTCATACATTGAAAAGATTTTGAGTAAATATAACATGCATTCTGCTACTCCCGTTTCTATCCCGATGGCGTCTCACTTTGTGTTAAGTAAGGATCAGTCTCCTAAGACTGCTCCTGAAATTGCTAAAATGAAATCTGTGCCTTATTCCAATGCTATTGGATCCGTGATGTATCTCATGGTGAGTACTAGACCCGATATTGCCTATGCTGTTAGTTGCTTGAGTAGGTATATGTCTAATCCTGGTTTAGATCATTGGAATGCTCTTAAGTGGTTGCTTAGGTATTTGAAATCTTCTGTTAATCATGGGTTGGTTTTCACTAGGTGTTCTGAGGGGGTTAAGTTGAGTGGGTATGTGGATTCGAATTTTGCTAATGATAGAGACAATAGGAAATCCACTACCTCTTATGTGTTTACCCTTTGTGGGTCTTGCATTAGTTGGAAGTCTCAGCTTCAACCCATAGTTGCCCTATCCACCACTGAGTCGGAGTATGTGGCCGCTACCGAAGCATTTAAGGAAGCCATTTGGCTAAAACGTCTCCTAACGGAGATTGGTAGTCTTAAGCAGGACATTTGTGTGTTTTCTGATAGTCAATCTGCTATTCAATTGTGTAAAAACCCTGTTTTTCATGATAGAACTAAGCACATTGATGTTAGATTTCATTTTATACGTGATATTGTTAGTGCAGGTCATATCAAGTTGATTAAAATTCCGTCGGAATTTAATCCTGCTGACATGGGGACTAAATGTCTCTCGGTCGAAAAGTTGCTGTCGTGCAAACGCACGTTAAACATTGATTGCGGATAAGTTGCCTGGTGATCTTACCCCTTTTGCCTGAATATGTCTTTGTGATTATTCGGGCAATCCAGCGATGATGAGTCTCATGTATGTTTTAGAGTCTTTTGACTCTACGCCACTAGGGTCCAATAAGGTGGAGAATGTGTTGGTATTGGCCCCCAATTCCCTTAGCCCAATTCATTTCATTTGGAGTACTCGGCCCATTCCTTTGATTTCTCCATCGGCTTCCCTTTGCGATGAATACTTCCGGCTTCTGTGTTCGGTACATCGGCTCTTTCCCTTTCCTTATGCAAGCATCTGCGTATCTCTCTAATATGGTAAGCTTTACCATCTTTGTTATTGTGCTTGACCTATTTAATCTCTCCTCTCTGCCGATTGAGTTTGTTTTGGTTGGAAACCCCCTTCTTCTCCCAATTTTCGCCCATTGACTGGGTTGGCCGGAAACAGACTGATTTGGCCGGAATTGGTTGATGGTTGTTGCCCATCTTTTCCCCTTGAGATCCTAGTGGTATTTAGCATCCTTTGTGGGTGATAAATTGAGACCTGAGCTGGAAGTGAACCCATCTAACAACAACGTTTCGACGAATTTCATGTTTCTTACTCCGTATGTCTTTTCTCTTCTAACAATGTGATCTTTTTTAGATTGTTCTAAAATATTATAATTTGTTGAAGGAAATTCTATGTAGTGTGCTATCGTTTATATAGAATATGTATTAGGGTCATTTCTATGTAAACTATGTAACTTGGGCCTATTGGCCTGTACTTGTAAACCCTACTCTATCCCTATTTATAGGGGCATTCGGTAATGAAACTCTACGAACAATTCTCCCTACAACACGTTATCAGCACGACAGTCTCACCCTAGCTTTCTCTCCCTTCTCTTCCATCACCATTCGTCTGCTCCGCCTTTGGAAGCACTGGCATCCGCCACCGCTTAGAAACTAAACTGTAGGACAAATGGATGTCCATCATCCAATGCTCTCCTTCATCCGCATAAAAAAAAATTCCTTTCCACTGCTTCGCTGGTCGAAGAATTTTAGTTTTCAACCGTCCACAGCCATCCTGGCAAACCCCTCCTAGTTGACATCTTCTTCTCATGTCCCGCCGCGGGACAGTCTTCCGGAAGTTGCAGTTCGCACCCCACCTCCGGATCTAGATCGAATATCATCTGTCACTCACAGTTTCATCGTCGCTGGCAAGCTCACTGCTGAATGGACCGCCCAGATCTTTATTTGGTGGTCAAGGCCATCGCCGCCCCACACAGCCGGAACAACCGACCGCCCCACACAGCCCCTCTTCTCAGTTGGCCACCGAAATCAGTCTTTTGCCGTCGTTCGTCGGATCCCGTCGTTGAAAGGCCCATGCGTGCCGGATCTGCCGCTGAAGGCCGACGCTTGCCCACCGGATTGCCGCTGAACACCAGCGTCCTCCAGATCTACTGCTAAAGACCATGGCAGCTGATGGGAGGATGCAACTTTTAGTTTGCTCGTGGTTATTGCAAGCAAACAGAGGACAGAAGAACGTGGAGGGCCCCACTAATTCAGGTATCCATTGGAATTAATACAGTGAATTCATTTTACTTCGTACTCCGTATTATTTGTTTAATCATTTATCAATACACACTAATTCAGAATGGGGTCTCTGTTTTCCAAAGTTATACGGTACGTATGATTTGACTTGCTTGGCTGTAACACCCAAACTATCTACTTTCATTAGAAGTACGAGTATATGCTAATTTGCCTCACGATTTTTTTAAAAAGAAAAAGGGTACTGCAACCTTCTTGTAAATTAATAATTGTAAATGACTCCCACTAATTCAGGTAAAAAAAAAATCGCAGATAATACATGTTATTTTAGTAAGAGCACTCATAATGTAAACTAATAGTGTACCGAGTGCTCACAAAAGTGCATATGTATGTGTACTTTTATATGGTAATTGGCTTATTTTGGTTTGATTGCATAAGTATCATGATTTTATAGAAATGTGTGATGAATGTTTATCCCAACAATATTTCCAATATAATTTCCCTATATACGACCCTTTATTGCAACAATCTAGTCTATATTTTTGTAAAATAAGAACCCTAGAGGTAGTCATGATTGTGTGATTTTTACGGAGTACTACTTATCCCACAAACTTGACAATTTGATGTATTGGACTCAAATGCACTTAGAGCATTGTCATTCAATTTCCTCTTGAAATCGGAACCAATATTTACGGGGATGATTAAAAGTTCAAGAAATGTCAAAGATTGTGGGTATCTTAATTTTAAAATACTTAGATTGAGAAAGCAATCAATAACCATTATGACATTTTATCTCAATAAGAATTTATTGGAGCAAAAGGGTCGAGCTCTAATCCGTATTGATCCATATAGTAAAAGGGTGAAAAAGTACGTACACCCATTGATTGTAAGCGATTAAGAACCTCTGAAGAACAAGAGATTCATCACACGAGAGACTAAATATAAATTCGACCATATGATTATCCACTGTGTTGAGATTAAGAACATTCTCAAATTGTTGGATTTATCAATTTTTTTAATATCTTCATGAATTTTAGCAATATAGACATTACTGCTTCTAATTACCCTTATTTTTGAGTCTTAAAGTTTGGTTTAAATCTTGTGTATCCAATTAAGATTTTAAATTGATTTGACATCTCATTATTTTATCTCAAAATATATTTGAGAATTGAGGTGTTTATACATTAAGATTCAATATATCTGTATCTATGAATTTTGTTCATAACAAAATGGATACAATGAAATATATTCATAAAATGATGGAATGACAAGTACTTCATTCCATTAGAAAAAAAACTCTCGAGTGTTGTTTTTTTTTAAATTGGTGACATCCATAAATAAGTGGTTTACCATGCATGGGGTCACCCACACTAGACTAAAGGATATATGGTTACTTATTGAATCAAGATTCACTTATCACTTAATTCGATTTATAGGATTACGGATGATGAATTACTAAAATATTTATGTCTAAGGGTATAGAATAGTATTCTCCTTGCGTCCTTGACTCTAAATGTACTAGAAGTAATTAAAATTTATTCAGCTTTAATTTTCCCTAAAAAAAAAATGAGATAGAAAATATTATGCAAAAGAAAATGCATATTTGGAGAAACTAATCATAAGTCCATTTAGTGAATTGTAAATCACTAATGGCGCTTTAGGACACTGACGCCTACGATCATTGGCATAATGGACTTGGATTCTATTTTCTTTTAAAATAAAACCAAAATGAGATTAGCCTTCAACACAATGTAATGTGTTGATCTGGGTAGTGCTAAATACAAAAAATGCCTAGTAATATATACAGCGGCGGACGCAGGATTTCCCAGTAGCAGGGGCAGCAGTAGAAGAATATACATACAAATACATATATATTAAAAATTTCGGGGTAAATATACCTATAATTTTTTTTTCCCCGGAGGGGCGGCAGCCCCCCATAGCCCCCATGTGTGTCCGCCACTGAATATATAACTTCTAAAATAGGAGAAGAAATATGTACGTCACATTATGCACATGTAGTAGAAGATATGCCAATTATTTCTCAAAGTTTACTCCTTAGCAATAATAGAATTGAGACTATTCTATGCTAAGGCTATAACATTAAAGATATCTCATTTTTTTCAATACAATGACATGCGAGAACTTATCTACCAAAATGCGGACCATTTAAATAATTATGGTTTGATAGAAATCTCCTCATGCTATCTATTTTCTTGTCACATAAAATGTTGCATTTGCAAAACCTCTAGCAAAATTTATTCTTTTAAGGGCTCACCACCCGACCAATCAAGTCTATATGACTTGTTATTGCTAGACAGTTCTCATCAGAAGTAATTGATGAGTATTGCATTTTTGTCGAGATCAATGAAATCATCTCACATCCCATGTAAAAATAAAGTCTCACTAAAACTCACATCTAAAAGAATATAGATGATGAATATTATATCTACTATGCGCACACGTATATATAATTATTTTCAAGGGATTATGCAATATTGCAAGCACTCTTACACATTTGTTTTTAGACCGACAGTAGACAACCCTTTTGTGTATACCAGTTGGTGACTGGATCTTAGCCTGAGATGTTCTACGTATACATATATGATTGTTAACTAATTGTGCCTAATGCGCCTCCCACAGCGCACTATAATCGGTTTTAAAAGACAAATGTTGTTTATGTTGGATATGAACCTCCAATAATAACCGCTACAAGCCTTAACAAATAATGTGTTCACCGCTTTGCGGAATATTACTTTTATGAGACAACTAATTTTCCTGTCATTAGGGGGAGATTAGAGAAAGAATTCACTAATTAAATGACAGGTACATCACTACTCTGTCTCAATGATAAACTTTAGACTTCAAAATGTAACATTGAAGTTGAAGTGTTTATCAATTATCATAAATGATTTAAGTAATCAGATTATACACATTAACTGCAAATATATTTATAAGGCTTGAATTCAAATTAAAAGACACAATGCTAAAGGAAGAAGCATTGCAACCACAAACCGTGGGGTTATGGTTGAGGCCGTGGGTCTCTAAAGGAACAGAGTGAAGCCATATGGTTCGATCAATTATCCACCCCAAGTAGTAGAGGGTAGATAAGGCACAAACCAATATATTCGTCATCATATGAATTCCTCTCATAAGATTATCTCTGACTAAACATGTCCATGAATCAATAATGGGGGACGCCCCGAAGTTTAAATGATTCCAGAGAATTAAAATCTCCATGTTAATGAGAGTGTGTATGAGTCGAATGATAGACCTTACATTTATACTGACGATATATTTATGGTTGCTCAAACGAATATAGAGCACGATGATATCGAACCATACTCTATTGCAACATGAAAGCAATGAGAATTTTGGCCTAAAAGCGTACAAGTAATCCAGGTATAAATTTAATATTTGACAAAGAGACAGGTATTTTGTGTGATAGTGCTAATCAACCAAGTGTAAAGCCTGTAGGACATAAATTATTATTTGTTAGAAAGCGTATTGAGGTAATGAGGTCCTAATTATTCTCATTACGTCCTGGATTCAAATATGAAAAGTTACATACACTTCTCTATTTTGAACACAAAAATGTTCAACTACTTAATCTTTAAGTAGCCTCCAAAGTAATGGAGACGCAACTAAAGATTGGGGTCACCAAATAAATGTCTCAATCTTACTTAAGAGCAGTTATGTTTTTATGAAGCACTTATGTTTTTATCAAGTGGTTTTTAATAACATTATATACATTCACATTTGGATTAAATCAATCCAGACGGGAGTGACATACCCGCCTAAGTGACCACTTGACTGAAAAGGGATGCAAAATGAATATATTATGCCTAGCGCATTTATAATGGAATAAATTTCCAAATATCACTGTATCTCCATGATATAGACATAATATGTACTCATAATGGAACATGAGACATGTTAGATACTTGAAAATCATAATTGAGATAAAGGATCTTGGGAAACTTGGTTCTGTTTTGAAATTAAAACCGAGTTGGTTGAATACTAATTCACCAGTTGCATATATCCAAAAGGGTTCTCAGGCAAAATTGATATGGATAAATGTAAACTGTTAGCACTCCCATGATTGGTCGAAATATGGATACTAGAAAAGTTCCATTACTAAAAAGTTATTGGGAGGAGAAATTCTCTATGTAAGTGCAATATGCGCATGATTGTACTTTGACCAACACATTCGACCAAATATTACATTCTCAATAACGTGTTAGCTAAAAATAACTCAGGACCAACACATCGGATATCGTCATTGAAATGGTATCAAGAGTGTACTTTGATATCTATATGAAACCATTGGAGTAATCTTTATTCATCCCTTATAAATTGAATTAAATGATTGATGATAACAATATTCCTAAAGGAATTGAAAACATCAAAAGTATTACTCTAACACAAAACAACGTGATTTGAGTTTTACCGATGATATGTATCCCCTTACTATATCGATATTTTATTAATGAGTATATATTTATCATGAAAGAAACCATGATGTTATATACGAAATACCTTGATAAAAGTATATATCAAGTAAATGTTAGATTCTTATTGATGTGTTGCACTCAGGGGGAGTACTTACACACTTATTTATCATCAATTATATTATATTGGCGTGTTGTACTCTTTTTCCTTTTTAACCAAGGTCTATTTTTTCCCATTGGGTTTTGATACTTGGTAAGGTTTTTTGAGCCAACATAATATGCACCATCCCCCACTTTAAATTTGCAAAGGTAAAACTATGTTGAAGGAAGAACATAATTAATATATTGCAGTCAAAAGTAATTGACGCGTGCTTATTAGTGCATCATATTTTCCTTTGACCGATGTTTATTTTTCCCATTGGGTTTTGTTCATTGGCAACAGGTTTAACAAGTTAATAATTTTAACAAGTTAATAATTTTAACAAGTTAATAATTTTAACATTAATCACCTTACACTCGGCACACAGGGGGAGAATTAAAGGAATTATATTCCTCTATTTGTGTGCCTTCGCTAAGGTAAGTAATGTGGCAAGTATTGGAATTCATGAACTTTCCAAACATCCTTGATTAATGTAACTATTAAGGATATGTGTAGACTTGAGGGGGAGTTCCCCATCTACATTACGTTACACTCTTTTCTTTTAACCAAGTTTTATTTTTCCCATCGGGTTTTGTTACTTGGTAAGGTTTTTGATGAGGTAACAATACATATACGCTTTATTGATCAAAGCAAGGATCAAATAAACACAGACTTAATGGAAGAAGCCTATCGTGACGCTATACTCTTTTTTCCAGTCAAGGTTATTTTTCCCCACAGGGTTTTTGTTACTTGACAGAGGTTTTGATGAGACAACAAGACAGATACCAAATTCTATTCAACTCAGCACAAGGGGGAGTGTTGAAGGAAATTCTATGTAGTGTGCTATCGTTTATATAGAATATGTATTAGGGTCATTTCTATGTAAACTATGTAACTTGGGCCTATTGGCCTGTACTTGTAAACCCTACTCTATCCCTATTTATAGGGGCATTCGGTAATGAAACTCTACGAACAATTCTCCCTACAACATAATTCCCTTTTTATCAATTATTTTATCATTCTCTCACACACAAAAAATATTTTGTAATTCTTAGGGAAAGTTGTCAAATAGTTCTACCTACTTATATGAAAAAGTCCATTGAATACATGTACATCTTTGGCTCATCAAGTCCGTTAACTATCAAAAAACGACCAAATGGGCTATTTAATAGGTTGCCAACCGGTTAACTAGGGGTGGACGCGGTCCGGAACGGTCCGGTAAATTAGTAAAACCCGTAATGTATCCGTGAGGTTTTTAACAGTCCGGTACGGTCCGGTTCCAAGGATGGAACCGTTCGGTACCATGTCGTTTCGGAACGGCACAAAACGGTACGGTACAATGTCAAACACATGCTAAATAATTTGAACAAATATTGCAATTAGTAGATATCATCACATCAACCAACTCACATGAAAATGTTTTTATAAATACAAGAAATTGCATACGTAGTATTAAAATTCACAAATATACAAATAGTGCAACACAACTAAGAAAAAGTATAGCAAAAGGATGACGCACGGGATAAGTATCATATATAATTTACTAAGTTCATGTGAAAATATAAAAAAGATTATCTTTAAATTGTTGAATATAATAGAAATCTCCAACGTTCTTCTTTGTTCTAGGTTAAGTATTACTTCGTTGTTCTAATTTAATTTATAGTTGAACCTTGAGAGGTAAGATTTAAACCATATTAATTAAGTTGTAATATTTCACAAACATGATACAACAAAAAGTCATGTACACAGAATTACTAGAAATGAATAGTCATTAAAGATTTCTAAAATTTTAATATTCTTTCAATACATACAAAAATATAACATAAATATCTAAAAAGAAAATTAACAATATTTATATAAACACATACATTGAGCTATTTTAGGGACGCATGAATATATACTTAGGGTATACAATTGTTGGTCTATAAAAGAGATCTAATGGTATAGAAAAAATATAAATAATTCAAATACATTATTTTCGAACGGTCCGGTCCGGTATTTTTCGGTTCTCAAAATCTAGAACCGGTCCCGTACCCATTTCAAACGGTACGGGACAAAAATCTATAGAACCGTTTAAATACCCGGTATTCGGTTCGGTACCATTACGGGACGGTTCGGTACCGGTTCGGTTCGGGTTTTATGCCCACCCCTACGGTTAACTACGTGGATGTCTTATTTGGTACTCCCTCCGTCCCTAAATAAACTTCCATTTCGCTTTTCGAGAGTCAACTTAAATCACACTTAAACTCTTACTTTATATATAAAAAATTTATAAAAATTGAATTATTTTTTGCAGGCTTTGTAGCGAGTTTAATGTAGTTTCTGAATATGTAAATTTTATTTAATAAAAATAATCCGAGTTTTCACAAGGACCATTTAACTTTATCGCTGGTCAAACTTCGTAACCCGTAATTGGAAGTTTTATTAGGGACGGAGGTAGTATATTTTTTTTACTGTTTTCCGATTTTTTACTTTTCTTTTTTTCTTTCCTTTTTCTCTTCCCTTTTCTCTTTTTTCTCTTCCTTCTTCCTGGTCCGCACCTTCCCAACCGGGTTGTCTCCTTCGTTTCTTTCTTTCTTGGCTCTCAACAGAACCAACTCCGACGTTTTTCCGGCTCTCTAGCCACCACCTCCGATTTCCAGCCTCCATAGCCACCGCCTCCAGAGTCCGACCTACACCTTCACCTCAACCACCCTTGCCACCTTACACACCGCCTCCGGACTCCGGGCTCCGGGCACCACCTATTTGGCCTTCCCCTTCACCTCCTTCATTGAAGTAACCTCGAGCCACCCCGGCTTCCATAGCCATCTCCCTTACCACCGTACTCACAGCCTCCGGCTTCCACCTCCACAGTCTCCAACTCCGCCTCTTCCATGGAACGACCTCAAACCACTCTAGTCTCCAGCTCCACCTCTTCCATGGAAAGAGCTCGAACCACCCGGTCTCCATAGCTGCACAGGGAGGGAAGAGGAGTTCAATTTGAAGGGGAGATGTGAAGATGGAGTGTAGACTGCACAGATGCAGAAGAGCAGTGGAATGAAAAAAAAAAAGGGAAAAAAGAGAAGAAAAAAGAAAAAGAAAACAAAATTGAAAATATTAAAAAAATGTCAGATGGAATTCCACATAGGCAACTTATTAAATAGCTGAATTGGTCATTTTTTGATAGTTAACGGACTTAATTGACTCGAAATAAATTGTACATGGACTCAATTGATTTTTTTGTAAAAATATGTGGACCTATTTGACAGTTTTCCCTAATTCTTATTATTTTTCTTCCCTCTACAAAAAAATCAAATATACAATTCTTAATTTATTAATCATTGTACTAGTCAATTTTGATGAAGTTTTAAGAGGCAAGTGAAGTATTTAAAAATTTCAATGATTTGTTAGAATGTCTACAAAGGGGTGGATAAATGGGCACAAAAACCACGGATCAAGCCGGTGATACAGGTTCAAGGTGGCTAGGATCAAGTCTTAATTTTAGAAAGGCAAACGGGGGTGGGGTGAGTCTTGAAACTTTAGGAACTAAACATATCTTAAAATTTGGAAAAATAGGCACTTGACACACCCATTTTAAATTATTATTTTAATAACATATTATTTTATTTAATATTCTAACATACATGAAAGATCTTCATGTTCTTAGGTGTTTAAAATAGACTGTAAATTGAAGAAACTTGTGAGTATATTAAAAAATTCAAAGACCATATAGACTCTTCATTTATCATCTCAATTCTCTATCCCAATGCATTAAATTTCCTTCATTGAATCTTTTTAGAGATAAATACTCTAATCGATACTTGTATACGCGACTCGAATCTACTCGTTCAATGGGACTGATGATTCTTGAAGTTTATCACTGACAATTCTTGAAATTTATCGACGTTGGCACAACTAGCTGAAAAACATACTTTTATAGACATTTTGGTAACCGTTAGTTGTTAGTGACGAAAATATCTTAAAAGTAAAAGGTGATAGCTTTTTGATAAAAAAAACTGACTATTTGATTAAGTTCTGTTTGATATACAAGTTGTTGGAACTAATCAAAACTAAAAGCTATAAACTTTTCTCAGATGCTACTCATTGTAGCATTTCAAAAAAGATCTTATATTTAAAAAAAAACTCTTAAAACTTGTCATGCAAATCATATAAAAAAAACTCTTAAAACTTGTCATGCAAATCATATAGTTAACTTTTTAGTAACTTTGTAAATAGTACAAAAACTAGAATGTAGGAACTTATGCATATCAAGGTTCAGGTCCCAAACAAATCCCACGAATCCACAAACCAAACCAACTATTCAGTTGACCATAACCGATATCGAACCAACCTTTAAACGGGTCCCAATGGAAATAAATAAGTAAATAACCGATTTGGTTTATAGTTTTTCAGAAACCATAAACCGACTCAATTGGAATAAATAAATTTGAACTATTACTAATATTTGACCGTGGCCAATGGAAATTGCCCACATTTGAGCCCATAGAACAAATATGTGCCTCGTTGGCATAGTAGCCCATAAGCCACGGGTGATTCTTCATTTGAGAGGAGATGTGGTTTATATAGAAGTTTTGAGCAGTAGCAAACCACACTTTTTTCCGGTGTGGGACTAAGTAATATAGAAAAGTAGAAAACAAATCAATATAAAAAAAAAAAAAAAAAAAAACAGACAGCGACGGGATTCAAATCCCTGACGTGCGAGATTCAATAATGTGCTGAGAGACAACCTCTACAACACATCTTGTAAGTTTTATAAATGCTCGACTTTATATTATACGGAGTATCTTTACTAAATGCCTTTAATTATTATTAATAATAGCAATTATTATTAATATAAAATTTTCAGTTCGGTTCGGTCTAAACCGATTTTTTGTGTACAAAAACCGAACCCGAACTGATTTTATTTCGGGTCCCAATTTTTGGGTCCCAATTTCGTTTGGTTCGGTTATTTCCAAAATGTTGGTTCGATTATTTTCGTTTCGGTTTTTCGGTTTGAAACGTCAGCCCTAATCAAACATGTACTACTAAAGTTATGTGGCAAAA
This sequence comes from Cuscuta epithymum, assembly GCA_945859915.1. NCBI lineage: Eukaryota > Viridiplantae > Streptophyta > Magnoliopsida > Solanales > Convolvulaceae > Cuscuta > Cuscuta epithymum. The sequence continues at coordinate 53,358 of CAMAPF010000223.1, forward strand.
CGTGAACGACAATGTTTTGCCGAGAGGATCATTTTACTGTTGTTTGTTTTTTACTGGGGTTCTGAGAGGACCTTTTTAGTGTTGGGATTATATAAAAATAATCAATGGTTGGGATTATTATTAGCGGACCACGATAGTTGCGATTATTATTTTCAATTTTCCTTTTATTTAAATAAGAAATACAAGAAGATGAGATGAACTACTGTTTTCATTTTTTTTTTCTAAAATACATAACTTGATCAAATAAAACATTAAACATATCTGAAACCAAACAAAATCGAACTAAATTGAACCTAATAATTTTTCACTTTTGAAATCTGAACTTGAAACAAAATCGAAAGGAAACACAAATGATTTTAATTTTATACAACATTTCAACCCAATAAACTGAATCCTAACCAAGGCTAATAAAAACCGAACCATAAACCAATCATCATCCCCAACCCAAAATGTTAAAACCTCTGTTTCGGGAATTGATAGAGTAGTGCATAATTACGGGTACGTACGTATACGTACCTTATACAGTTATTTATACGTACCTAGATAGTATAGATGAGAGATTTTTCAAGCGTTTATTAACTGGCTTTAAAGTAAAGCGCGGTATTTATGTCGTAGAGTTTACTGCTGCTATACACGTCGTTGCACGATAAACGAACTACATTCTTTCTATTTATTTATACTCGTATATAAATAAATATCTACACGTATAGCCACGTGGGGCATGCTATCCATCCATACTCCATAGATTCCATGAAACCTCGGCGACACTATACGCCTTTTGCATTTACAACCCAATCTTATAAATTAAAATGAATCTCTACTTTTTTTAATAAAAAATCAGTTAAACTGACTAACTGAGGATGCTTCGTAATTTTTTTTATCGTTAATCAAACAAAGATATTAAATCAACAAAATGTTCGTCGGCTGACAATACAATCAAAGAAAAAGCAAGAAACAAGAAGATAAAAAACCTTTTTAATAGTGTAAATATAGGAACTTGTGTGTAATTACTCTCACTCCTTGTTATTATAAATACAATGCTAGGGCTCCCTAATGGGTAAGCCATTATTTCACAATTATTCTTTCACATGGTATCAACAGCCTAGGCTTTCCAACCCTAGCACATATGTCGACGTCTTCCTCTCTTTCAACGGCGCCCACAAACTCGGTGCAGCCGAACTCTACCACCACCACGCCGCTCATCAGCGCGGCTCTCCAGACCAATGGCCAGCCACCAGCGCCCAGCCGAATGGAGCAGCTCTCTTCCTCAGGCGTCACTCTCTCACCGCAGCTCTCTTCCTCCTCTCGGATGCATCTGCCGCCTCCACCGATCGGGTCTTACCGGCTTTTCAACATGCCAGACCCTTTCACATGGACACCTGCAGTATCAACGACGACACAGGCTCCTCCAGCTCACGGCCAGCAGGGGTGGCAGCAGGGACCTCCTCGGGGTCATGCACCGGCTGGATTTCCAGGTATGGCATTTAGTAATTTTGGGTCTGTTTTACCTTGTATTAATGCTTTATCTACTTGTGTTACTCACCCATCTATTGCAGGATTTCCTCCTGTTGAGAATAATTATCACAATCCTCCTCCACCTGTTGTATGTCAATTGTGTTATTCTCCTGGCCACTCCGCCATCACATGTCCTCGTTTTACTAATCCCTCTACACCAGCTCTGGCGGCTATTCCCACAGGTGAAACAAATGCATCTGTCTGGTATCCTGACTCAGGTGCCTCTGCTCATATGACCCCGCATGAAGGTATTTTATTTAATAAATCTGCTTATACTGGTCCACTTTCTGTTCGTGTTGCTAATGGTCATAATCTTCATGTCTCTAACATTGGTAATGACACTTTATCCACTGCTAGTCGCCCGCTAATTTTAAAATCAATCTATCATGTTCCGCACCTCTCATTTAATTTATTGTCTATTCAACGTTTGTGTGCGGATAATGATTGTTCTGTTATTTTTAATAAAAATTATTTTTTTGTTAAGGACAATCACACGGGAGCCAATCTTCTCCGGGCATCCAATAAAGACTCCGTATATCCCTTTAGAGCATCTCGGCCGTCACCACCTTCTCTAGCTTTCCAGACTACGCTTGTTTCGGGTTCAGTCTGGCACAACCGTCTTGGCCATTGTGGGAATCGTGTTTTATCTTCTCTTAGGACAGATAAATTAATTCCTAGTACTAACTCTTTTTCGCACGACTGTGTTTCATGTAAACTGGGCAAGCCCCACCGCCTTCCCTTTCATGATGTTACTCATACTGTTAATTCTCCTTTACAACTCATTCATTCAGATGTTTGGCAGTCGCCTATTTTATTAAATTTGGGGTTTAAATATTATGTCTCTTTTATTGATGATTTTTCTAGGTTCACCTGGGTTTATCCTATGCATAAAAAGTCTGAAGTTTTTCATCATTTTTGTAATTTTCAGAATTTAGTTGAAAATTTGTTTAATTGTAAAATTAAATGTTTTCAAAGTGATGGTGGTGGTGAATTTGTCAACTCCTCCTTTCACAATCATTTTTTAAAATGTGGCATTTTGTTTAGAAAATCTTGTCCAGATACGCCCGCGCAAAATGGTGTGGCCGAACGGAAGCATAGACACTTACTTGAACTTTCTCGTACTATGCTTCTTCAGGCTCAACTTCCTCCCATGTTTTGGGTTGATGCCTTGTACACGGCCACATTTATCATTAATCGTTTACCTTCACAAATTTTGCGTGGTCTATCTCCATTTGAAATTCTTTTTCACAAAACCCCTGACTATAGTTTTCTTCGTGTTTTTGGTTGTGCGTGTTTTCCCAATTTCATAGCTAGTTCATCAAATAAGCTTTCTCCACGATCCATCATGTGTGTCTTTCTGGGATATGCCCCGGGTTATAAAGGCTATCGTTGTCTTGACCCCCGTACTGGCCGAGTCTATATTAGTCGAGATGTTCTCTTTCATGAAACCCAATTTCCATATCCATCACTTAAGAAACCAGTCGCCCCTAAGACCCCACATCATGTCCTGCCACCTTGGACTTTACCCGTTCTGCCTGAATTGCCTACTCCAGACCTCCCCCACATGATGTCCACACCAACCCAGCCCGCGGCTACTGCTGTTGACTCGAGTACCACCAGCCAACAAACCAGCCCTCCTCCAACTCCCTTCTCTGCCGCAAACTCCACCTCCCCACCTCACACCCTGATTCTTTCCCTTACAGCAGCCCCCCATCTCCAATTATTACTACCAGCAGCTCTCCACTCTCTCCCTTCCTTACTGCCAGCAGCCCACTGCCCACTCCCAGTATACCATCCGACCCTAGTTCGTCCTTACCTCCACCCACTGAATTGGCTCCCAATGTCCACCCTATGCGCACAAGAGCTAAAGATGGTATTTTTAAACCAAAAATGATTTTTACTTTGAACACTTTAGCTCTTCCGCGCGATCCCACATGTTTTACTCAGGCAAATAAATCTTTAATTTGGCGGGCAGCAATGGCAGATGAATTTAATGCCCTCATTACTAATCAAACATGGGATTTAGTACCTAGCGATACAACAAAAAATGTGGTTGGGTGTAAGTGGATATATAAAACTAAATATCGTTCTGATGGGTCAATTGAGCGCCACAAGGCTTGTTTGGTAGCTCAGGGGTTTAATCAACAGGCTGGGGTAGATTTCTATGAGACCTTTAGTCCAGTGGTCAAACCCACTACAGTTCGTCTTGTGTTATCGGTTGCTATTTCTTTGGGGTGGTCAGTTCTTCAGTTAGATGTCAAAAATGCTTTCTTGCATGGACATCTTACGGAGGAGGTGTATATGCGTCAGCCACCTGGTTTCCTACATCCCCAGTATCCCTCTCATATCTGCAAACTGAAAAAGGCTCTGTATGGTCTGAAACAAGCTCCACGTGCTTGGTTTCATCGTTTTAGTGGTTTCTTACTCTCTCATGGCTTTACTCAGAGCCAGTCTGATTCTTCCATGTTTACTTATCACTACCAGTCCGACATAATTTATATCTTGTTATATGTGGATGACATTCTTATCACTGGTAGCTCTGTGTCTTTGGTTCATCAGTTTATTCGTGTCTTATCTAGTCAATTTGCCATGAAAGATCTAGGTGATATTCATTATTTTTTGGGAATCCAAGCTAAACGCACTCCCAAAGGTATCTTCTTATCTCAGCATAAATATGTCACAGATCTTTTGCAACGCTTCCATCTACACACAGTTAAACCTGTTCGTACTCCACTTCCTTCTCGCACCACCTTATCTCTCACAGATGGAGATCTTCTTAGTGATGGTACTGAGTATCGCAGTAGGGTAGGTGCATTACAATACTTGACTATTACTAGACCTGATATTACTTATGCCGTACATTTGGTTTCCCAGTGTATGCATGCTCCTCGTACTACTCATCTTGCTGCAGTCAAAAGAATTTACAGGTACTTACAGGGGACCTCATCTCATGGTCTATGGCTTCGGTCCGGGCAGAGTGTTTCGGTCGTAGTGGCATATTCTGATGCTGACTGGGCAGGTTGCCCAGACTCATGCAGGTCTACCACCAGCTATGCCATCTTTATTGGAGGTAATCTTATTTCTTGGCGTTCCAAAAAGCAACCCACTGTTTCAAAATCCTCTACCGAAGCCGAGTATAGAGCTGTTGCATACACGGTCCAGGACAATTTATTTATTCGGTCACTACTACTCGACATGGGCATTCGGATTTCGGCACCTGTACAACTATTTTGTGATAACGTCTCAGGCTCTCAGCCTCATACCTTGCGGTTAATCCTATCCAGCATGATCGCAGCAAACACATCAAGATTGATTACCATTTTGTTCGAGAACGAGTTGCCCATGGAGACCTAGTTGTCAAGTACATTCCTACTCCGTACCAGCTTGCTGACATATTCACTAAAAATTTGTCTAGTCAGCGTTTTGAATTTTTACGTTCCAATCTGCAGTGATTTCCCCTGCACAGATTGAGGGGGTGTAATAGTGTAATTATAGGGACTTGTGTGTAATTACTCTCACTCCTTGTTATTATAAATATAATGCTAGGGATCCCTAATGGGTAAGCCATTATTTCACAATTATTCTTTCACACTTTTATCAGCCGTCTGCCTTTGAACCAAACTTAGAATCCATCACCTCTATAGAAGCAATAACATTCGTTGATCCTATAATGGGCACTGAGCCAATGACTCGCAAACCAGAGACCTAAACTCTAGAAGTTTCTACTAGGAAATAAGAACACACCCAAAACAACATGCAATTCGAAAGAAAAACACAAACAAAATAAAACAGAATTAAACCAGAATTCATTCATCTTCTTCCAAACACTAGACTCTCTTGCACTCCATGGAGGCGGCTCGAGAGGGGGACGAGCCCGCCGCCGTTCATCCTCCTCAATAGTCATGCTTTTGAAGTGATTGACGATATCCTCCATTGATATCCCTTGTTGTTGAATCAAACCCAAGCTCCGCTACAACCTATCCGCCTTTTCTTTATCTACTCTCACCCTCAACTAGAAACATCAGCAGAAGACAAGTCACGACCGTCAAAGCACTGCATCCCTGGTCACGAGCCTGCTTGCACGACCAAAATCCACTAACGGCCGCTATTCGTCAATGACAAAAGCGGAAGAACAAAACCCTAAAGAGGGAGAGACCACCTTAGAACTAATTTTATTTCTAGTGGGAGTAATTTAAAAATGAGGTTTTTTTTTTATCTAGATAAGAATAATTCAAAAATAAGCAGAGGTTGTTTCTTAGATACGAGTAATTTATTTTGTTCTTTGAAAAGTACTCATTGTTGAAAAAAATAGTTTTTTTATTAGAATGATATTAGTTTTTTGGGAAAACAGTCAAATAGATCCTCAAACTTTCATAAAAAGGTCAATTAAGTCCTTCTATAGGAGGTTCTGTCCGGCCATCGCGATTTGGGGCAGTTCCCGGAGGAATTTTTTGTTGAAATTTTTTGAGAATCTTATTCACCAAGTCTAGTTTACTCATACCAAATTTCAGCTACAAATTCAATCGGGAACACATTCAAATTAATTCTTGAAGATAACTGCGCATTTTTGCGTTCTCGAATTAATTTGAATGCGCTCCCGATTGAATTTTTAGCTTAAATTTGGTATGAGTAAACTAGACTTGATGAATAAGATGCTCAAAAAATTTCATCAAAAAATTCCACCGGGAACCGCATCAAATCGCGAAGACCGGACAGAGTATCCTATAGAAGGACTTAATTGACTTTTTTATGAAAGTTCGAGGACCTATTTGACAGTTTTCTCTAGTTTTTTTCCTATTTTGAGAAGAAGTCATATTTTCGAATTCTAAATCATATTACTCCTATTTTGGGAAATCTCCCAATATTTTAAACATTTTTTAATTATATTACGGAGTAGAGGAATTACATAAACACAGACCAAAACTCCAAAAGGTCGCAATCGTCACAACAGCGCATAAAATTTACGTAGCACGTAGTACTTCGTATGTCTTATTGTGTCCTAAGGCTAACGCTAATTGGAATCTATTGACTCCCATGAGTGCTGCAACCCAGGACAAAAACGGTATACGAAGGTCTTGTAATGGGATGGATAGGACCTTGGTTGCTAGCAATTCACACCCTATTCACCCAAAAAGTAAGGATGTTTTTACTTGGACTGTAATTTGCCCCAGACCAGACCAGCCCAGACCAATCCAGACCAGACCAGACCAGTTCAGACCAGACCAAACTTGGATAGTTATAAAAATACAAAGAAACCAGACCAGACCAGACCATATCAGACCAGACCAGACCAGACCAGACCAGACCAGCAAATTACAGTCCAAGTAAAAACATCCTATTGCAAAAAATGGGCCCATGGACTAGATGTGATGCACGCAGGAGAAATGATCAACATGGGGCCCATGTGAAATTAATATTTTTTTTCTTTTAAGTGTTATAACTTTTTTTATTTATACTCTAATTTGTATAAAAAAAATATATCAAAATTCATAATTTTTTATAACCTTCCATATGACACCAATATTGGATATGTAAAAATAAAAAAATAAAAAGTTTCATCTACTAGAGATTTGTGGATCTAACGTTTTTCTCAAATCAATTCAAGTGTTAAAATTAAGATTTCATTGTCAAAATATTTTTTTACATCTCTCAAATATTATTTTTCAAAAATAGATCTCATGGTTAAAAATTCACTCCAAATTTATTTATATTTACATCGGAATGTTTGATATTTTAAATCGTAATTATTTGCAAAAAAAGAATTTGGGAAAAAATTTATGTATAATAATAAAAGTAAGGATTTAACTAAAAAATGTGTTGAGTGAATATATTGACGGTGCTGGGTTGCAGGGAAAAATTGAATTGACTGAGTGAATACGTATAAACTGGGGTTAGATTAGACTTATCGACGGGCTGGGTTGCGGTTAGCCTAAGAAGATAAATTATGAATAAACAATAATAGAATGTCTGAATGTCTTTTCCGTATACTTAGGGGGTGTTTGGCAAATGGCCGATGGCTGTTGGCTGTTGGCTGATTGTGTTGGCTGATTAATAATAGCGGATTCTGTTAGTTGTTTTGATCAGCTGATAGTATTAGCAGTTTGCAAAATATTGTTTGGTTAAATAGCTGTTTGAGTTCAGCTGATAACTTGTTAAATGACTTTTAAGGACATCAATTAATTTTTTTTATTTACTAAATACTTTTATATACTACGTACATATATCATACATTTTGTTAATGTTATTTTCACGACTAATAAACATTTTTTATGATTTACAACAAAATAAAAATATTTTAAGAGAAGCACTAATTTTTTTAAACATTGTTTTTAATGTATTAAGCCATAAGGTAGATTAGAGACTCAGCCTACATATAAAACTAATAATTGAATGTAAAATAAAAGGCAAAAACAAAAACGTTGGGAATAAATAACAGCGAAAACATAATTTTAGAAGAAATTGGAATGAATAAATAAATAAATAAATAAATAAATAAATAAATAAATAAATAAATAAATAAATAAATAAATAAATAAATAAATAAATAAATAAATAAATAAATAAATAAATAAATAAATAAATAAATAAATAAATAAATAAATAAATAAATAAATAAATAAATAAATAAATAAATAAATAAATAAATAAATAAATAAATAAATAAATAAATAAATAAATAAATAAATAAATAAATAAATAAATAAATAAATAAATAAATAAATAAATAAATAAATAAATAAATAAATAAATAAATAAATAAATAAATAAATAAATAAATAAATAAATAAATAAATAAATAAATACGGAGTAAATAAATAAATAAATAAATAAATAAATAAATAAATAAATAAATAAATAAATAAATAAATAAATAAATAAATAAATAAATAAATAAATAAATAAATAAATAAATAAATAAATAAAAGAAACTAGAAGCAACTCATTTGATGAATGAATTCACGGACTTGTATTTATGAGTTGACATCCATTAGACCATTATTTATTTTTCCATAGCGTCAGAACTTCAATTTGGTATAGTTATTGACATAGGGAGGGCGGAGGGGCGTGGATAGATTAGGAAAATTAGGAGATTGCTAAAACGGCTAATGTCAAAACGCCGTGTTTTGCAGCTTTTTTATTTTTGGGTGTTTAGATAAAAAAGCCAAATGAAAAAGCTATGTAACCAAACATCCTATTAGCTGTTTCATCTGGTCAAAAGGCTAAATATTAGTCAAAACAGCTAAAAAATGGCTGATAGACTTCCAACAAAACACCCCCATAGTATTTACTTAGGAGAAAGGAAGACATGAGTAGACTAAATCACTCAAATGAGTTTATCCGTAGCTGAAATGTCGTCTTTGTTATAGAGTACACAGAGAAAATTGCTATTGCTATAAATAAAGAGTATAAATAAAGAGTCTGTTTGATAATACTCAAATCGGTTGAATCGACTGATTCTGTTTAAATTTATGACGTTATGACTGAAGTGGTTGTATTGGTTGATTTATGAAAAAATTATGGGGTAATTTGAGTTTGCACCTCATATTCTTGTCTAAATTGGACTTTGCACTCTGTTTTTAAAAACTCTTTGTTTTTGCACTCCAACGGCCCAACCCCATATGAAAAGACAAAAATGCCCTCCATTAACAACTCTGTTGACCTTCAACATATTCCAGATTGAGGGCATTTTTGTCTTTTCATATGGGGTTGGGGTGCAAAAACAAAGAGTTTAAAAAACGGGGTGCAAAGTCTAATTTAGACAATAATATGGGGTGCAAAGTCCAATTTAAAATATATTTTATTAATAAAATAAATAAAAAATATATGAAAAATAGGTAAAATAATCATCTACAGTAATTTCAGCCAATACAGCCAGAAAAATAACTCCAACCTTGCTTTTTCTTATTATTGCACAATTCAGCGCGCGAAATCAAAATTTACGTGTTTGTTTAAAAAAATTGGCTAATAAGCCTAATAAGCCGAAAAACAGAGTCACCAAATGGGCTCAAAATTTAAGTTTCTTTCAAAAATAGGATCTAATGTTTGATTTTCTCTAAATAGTGGAGTAATAGACATTCTATTTTTACCTTTGGTTGAACTAATTAATTAATTAACCCAATTAATTGTCCTCCCTAGTTCTCTTGATGTCTCTTGCACAACCAAGACAATCCGTTGGTGGCTGCAACTCGGCGGCGGATTCCGGTGGCAGCGGCAAACTCCGTCGAAAATGTTGGCAGGCCGCCAGAAAAAATTCTGGAAATTTTTTCGCAGGCGGCAGATGGCAGGCGACAATTCAGGGGCAGTAGTAAAGGTATTTTGGTCCAATCATAAATAAAAAGTCCTATATAAGAATGTTTGAACTAATTGGTCCTATTTTGGTAAAGAAGAAGAAGAAGAAGAAGAAGAAGAAGAAGCTATGTTTTAGTTCTATTAAGGTTAAAACCCCTAGAATATATCAATAATATTGATAAAAGTATTCACACGCCGTGTACTTTCAAAGTGAATCAAGGCTTAACATGGAATCAGAGTCAAGTCCGGTTGTGGTTTGACTGCTTGTTTAGCACCCATGATTAAGAGTAGCTTGTTTGGCCTATTTATACACCGCATCAATATTGTCTAGCCCGGTTCGAGATGAGGGACGTGTTAAAGTATTTGTCCAACACCGGAAAACTATAAAATAATAAAACATTGGAATGTGGTTTTGGGCTACTTTTCTTATAAGATTGATCTTTTATGATTAGACTTCAGGTCCTAACAAATATTGTGGCATTTTCATATCAAAATGTAAGAAAATTAGAAAAATGAGAAAATGAATTTCAAATAGCACACCATGACTTAGTCCTTCTTTCCTTTTTGGGAAAGAAGGAAAATGTAAGACAAATATTAGTTTTCAAATTTCAAATAGCACACCATGAATTTCAAATAGCACACCATGAGAAAATGTAAGACAAATATTAGTCCTTCTTTCTTTTATGGGACATTTTTTTTATTTGTCTTCTTTCTCTTTAAGGAAAGTTTTTGAAAAAATACCCCCACTTTTATTACTTTTACCCCACTTACTTTTTACAAACTATTTTCTCTTTCCTACTTTACCATCACTTTACTCTTCTTAATACACTCTCTTTCCTACTTTATCATCACTTTACTCTTTTTAATATACCATCTTTCCTACTTTATCATTTACCCTACACACTCTATACTTACTGTACTACTTTATTATTAAATCCCGTGCCAAACCCTAAGGGGACTAATAAAAAAGAATGGATGGAGTAGCTCAATTGAATGTTTTTTAAGAGCTTGAGGTTTCGATTGAATCTTTATAAAGTACGGGAACTTAGTTGCCTTTGTCGTTATAGTACGAGGACATATTTGATAGTTTTCCTTTATTTTTATGTGTCCATTTCTCTCATGTCACATGTGCATTATGCATATTATTGCATTAGAGATGTTCTAAAGTGATCTTTTCACCTATTGTGTTCAAGGAAGTTGTCCATAACGATTTCCAAACGTAATATATTCTTCTTCACCATTTTCCCATCCATCCAAGCAAAGCCACGAAATCTGCTTGACACAATCATACAACTAAACTATATCTGTTAGGGAGATTTCCCAAAATATGACTGCTATTTTTTTCTTCCCGAAATAGGACAAAGATGACAGTATTACTATCATTATTTAGTCATGACTGACAAATAGTTGCATTTAACATGACAATGGCCTTGTTTGGCAATCGGCGGTTAGCTGTTAGCTGTTAGCTGGTTACGACGGCTGATTGATAATAGCTGGTTGTGTCAGCTGTTTTGGTTGGCTGATTATGTTAGCTTGTTGTCAGCAAATGTTTGGTAAATTAGCTGTTTAAGAATAGCTGTTTGAGTGTAAAAAGACATATAAGGACATTAGTATTTTTTTTAACAATTTCTTATAAATATAATATTGATTACATTTATTTACGAAGCATAATCATTCATAATTTAAATTTTTTAGAAATTGGTGAATGAAACTACATGAAAAATAAAAATAAAATAAAAGAAACATTCTAAATTAATTTGAATAATGTGAATTCACATTCCAAAAAACATGCATACATGAACAAGTCCAAAGTGTGTCACAAAAAATACCATAACGTACTTATGTTAACTAAAAATAAAATAAATACCCACATAATCAATTGCGAGTGCGTTTAGCTTGCATCAAACTTGATGTGATACTATTACGTACAACTCTCATCTCTTGAGTTCTATTGTTCACGTCATTTTGTGTAGCGTTTCTTTCAACATCTTCAAATACATCCGGAGGTATGAATTCAGGATCCTCATCAAGAAATCTAAAACTCGGGTCGCCAATTGAGCTCCTTCTAATGTAGTTATGCAATGCGAAACATGAACAAATTATCTTATTTTGATCCATTAATGAGTATCGTGGCATTTTTTGCAATATCTTCCATCGAGCCTTAAGAACACCAAAGGCTCTTTCAATACAGCTTCTTAAAGATGAATGTGCTCTATTAAATACCTCTTGAGCTCCTCTAGGATGTGCACCACGAAATTCGGATTGATGGTACCTTATCTTGGGGGTAAGGAGTCAAATATCCATCTCTTTCTGGATAACCCTTGTCAACCAAGTAATACTTGCCTACAATTATACATAATACATGTCAAATTTGCATATATAGAAGCTCTTTTTTGTTACAAAAGAATAGAAGTACCTATAGGTGGTTTCGGAAAATTAAGAGTTGGGTTGTTGATTGCGTCTAGAAAAATGCGAGAGTCGTGGGCTGATCCCTCCCAACCTGTTAAAACATACTCCCTCCGTCCCATAATTATCTTCATTCTTTCCTTTTTGGTCCGTCCCAATTTTATCTTCTCTTTCCCTTTTTAGCAAAGGATTTGTGGTTCACAACCATTTTTACACATTTCTCTCTCCTCTGCACAACTCTCCACCACACATTTCCCACTTTCTTAATCTCCGTATCCAGTCAAAACCGAAGTTAATTCTGGGACGGAGGGAGTAAGTGAATAGCAGATCAAAGTCACACACCGCTAACACATTTGTAGTCGGAATCCCTTTCCTCCCCCTATAACGCAATTGGTCCTCTTCGGGAACTGTTATTGCAATATGTGTACCATCAATAGCTCCGATGCAATTCTAGTTTCATAAATACCAATTCAAATGAATTATAAATTTGAAAACACTCAATCAATTCAAATAATGACATGTACTAAATATTATACTCACTTACCTTAAAATGAGGCATATATCTATCATCAGTAGCAATTTGTAGTGGAATGTTCTTGAAATCTGGATCTTTTGGCACGAGTAAATCCCTTGAAAATCCTTCCATTGCATGCAAAACTTCCTTAAAAGTTCTACTGACGGTTTCACCAGAATGTTGAAAACGCTCTTGAGTATCTCTATTAGAAGCTCCCTTACTGAGTACATAAACAAATACACCAACCTTTTCCAAAACAGACATCCTATATGATGATCTCAAACCATACCTATTTTCTAAATCAAAGCATAGTTCACGAAATGTTTTTTGGTGCATTCTAAAGGCGTTAAAACACCTCTTATCATGACCAGTCAATAACTCATCCATCCACTTCTCTCCTGTTAAATAAGAACTCATGCAAGGTTCTTTATAGAGATGCTTCACAAAATAAGAACCCATGCAACTTGCTACACAAGTAATCATATCTAAAAATTCATCTTCTTCTTTCAAATACTCTAAACATAAGAGAAGTTGTGCAATTTCCATATCATTCGTATCCATACCTACACATAGAGAATTACAAAATTACTATAAACTTGTACCAATATGATGATGAATACAATGATAGTAATGAAAGTAATAATAAAAATAATAATAATGACAGTAATAATCATAATAATAGCATAGCAAAATAAGAATTCATAACAAAAGTTGACTCTTTCAGAAAAAGAAATTTAAAGTTACAGAAGCATAAGAAGTTTAGTTCCCCGACTTCTTGTACATAAACCTAATGTATTCAACCCTGCTATTGTCATCCGGTAAAGAAAAGAAAATCGTTCGGCATTGTGGATCTTCAAACATTGTGCAAGCAAAGAAAAACTCGGGCGAAATAGTAGAGAGACCATCCAAACAGATAAGTTTTGCCATAGTTTCTCCAATACCATACTGTGACGTATGAGTATTTGAGTTCGCTTTAATCATATCCTTCATCAAACCGGTGACTTCATTGAATGATTCACTCCTTTTTGAAACTACTTCCATCATACCACTGCACATTTCTTGAAATGTTGCCATACCTCCCTTTTTTGTGTGAGTTGGCCGAGCACTTTTGTTACTTTGGGATGACTCAACCTCAATGGGCCTCTTACCTATTCTTATCTCATCATTATGGACTTGTGTATTTTGACGATTAAGTGTAGTAGGAGGTGTACGTGTAGGACTAAACTCACTCCATAAGTCATCCCACGATGCATTGCCTGTAGAACTTCCTCCCACATTATGCGTATCCTCAATGTTAGTAGTATCGTGATAAGCAGGACGAGGTGGAGAAGGAATATAAACGTCATCCATATCAGGTTGCACATCTTCTTGTGACGTAATATTTCCTGGAGTGTATTTAAGATTTCCTTGTGCAGAACATGAAAAAATTTGATCCATTTTATACTCCACTTCAGGCTCAATCCCTTCATCTTGAAATGATTCAAACTTAGAATTTTCCTATAAAAAATTGAACAATAAATTATTTACAATATAAGTACTCTAGTATGGTATTTTAAGAAATCATACTAACCTTAATCTTTAAGGCCCACCAATCACTAGAAGCATCAATAGTTCCCGTGACATGATCCCAGCCCAATCCAGTATCTTTTGCCTTCAATTGTTTCCATAAGGTCCACCTATTTCTCATCCAATCAACTTTATTTTTTAATTTTGTTTTATCCCATGGCAACTTAGTCTCTCTTTCAAATTCAGATTCAATCTTTTTCCATAACAACCTTTGAGAAGTCACTCCACCATTTTTTCCTTTACTCTTTTCCACATATTTGATACAAAGATCACAAAGGATGTGAAGTGAGTTTTTTGACCAAACAATTCTCCCTCCTTTATTTTCAACAGAACTTTCGCTTTCGCCTCTTTGAGTATCACCTACACTTTTCTTTCGTTCGGGAGCCATCTAAAACTCATATACAAAATGAAATATACACAAAACATTATTAACAAGATTATTATATGCACTGACGGATTTTTGTCAAACTATTTGTGTGCAACTAATGGATTTTAGCAACAAGATTGAGGAGAAATGGCTGCAATATTTGCCATTTAAGAAAAGTCCAACACTATTTAGAAACTACAAGTTCATAATGTAATTATTAATTAAGATAAGTGTTGTCATTAAAAGTTAAACTAATATTGAACTAATACTAAACTAATAGACAATCAAAAAGACAAAAAAAAAAGTTAAACTGAGAAGAAACTTGCAGGAACTTTATATTGAAAAATTAAACAGTAACATTAAATTGATAATAAAATAGGAGTAATAAATTGCAGAAACTTTTTTCTGTGAGCAATCAATAAAACGTGAGGCATACAAGCCATCCAATTCAGACGAAGCAAGGACAAAGAAAGAGGAGGAAGGATGGAGGTGCATGTTTTGCCAACTTCCTATCTAGAGTATCTACTATCATTGTTTAGAGAGATTAATTTGGACTGATATAGCTGGATTTTTTACATTTTTTCTTCTAAAATGCAGTTCCATTAAACAGTGACTAATTACTCGACCAAACAAAAAACGGCTAAAAGGAACTCTGCCTTTATACTACATCAAGTCTACTCTGCCAAAAATATACAGCAACCCAAGTCCTAACCATATGAGAAAATACGAGTAATCAGTGAGTTGTTTCATGTAGCCTATCAAGTAATTTGTAAAGTATAACTGGTTTCCTAAGGCTTATGATTACACTTTTCAATTTAGTGCTACCAAAAAATCTGCATCTTTGCCAAGGTCTGCACTTTCAAATCATGGAAGTTGCATATGTACATAATAATACAGTGATGGGAGAAATAGGAGTGGTGAAGCATCGGCGTTGCTGCTTCTTTGGCCGAAATTAATCAACCGGCAATTGAAATACATCAGAAAGCTTTGTTGTCCCTATGCGTGAAAAATTAAATGACAAGGGAAATTGTTTTTTAAGGTTGTAGCTATAGTTATACATAGGAATTTGAACGCCAATTTTAACGTCAAGATAGAAACAAATAGAGGAAGAAAGATGGAATGGACACACAGAGCACTCATGTAAAGAATATAGAAAAAATTACTGAAAGGGATGCAAAAATTAATATGATTCACATACCTCCTCGTTTCTAGATGGCCGAAGAACACTTCTACGTAGGATTTGCAGGTGCCGACGGAAGAAGCAAAGGAAGGAGGCGATGTATATACGAAGAGGCGTGAAATCATAGGGCAGGAAGGGAAAAAAACGGAACCGCCAAGTCTAAACGCTGCCCTCCCCAGCGTTTGAGATTTCAGCTTTTTTGGTCCAACCAGCTAAACCTACCATCTATTTACCAAACAATAATTTTAATTAATTAGATGGTCAAAATCATTAATTACAGTCAAAGAAGCCAAAAATTGGCTGATAAGCCGTTTTCCAAACAGGGCCAATATTTATTACAATTAGTGACGATATTTTTCAATCATGACAGTATTTTTCAATGACAGTAACAACTCCTATTTAGGTCAATTTCCCTTTCTTTTATCACTAATATTTTCTTACCATTTTCATTAATATCTATAACCAAATAACACATTCCTAAGTTTAGTGTACCCTTTATGAGATTATTAAACCTTTCACCAGTGAAAAGTCGTGAGTGAGTCTCGTGACACAGACGACCCTGAAGCTAATATCGGGCCAGGTCACATTAGTTTGAATAGACTACGGAGTACTAATAATCCCACAAAGCATATAACTGAAATCATTTCTCCCCGTTGCCTCGCCTCTACTTAATTTCACATAACTTGACTTTGTTCTTTAGCAGAATCAGCACCTTAATGCTACTCCGTCCGTTTTTTAATTAAGTTCCTAGTTTGACTTCACACATATTAAGAAATAAATTTGACTTTACTGTGGAATGCACTGTTTGAACACTGTTTGACACTGTTTGAACACTGTTTGACACTGTTTGGCACTGTTTTGGTGTAAATCATTTTCCAAATAAGGAAAGGTTTGAAGTAGGAACTTTGATATGGACCATCCCAAAAAGGAAAGTAGGAACTTAATTACGGGACGGAGGGAGTACATCTCAAATCTACTCCGCATGCATATTTCGTGCATAATTTGACTGCTACAGAGATTCCCTCATTAGTATTCCCTCCGTCCTTCAATATTTTGTCATGTTTAACCGACACGAAAAATAATAAAGTAAAAACTGTGTGATTGAGATATGTGCAGAGAAAAGAGAAATGACATGAACCACGAACTCATTCATTAAAAGGGAAAATGACAAAGTTTTTAGGGCATCTAAAAATGGAAAGATGACAAAATTATAAGAGACGGAGTGAGTATGTTTGATTTGGAGTGAGATAATTATTCAATATTTCAATTCCCTTACAATGCCATACAAGCTCTTTTTCTTTTAATAAAAACGTAGAACAAAAACAATATTTTCTATGTACATTCTCCAATAAGGATGTTTTCGATTTGACATATTTTAGTCACAGACTAGATCAAACCTGATTAGGCCAGATCAAATCAGATTGGACTAGACAAATCTTAAACCATAGTAAAACAAAAATAAAAATGATACATACCCAGTGGCGGAGCCAGAAATACGGTCCAGGGGGGTCGAGAATCAACTTTATACAAAATGAAAACGGTGGATCGTTTTCAAACAATGTCCGAGTTGGATATTTTATATGTAGTTTAGATACATAGGCACTCGTAACAATAAAAGAGACAGTTTTTGCTCTATTTTTGAGTCATGTCACGTAAGTAATGAGTTAATTATACGCTATTTTTAAAATTTGGGGGAAAAAAAACAATATTACTCATCAAATTTTGCTGATTTTACGTTTAGATAGTGCTGATTTTGCAGAAGTCATAACTTTTTACTCGTAATGAGTTACGGGGGCCATAATATATCAAATCGAAGATATTTCAGAGCTCTATGCTCTCAAACTATCAGCGGGGTCGACTGACCCCCCTGACCCCCCCCCTTGGCTCCGCCCCTGTACATACCGAACCATACTAGATCGAAGACTTCCTCCATAGGATAAACATTCAAGATAGCTGGTTTTATAACCATTTACAAACATTCAAGAGCAATTTAAGGGGACTCGAGTTTGGCGATAGGTGCAAAATTTTCATCAAAGTCGACACCTTCTCACTTTGTTCCACTTTGTTCTTATTTATATTCACGCCATCAGATTTAGCCATGCCCAACTTCTCACACATTATTTCTTTTAAAACCCTAGCTCTTCTAGTGGTGCGTCAATCAAAGATTCATATTTTAATAGCTCAAAAAGGTCATTCTAAGATTCAATAGTGGAAGTTATAACAACTTATTTCTATCAATTTTAATCACACATTTCTCAAGACTCAAATAAAGTAAATAAAAATATGTATCCAAATTTTATTGTTTTTACATCCAAATATGTTCTCAAAATTTCATAAAAGTTCTGAAGAAATTATT
Source organism: Cuscuta epithymum (assembly GCA_945859915.1). Classification (NCBI taxonomy): domain Eukaryota; kingdom Viridiplantae; phylum Streptophyta; class Magnoliopsida; order Solanales; family Convolvulaceae; genus Cuscuta; species Cuscuta epithymum. The sequence continues at coordinate 71,551 of CAMAPF010000223.1, forward strand.
TATAACAACAAAATTAAGATTTTAGAATATTTTCTAAGATTTCATAATTTAAGAATGTTGGCCTTTGATATAGAACAAATACTATAATAGGTTAGAGAGTAAGAAAAATGCTTTAGAGTATTTCACTTGGATTTATTGATTTAGAATATTCCACATGGACTTATTCATCATATAAAAGTATAAAGTATGCTTCGTGTATACGTCAACTATATACGTCGAGTAATTGTCTGTATATAGACAATTTACGGGCGTATAAAATAGCCGTGTTCAAATAACATTATGTGTAGAGCGAATACATGAAGTATTGGTTTGGTTGGTAGGAAATACTGAATTGATTTTGGAGTGATTGGCTGGGGATTTTGTTAAGTGACTAAGTGGGTTACATCAAAAGGATGATTCAGTTCCTACCCGTACCGAAGTGTGCTCCTAAGTCCCACCCGTATATGTGCTATAAATCGGTTAGTTGAGTGAGACCAGCCTGAATGTGGAGTTTGTGAAAACAAAAATCAATAGGGCACGTGGATCACACGTTTCCGTGGGGAAACCCAGCCACCCAATCAAGCCTGTAAACCCTTCCCTGAGACTTCCTTCCATCTTTCCTTCCTCCTACAATCCTTGCCCACCTGATTCTCCTAATTAATTCCAAAAGCTGAATTTTCTACCCAAATGCACCAATCATTACGTGTTGCATTTATGTGCCAAATTGAATAATCTTTTGGATTTTGAAAGAGATTCATATGCTTTCTTTATAAGATCTTCACACACATTGTTTAGAGCGTCTTTGGTAATACTGAAATTGACTGAGATGACAAAGTTAGATGAAACGGCTTTGAAAGTAGGTGAAGTTCTTTCTGAAACGGCTAAATTTATTAAATACGTTGACTTATGAAGAAATAAATTGCGTTTTAAGAAATTAAAGAAAATTTATATGAAACAACTGAAGTAACCTTCGCTATCAAATTTGGTCAACAAAATAACTTCACTTAGCTTTTACTTATTTGTACGACTACGTATTATCCAATTCAAGGTGTGAAATCAAATTTTACTTAAGTCATAAAAAGTTTGATAGTAAGGGGTGTTTGGAACTGATTCTGCTTCTGCTTCTTTTTTAAAGCAGAAGGAGAATCGTAATCAGTTTTCAGAAGTTGATCTCCCCCACCTTCTAAAAAAACTGATTCTAGGAGTAAATTAGAGCACCAGAATCACTTCCGCACTTTCACCCAAACACTTCAAGGAGCAGAAACAGTTTTAAGAATAAAATCCAAACACCCCCCCCCCTATCGTAAATACAAATTATCAAACGGACTTCTAAAGTAATAATAATAAGGGAAAAGTACATAAAAGATACATGTGGTTTGGACCGTTTTCAGATAGGGGCACATGTTTTATTTTTTAACAAAGTGGGATATACATGTGTTTCAATTCCGTTATCACAACAGGGGCATTATATCTAACGCCGTTAGAAAATTTAACCCCGATTTTCAAAAATCTCCGAAACATTAAAAGAAAAATATTGGAAGGTGCGCCTCGTCAAGGAGACCAACAAACTATCTTTGTTTTTATTATTCCATCCACCAATGTCGCCAAAAAATCCGCCGGAAAAGTGATATTAACAAATTCATTTTTAAAAAATAATCTAAATAGAGCCGAAAAATTCAAAGAGAGCGATAGTTTGTTGATCTCCTTGATGAGGCACACCCAGGGGCGGATCCAATGTGGGGGCAGGGGGGGCATCTGCCCCCACTCAACCCCCACCCTAACCCTATATATACATATATATTTAATTTAGATTTATATATTTTTTATGCTCAATAAAAAGGTCTTATAAACTAAGTGCAGTATTTGTAAACAAAGTAACATCCGGTCTAGTGGTTCAGTACTCCATACGTGCGATTGTCTTTCCTCTGGTCAAGGGGTCGAACCCCTGGTCTATTTTTATATCCATAATTTTCATTTTAGCCCTTTTGAAGCTTTAGAATGATGTTTAAGTGATTATTATACATTGTTTCAGTTTTTTCCCCCTAATTTACTATATTTAAAATACTTAATATAGTTACAATTTTAGTTTCACATATATTTGGTATAGTTCAACCTTGACATTTTTGCAATTAATAAAAACTATTTTCTACATATATTTATATATCCGCAACTTAATGCATCCCTTGATTATAATATAATTCATTATTTATTAACATAATTTCAAATAAGATAAAAAATTTGTGACTTGTTTGTTATTGATAGAGTGAAATTTATTTAGTATGATGTCATATTTTTTTACAAACAAATATTTTGTTATTTATATATAAATTTACGATTTTTTTAATTTGTTTCATTGTTTGTGATATTTCTGAGATAACAAATTTGTAGTGCGACTTCGCCCCCCCTCACGGAAATTCCTGGATACGCCACTAACACCTCCCAGTATTTTTCTTTTAATGTTTCAGAGATTTTTGAAAATCGGGATTAAATTTTGGCGTTAGACGACATGCCCCTGATGTGATAACGGAATTGAAGCACATGTCCCACTTTGTTAAAAAATGAAACATGTGCCCCTATATGAAAACGCCTCAAATTGCAGGTATCTTTTTTTTGTACTTTTCTCTAATAATAATAACATCTCAAAAACATACCCGATAAAACATGAGCTTAGTTTTGGCTATATGACTATATCACATCGAAGTCTAATATCATCGAAGTTTAAATTAATTTTATACTCTTTTGAAAATGACAGCAGGAGCTGCCACTATATTTTGTATGCAATACATAGATCTTGGTTTGTTACATTCCGCTTCGATACAGTTTACACTCATTTAACTGTTCGACTGATATTGAAAGATCTTCAAAAATGGAGTACAGTGTCATCTTTTTTTACATTACTAGTACTTTGTAACTTGTAAGTGTCACTAATAAACAAATTTTGGTGGTTTACAAGTCAACTGTACGTATTGGCATCATAGATAGTCATACGACTCATACCGGATTAAAACATATTATTCCCTCCGTCCCATGAAAAGGTTCTCACTTTCTTTCTTTGAATGTCCCACTTAAAGGTTTTCACTTTCTATTTTAAGAAACAATTAGCACTATTAATTAAAAATTTAATCATCACATACTAAAAATAATACATTTATAACATCACAGTTATCATCAATATACCATTATATTATATATTCATCTAAATTATTTCTCCAAATATTTTCGAATTAGCATAGTTAATCATTATCTAAATAATCGTGTCATTTTGCCACAGGAATTTTTAAACGGGGCGGAGGTATTAGTATTTTCTCTTCTGCATTACATGAAATTATATGCTTTGAGTAAATATAGTAATTTTTTTAATTAATCAAACTACATCATAAAAAAACGGAAAATGAAAACTAATAATCTAACCTTTTATTAATTTGGTGGTACATCATTTTATTTAATCAGTCTTATTATTGTTTTGTCGCTGTTATTTTTTATTGTAAGACTCTTGCATTAAGATCGGGTGAGATTTGGTCTACTTCAATCGTCTGTGGCTCAGGTTTGCCCATTAATGGATCATCGAGTTATATTGTTTGTTTGAAGGTGATTAACTCCAAGTCTGATTCGAGGGCTGACGGTTGTCTGTGGTTCCTTACTTATTATATTTTACTCACCATCAATGGCTAACCTATTGATTATGGCCTTGTTTGGATAATGGTTGATCAGCCATTTTTAATTCTTTAATCACCATCAATGAGTTTGACTAGATAAACAGCTGATATTAGTGTTTGGTAAATAGCTGGTTGACTGAGCTTATTGGGATGAACCAGCCAAAAACTAAAAACGTTGGAGGGGCCAGCGTTTCGTTTCGGCGGTTTATCTTTATGCCTTTCCTGCCCTTTGATCTCGCATGTGTATCTTATGTGATCTAATTAACTCAAAAACTCAGACATGTTGTACTCCGTGTTTCTTAAGCAGTTGCTCTCCATTTGTTGATTAACCATCGGACCAATTCATTAAAACATGAGTGGGATCATGTTGCTCTATACTTGGGAATTCATCAATTACACATATATATTAATTTTATTAATCTTTTATCTTTTGGTTGAAACTTGAAACCCATCTACCGTACTATGCATCTTTTATTTTTTGAAAAATAAGATTTCATGATTGAGTATAGTCATAAAAAAAAGGATGACACCCCATCCCTGAGGGTCCCCAACACCGACCGGACGGCACGATGGAAGGATGTAAATTGGATTATAATCACAATCTGACAGATAGAGAGTGAAACTCTGTCCCCGATACTTGCAGAGGCCCTAGGGGTGGACTCGGGTTGGGCCGCCCGGCCCGGAACCGGCCCGGCCCGGTACTGTTTGGGCCCGGCTCGGTACCCGGTCTTGGGGACGGTTCGGGCAGACCGGAACTGGTCTATTCCATGTGCGGGCTTGGGCCTTGAAAATGGTGAACCGGCCCGGCCGGTTCGGGCCAATTTTTTTTTTCAATTTTTTTTTGTTTCTACCGGGTAGGGCTGGGTGTTTGGGGGGGTTTGGGGGGGGGGGGGGGGGTCGGGGGTAATTTAGAAAAAAAAACTTGAACTAGTAACCAGCCCGGCCCGGAACCGCCGGCTACCCGGGCCGGTTCCGGTTCCCTACTTCCCAAACAAAAGTCCGGCCGGGCCCAGACCCGAACCGGAACCGGCCCGGCCCAGACCCGAACCGGAACCGGCCCGGCCCGGGTCCATCCCTAAGAGGCCCTATGCATTTTTCAGCATAGTAACCCCTCATTGCAGTTGGCGGGATTCGAACCCGAAACCTAACCCTTGTGGCACTTCCTCGCTACCAGTTGAGCTACGCCCACCGGTGATTGAGTATAATCATGTATATATAAAATGTTATCTAATGTGTTGTTTTTTATCTTTATCGAAATGTTTCTCTTTATTTATTTTATTTTTCACGTTGTTTTAGATATCAGTTTTAAAATTTCTAAAATATGAATGATTTATATAAAATTAAACAAAACTAAATATTAATCTCTGTATATGTCTTTTTACGCGCAAACAACTATTCTTAAACAACTAATTTACCTAACATTTGCTAAAAACCAGTTAACATAATCGGACAACTAAAATAGCTGACATAACCATCTATTTTCAGTCCGATGTCATAACAAGCTAACAATCGATTGCCAAACAAGACCTATACATCGGAAGGTGGACTAATCAGAAGGCATATGCTTTACGAGCTAACGAAGTGAAAGTGAGATCTCAAGTACGGCACAATCCAATAAATATTATTAGTGTCCCTAATTATTAAACCCACAACTAGATATGACAATTGTAACTTGCCCGACAAATACTCGCATTGATCTGTTCTGATCAAAATAAAGAAATCCACATTGATCCAGTAACAGATACGGGGCGAGATAATTGTTGTCCTTTTATGAGTAACAAACATTTTATACATACCTGCCCAATTATCCGCCCCGTTAAGTGTCCCGTTAGTGGCCTTATAAACTAATAATAAACTGCTTTGTTATCCAACCTATTTATTTTTAATTACATTTTGATAGGATTCCTTAATACTCCCTCCGTCATTTAAAATTTTGCCAACTTTTTTGTCTTGATTGTCTCATTAACTTTGTCACTTTCCCTTTTAAGTAAAGTGTTTTAGTTAATTATGTGAAATTATAAAAGTATATCCATTGAGGTGTCTTTTGTCCAGTCAGCAACACATCTTTAATATCCCCTTAAGATGAGTATGGATGTTCATCTTATTTGTCAGTTCAACACATATTGGATTTGGTAAAGCTTTGATGTGTGTGTGTCTATTAATTAACAAGTTGTTTACTTGTTTTTACAGGAAACGAAAATTTATATTAAAAACCGATCAAAGCAAGAGTTACAATTACCCAATAGCTCAACTCCACCATTGCATCTATCTTTCAAAAGACACCATCTAAACTCAATAAAAGCCCCACAATCAGACTCTGAGACGACCACCTGCAAAGAAGCAACGCGAATCGCTGACCACCAAACGGGCTACATAGAGTTCATAAAAACCCTTAAGGTCCCCGTACTCTTCACCCCTTCACTAACCTCATAATAGCCAAAAGCTCCCCTTAGTTCCTGATCAGACATAGAAAAGTTGTTAAGACTCGGAGTTTCATCTTAAAATAAAAAGGTCAACCTGATAAGGACAAATACTAGCCCAAAATCTGATATAGTATTTTATTATTTTATAGCTTTCCAGTGAAGGAAAATTTCATTAACACGCTCCCTCAGCCTGAACCGGGGTGGAAAATATCGGGGTGTAATAAGTCGTCAAACCACAATCAGACTTAGCTCTGATACCATGTTATTTTGTAGCGTCACCTGCTCATGATGCTAATAATGGATAATTTGTGCAGCTCTTGATAGCGGTGACAATCATTTAATCTCTTCCATTATGAAACTCCTTCCCTTGGCATCACACTGATTCTTGTTGAATCCAATTCTCATTATGTTGGGCCTCAGAGATTTGGTTAAAAGAAGTTTGGTCATAACATGTGGTTCCTTGTTCCACTAAAACCTTACAACAACATTGTCTTTAGATGATCCACTTTCACCTCATAATATTGAAAAACATCCAAATACTTGAGTGAAGGGATTTGATAAGTAGCAGTCGTAGGAGCGAACATACCAATCAAGATACGTTGCAAGTTCAAAGAATTTTTAACTCCAAAAGTGACTGATGATATCTCCTCCGTGATATCTAAACGTATCTCGTCGAGAATTAAATAGTGACGGTGGAGAGCCCGTAGATTGTCTCTCTTTGGGCTTATGTTCGCATGTAAAAGCTTTGAATGCTTACAGCAAAGGTGCAGAAACCTAAGAGCCGATAAAAAATAAAGCTCGACAAGATTATAAGGCCTCTATATTTCTTCTTGAGCCTGCTGTTTTTTGTACACAACTGAAACGTTACCAAGGTTTGGCGTGTTTTGAAGCAAACTGATTTCAGTTCACTTTAAACTCAAAGAGCCTCAGATTGAGGACCTTAATCTACATATGTTGATATACTTGAGAGCTCTTTAGTTTTAATAAGTAAGTCGGTGGCACTAGCAATAAAATCTTCAAGTTCTTTCGCTCCAATGTCTACATTAGTCATTCGAAGTTTATGAAGGTGGCTAAATCCAAGGAACTTAGACGGAGGTTCAAATGAGCAGGACCGAAAGTGTAGAAGTTTCAATTTCTAAGACTCAAAAAATACTGAAGGCAGCTTGTAGTGATTGGAATAAAATTCAAGCACGAGATGTTGAGTGCTGCTTTGGACACAATGAACATTACATTGTCCATCTCAGGGAACATATTCAGTTTTGAAATTGAAAGAATAAAGGTGTTAATTAGGACCCTCATGATGCAGAAAAACGTGGAGGATCCGCCCAATGCATTTTCTTTGGAGCAATTCATCATCTTCAAATTGATGTAGGCCATACACTCTCACCCAGATAGAGACAAGAAAAGGATCCAAAAACAATTGAGCGAAACTTTTCGTTGAACATATAGAATATTCGAGGCACCTAATGGACTTATACATCTCAAGACTGTCTATCCAATTCAAAAACAAGGAAAAAAGTATAACAAAAGAAAAATAAAGCTAGAAGCAAAAAAAAGCAAGAAATTGTTGTTGACCAAAATGTAGTCAAATCTTCATTCTATTGCGATTGTTCTATAGGAGGACGGACCACCAACACTTTATCTTCTTCCTAGAAGACCAAGAGATCGTCGATCTGGTCTAAAATGTCAAAATCGCCTTGCTCCTTGACTTTGCCGCTCCTTGCATTCGCCCTTCTTGCCAACCAATCTAGCCCCTTGTTGTTTCATCTGAAAATTGAGTCTTCCTCCTCTATGCCACAAAGGATCTTGCCGCCTCAAAAATCCTAGCCCTCATTTGAAACAAAAAGTTGGATGCAAGAGAACCTTTGCTGGAAAATCAACTCTAGAAAACCCTAGGGAATCATCAACTTTTCTTTGGAGATACTCTTTTACATAGCACTCTAGGAACGAAAGATGCTAAATATATATTTACAAGTTGAAAATTATTTTTAAATTTTAATTCAAACAAGGTTAATTAAATTAGTTAATATTTTTTATAATTAAATGAAAATCAAGTTCAATACGTGAAGGATGATGTAACCATTGTACTTCACATGATGCATTTACAACAACTCTATATTAAAATTCTCTTCCGTTAATAACAGAGTGTTATTACATTTGGTTGCTCTGATACCATATTCAATGTCAAAAATAAATTAAACATGATGAATGAACTGATATTTAGTAACTAATAAGTATAAAGAATATAATGATTGAGTGAAATCAAAGAGAAGAATGTGAAATAAACTGATCCTATTGTCTCTCTAATTACAAAGTATACATCTAAACTTTCTATATGCTAAGAAGTCCTTTAATTATGCAAAATTATTGAGATATATCTAGTCAGCTTCCCTGGTCTCTGGTTAGCAGCATATCTTTAATAAACAGGGTGGTGGGGCAAGGAAAGAGTTTGCATTAAGACTTGAGCTTTCATTCTAAAAGATCAATCTAATATGAGGAATAGTCGAGATCTCATATAGTGTTTGTTGTTTGGTCATGAGAAGGCGTGTTGAAGTATTTCCAACCCCAATAAATTATCAACTTTTAGAATACTAGACACCATATTGAGATCTTAGGCTACCTGCAACGTCGTTGTTGACTTTATCAAAGTATTAGTAAGAGCATAACACCAATAAAAAACATCGATTTGATTAAGTTACATTATTGTTTTAAATAAAAAGGATTATAAGAGGTTATTACTTAGAGTATTTAAATATAAAATAAAAGGTTATACATGGCAACCCCAATTATGTTTGACCTTGTAAATATATAAATAAAAGTTTATATTTCCTTTGTTCTTGTTAAGTCGCAACACTTCCATTTTCATGTTTGCCAATGCACAATTTTGCCCATTAATATATTTAATTCTCTAATTGTAAAATTTTCAAAAACTTCACATTTTGAAAATTTAAAGTGAGAAGAATTTAATTATATTTTTAGAAATAATTTTTTAATGTATTCGTAAATAAAATATAGTCTAAGTAGAACAAGTGAATAGTGTCAAACTTTCAATGTTGCAACTATTTAAGAACGAAAGTAACTATATAGATATACATGTACTACACAACCCATGACCGGGAAGATTAAGAAGAGAGGTTGTGTAACCTATGGAGAAGTCGAGATGAGAACGACGGATCGAGGGAGAATTGGAGGTCCATCGTCATTACCCTTGCTACAAGTCAACAATAGAAAATTGAGTTAATAAGGAAGCAGATCAAGTGCTCAGCGATTACCTTCGGTTTCCTGACGATTTTGTCTGTGGTTAGCTTTATTTATTTTTGGTTATTTCATCAAACGTTCTATGCTTTTCCGGACGTTTTAGTCCGGCTCGATTTGGCCGAGTTTGTTTGCTGTGGTTTTTTGCTTCCGTTTTGTCTGGGTTTCGTTTTCTCTGCTTCGGTACCTGCGAATAGGGCTTCTGGCTTGCGTTTTGGTTTCCACTTTCGCTGCTTTCCCCATTCGATTTGAGTGTGTACAGGGCTGCTGGTTTGTGTTTGGTTTCCACTTCGTTGCTTTTCTCCTTTGATCGAGTGGGGTAATTTTGATTTGTATTGAAATGGACATGATATCAAATAATGTCAAGATGTTGTCCATTGCTGAGGAAGAAAACAGGGGGATCATGATTGTGGCTGATCCGATTGAGACTGAGAGTGGTGTTACAGAAGGCTATAATTTAGCGGCAGTGGCCAGAGTGGTTTCTGATAAACCTGTTCATGCTATTTCCTTTTCCCAAACTATGGCTATGGTATGGAGACCTGTGAAAGGAGTCTCGATTGATGAAATTGCGGACTCCAAATTCCTTTTGCAGTTCTATCATGAGGGAGATCTGAACAGAGTTGTGGATGAAGGACCGTGGTCCTTTGAGCAGAACTTAGTGGTTATCAGACGGCTGGAGCGTATCGACAAACCGTTAGAGATTGTTCTTGATCACGCCGATTTCTGGGTTCAGATTCATGACTTACCGCTTAGCTATATGACAGCTAGAGCAGCTCGTGGCATAGCCAACAATATCGGCTCTTTTGTGCAATTGGATGAAAGCCCTCCAGGAGGTAAACAAAGATTGGTCATGCGCATAAGAGTCACTCTGGATGTCACCGTGCCATTAGTCCGACACTTACAGGTTAGACAGGAGGGTGATGGATGGACTTGGGAAAATTTTAAATATGAAAGACTCCCGAATTTCTGTTTTTCTGTGTGGGATCCTTGGCCATGCGGACCGTTTTTGCCCATCCAATCCACATAGCGGGCTGGGGATAGAAGAAAAATCGTATGGGCCGTGGCTAAGAGCTGGCATGAGGCGTGGAGGAATGCACCCGGGGAATAGATGGCTCATTCCTAGCAACAATAAACGGGGCGATAGTAAAGGAAACATTGGTGAGGGTGACAAGGAAATAAGAGGTCAGGATAGTTATTTGGTGGAGGGCCTTATGACGAAGGGGAAGGAGACTACTACATCGGGAGATGCATCCAGGAAGCGTCGGGTCACTGGGACTGACAGCGAGGTGGGAACACTGGTGAATATGGATGTAGATGACGGGTCTCCAAAAAACTTGGAGGTGGCGGTGCTGACTGGACAGCACCGCCAGTAGCGGCAAAGGGCGAGGACTCAAAGGTTGCTCCTTTAGCGGGGGCTGGTCAAACCGCTGCTCCCTTGCCAGTGGCTGGTCAAACTGGATTATGTTATTCTCCTGTTTTTTATTCAGTTCAGAACATTGCTTTGTTTTTAATTTCCCCACATAGTAGCAGGTGCAGCATTGCTGCGTATGGAGTCTACCACGTTGCGGGGTTAGCGAGATGGTCTGCTTGTATGCACGATTCCAGCTCAGAGTCTCACCCCATTGTAGCCTTCGTTATGGCAACTTTGTATCTGGCTTTCAAGTCTATTAAATATTAAGTTATCTGTTTTAAAAAAAAAAAAGGAAGCAGATCAAGTAATTATAGGGGTTATTAGCGAGATTTTTTAGTTTGCAACGCACTTTTTGGTGATATTGAACTTTGCATCCCATTTTCAGAATCATTAAAAGCTTGTATGGTAACATCTGTTTTCAGCTCATCAGTCTTATCAACCAGTTTTAACATAAACTTATAACTTTTGATTTGGAGCGCTAAATTGTGTAATAATTCAAACAAGTAAGATTAAGGTTAATTTTTTTGCTGAAGTTATTGTAGACAGTGGAGGACCTGGGGGCTGGGGGACGTAACCCGGCTTCTGACCTCAAAATTTAGTATTAGTACTTATAATTAAACTTGTGCCTCCTACCTAGAAAAAAATTAGTATCCGGGAAGATGATAATTCCGTCAAAGAGCATATGATAATTGTAATGAGAAATGTAAATTATCACAAGGTTATGATGGATCCTAAAGGTATCGGAAAACTAGAGAGGGGAGAGACTGAAAAATGCTAAGTGTGGATTGAGTAGAACATTTGGCAGGGTAACAACAAGCTACTGCACAAGAATGACGATCACTTTCCACAAGTTGGAAGGTGATATTTAGTGTAAAAGAAATACTTGGGCATCAAGTAAAAATATGTTAGTCTAATAACATGGCGACACGTGTAAAGCTTGATTGGCAAGAGATTGGAGAAAACTAGCTAATTGGTAATATGGGTAACAGATTTGATTCCTTTTGTACAAGACTGCGTAAGAGAGAAACATGTGTAAGCCTAGAACCTTCTGTCTGTAACCGCCTGAGTGACGTAAGCCCTAGACAATTGTCATGTTGATGGCATAGTCGTAGCCATGTGTGGAACTTGAGAACTGAAATTAGCTAAGTCCATAATCCTCCCCGAGGTCACGAGCTCTGCGGAGTTGCGCTCGGGAACAGTGTACTAATTTAAGAGGAGGATGGCCTCAGTTTACTCATGAGAAATAACTTATGCTCCTTTTAGTTCTTTGACTTCGTGGGGTGCTGGTTGACATCAAGCTCGATCTTAGCGTGGGCTTTGGCGCTGACCTCGACGGGCTCGGCAGCAGTTTTGAACTTATCTTGATGATCTGAGGACTGGTTTGTGGGACCGACCACGGTTGGTGCAGCCTTGTCCTTGACGATAGTTCTGGACTTGGTGTTTTCTTGGAAGCTTTTGTCCGTGAATGTTGATACCCCTGATGTGTGTGGGAATATACATCATCACATATCATGGTATTAACATTGTTACTAAAATTTCTTTGAAGAGTAACATTCATAATCTTTTTGCTAAATATCTTAATTCAGAGTTAGACGTCAAAGATATGACAGAGTTTCTAATGTGCAGGATAGCCTATATGGATTGAAGCTCTTATCTTAAGTAAAAATCCATACACAAGACACATTTGTTGTATTTCTCTCTAATTGCAATTAGTTTTGTCAAGGATTTGCATATCCTTGTCAAATTTGAGTCAAAGTTTGTACAAAAACAATATGCCATTAAAAAAATTCACATGGTCCTAACAAAAAATGTGTTAATTCACAATGAATTAGTGTTCGACTCTTTGATTTTTTATAACGCAATATGATAAAAGTTCAATTTGTAAAATCAGAAAATTAAATAAAATTGTATTAAAGGATGGGATAAAATTATAGAACCTTGAATTATAGTTCATCTTCGGGTATGGTAGTATTATATTTCAAACAAGTTCCAAACACTCCTTGTGGCGCAACGTATAACATTGGACATGGTGCTAATTGGGAACTGAAATCCTGACCATTTTATAATATGAAAAATAACTATAATTTTAATCCAAAATCAGATATGGTGCAAAGACGCTTCATTTGTAATACAAATTGTGTCTCCATATCATAAAGTCTTATATTGCTGGTTAGGATTGTTATAATGGGTTCAAAATTAGACTTATACTTCATAGATGTACATTGCTTAAAAGTGTCATTGAGTAATCCATTTCAGTATTAAAATATACAGACAAGAAAAATAGACCAATGACACATTTCACAATCTACACAACAGTGCCCTCCTTGAGAAATTTTTTAAATATGGCATTGATTGTAAAGGACTATTTTAGTTATGTCTCATATAATTTGTTTTATCAATTTATCAATCAAAATATACTTTTAATACTCGTATATATAATTTTCACAACCCCGGATTAAGTCGATTCAACTACTCCAACATTGCACTCCAAATCTATCATTTTTAACAGATTCAACGGATTGAGTAAAGTTCTATATTCCCAAACGGATTTTACACTTTTACATGTCCTAGGTCCAAAAATGAGTTAATAAGGGAGCAGATCAAGTATTAAATATGACTAAGACAAATGAGATGAATATTGTGGCATAGATGAAAATGGAAATGACACTTAAAATGAGAGGAAAGGGATATGTTTTTCACCTATGGCTTTAGGCATTTTATTCCAGCTGGTACCCTCGTACAGCTAAGCTTCGCTTTCGCTGGCCAATCACCTCTCACTTTCAACTCCTTCAATTCAATATACCATTATATATAAATCCATACTTAGTGGAGTATATACTCTTAAATCCTCCTTTCCTCGCTCTTTCCTTTTTCCCCTGCTTGCCCCCTAAATTTCACACGCCGTGTTCTTTCGCGTCCTAAACGTACCTATCTGCTTTTTCAGCTCACGCTCTTATCACGCTTTTGGCTTTCTATAAATATCTAGTGAATCCACACTTTCATCACTTATCTTTTGTTGTGCACTCCCAATTAACTACGGACTTTGCCTAATATAGAAACAATGGATATGATGGGGAATTACTATTCTGGGAATTTTCTTACGGCGGCTGCGTCGTCTTCCCATTTTTGGTCGGAACAGGGTGCCGCCGCCGGCGCTGAGTATTCGCCTATTTCTTCCGACGACACTGGCAGTTCCAGCAGCCATTGCAATTTCTCGACGAATTCAAATATGTTTGAAGAGGATATGGTCATGTTGGCTTCGAACAACCCCAAGAAACGCGCCGGCCGGAAGAAGTTCCAGGAGACGCGTCACCCGGTGTACAGGGGAGTGAGGCAGAGGAACTCCGGCAAGTGGGTCTGCGAGGTCAGGGAGCCCAACAAGAAGTCGAGGATATGGCTCGGGACCTTCCCGACGGCGGAGATGGCTGCCAGGGCTCACGACGTCGCCGCCATTGCTCTCCGGGGCCGATATGCCTGCCTGAATTTCGCCGACTCTGCCTGGCGGCTTCCCGTCCCGGCTTCCTCCGACGCCAAGGACATCCAGAAGGCCGCCGCAGAGGCTGCCGAGGCGTTCCGGCCTGAAATGGGTACTGAACCCGCCGCCGACGCGGAGGAGATGACGCCTGAAAGTAATGGGTTCTTGATGGACGAGGAGGCGCTTCTTGAATCGCCGGGATTTTACACTGACATGGCTGAAGCTCTTATGCTGCCTCCCCCTGGATATACGGATGGTGACGTGGAGCCTGTCGTTGACGTGTCACTGTGGTCTTACTCCTTTTGACTGCTCACTCCTCTATGGTGTATTTGTGTTGTCTATTATTCTGTACTATTAGTTAGGTTAGTGTTAGTGTATGTAGGATGCAATTATAATTATAATAATAATATAATTATATAATCATTATAGACATGAAACAAAGAAGAAGAATACAAGTTGAGTGATTTTGTTCACCTCTTTTTGTCTTTCTCCAAGCAGCCAATTATGGATTGTGGTAGCCCAATCTCTTTTTCTTTTTGTGTACATTTTCTGAAGCTGTACGACTGGCCATAAGTAGTCCATCAATAATATCTATGGGCAGTTATTTGCAAAAGAATCTAAAAAATGCTTTTCTTGCTGTTGACTTTTCAAGTCTCCAATCTATGTAACATCTTTTATATTGATTTATAATCTTTTATGTTGAATGTATAATTGTATATGACATACGAAGTATTAGTGAATATTTTAATGATAATTAGGAGTGAGATGTCCACTTTTTATGTGTGATGGTACCATGGACGGTGACCATGGCTCAATTATGAAATAATGGTTCAAGCCCTAAACGGGATTAGCCCTAAACGGGCTTAGCCCATAAACGGGCTTAGCCCATAAACGGGATTAATGTTAATTAGCCGCGGGGCCTAACAAGGAATCAGGCCTACGAAAGGAACCCACAACCAGGTTAGGCTGGACAGGCAGGACAGCAGGCCTCAAGCCTGGGCGGAGTTCTAGTGAGGCCGGGATATTCCTAGGGCTTACGTGGCAGGCTATCATTTGAGCATAGCTATCTGGCAGCAGACAGGAATAACGGAAGGAACGTGGACTTAAAGGGAACAATCATTGCACAACGTCCAAGATGTTACAGGAGTCATATTCGACTAGAATATGATTGATAGTATTTATTGTATCAGTTTCCTCCTAGAATACTAGTTCCTAGAGTCTATAAATACTTCCTGTGTATTTTCTATCAAAGGACCGAACTCCGGATAATAAAATATTGCCTTACGCTGCCTAATTTTCATCTGCTCTCGTAGATATAGCTCTCGTAGTTGGATTAAACTCCATCACGGTTCGGAAATGATGTTTTAATCTCGAACTATCAATTTTAGTGTGAATGTGAAATGTCCGACACTAATATCAACTTATAAGTTTTCAATGTGATTTTGAAATGATGAGTTCCCGTTTCAATTTACCAAATTTGGTGTGAAATGACTAGTTCTCATTTTAACTTACCAATTTTAATGTGATTCTAAAATGATGAGTATCAACCTAAATTCTCGACTATGCGGACTCCATTTAAAATGCTCTCAACTTATCAATAACGGTGTCATTCTAAAATGTTGAGTTTCAATCTCCACTCTTAATTATGTGGACTCCAATGAAAATACTCTTAGCTAGCTTATCAATTCCAATCTCAACTCTCAGGTTATGTGTACTCCATTGAAAATGATTCTCAATCCAATTATGATATACTCCATCAATTATATATAGAGTAGTGATTCTGTCAGGCCGGCTTGACAGGATTTTCCGCCGGGCCGAGGCCATTTGGGACGCTTCCGGTTGAAATTGTTTGATGAAATTTTTTGATCATGTTTTTATGAACTCTAATTTAAGTCCACCAAATTTCAGCTTAAAACTCAAACGAGAAGGTGTTTAAATAATTGTTGTACAAAAATTGCAGTATATATATAAACAGCGCAGTGTTTTTCAATTTCACATTTGAGTGACTTCTCGATCGAATTTTTAGATTAAATTTGATGGGCATAAACTATGCTTGATGAAAAACATGCTCTAAAAATTTCATCAAATAATTCCACCGGAAAGGACCTCAAATGGCCTTGGCCTGACGGTCCCATCAGATCAGCCTGATATGATCTGCCCTCTCCATGTAGACAATTAGATATCTCATCTTGTGTTTATTGATTTTGTGGGTATCCTAGTCTCTTATTGACGTTGGTGTGTATAACATGTATGCTACTTTATACACTTCAAGTTTAATATCAAATATATAATTTCATTTTCCTAATATGCGGTTATATACTCATATATATAAATATATATATATATATATATATATATATATATATATATATATATATATATATATATATATGAGTACTCTTCCGGTCAGGAATTCCTGACCGGAACCGCCGTCCGGACGGCGGCGTTTGGCCGCCTTCCGGGTGGAATTTTTCAATGAAATTTTTATGACATGTTCTCCATGAAGTCTAGTTTATCCACAAAAAAATTCAGCCATAAACTCATTCCGGAAGGTCATCAAATGATTTTTGCAAGTTAACTGGTCCGGAAAATACATATTCCGGACCAGTTAACTTGCAAAAATCATTTGATGATCTTCCCGATTGAGTTTTTGGCTGAATTTTTTTGTGGATAACCTAGACTTGATGGAGAACATGCCATAAAAATTTCATCAAAAAATTCCACCGGGAAGGCGGCCAAACGCCGCCGTCCGGACGGCGGTTCCTGTCCGGAATTCCGGACATGAACTTTTGTCATATATATATATATATATATATATATATATATATATATATATACTAGCCGGGCGGCGCGCGTTGCGCGTGAATCGTGCCCAACGATGGAATTAAAGACAAAAAGCTTTGGGGAATAGCAGTTTAAAACATAAAGAGGAAGTAATAAGTTAATCACTTAGGTTATTAACTATGAGAAACTAATTATAAGAAAGGCAGAATGGAAGATGCATAAGTTTGAAGTCAAACAGATAAACATACCTCTACATTTTCATTTTTTACAAAGATCTGCATGTGACTAAGATCACCAAGCTTAGAGAGAAAATTGCGAGCCTGAAGATAAGCACGGTGTCATTCCACCAATTGTTGTTGATCTCTCGACCATTTAGAGTGGCGGGCAGAAAGTAGCACTTAATGTTTGTAAGGAAGCAAAATAAACAGTAATATACCTCGCGAACATCTTCAGCATGCCTGGTATATGATAGTGAAATGAATCAATTTCGGTCTGTACCCCCACCCCATGAGCTTATGGCCTTAAACAGAAGTGACATACATGTGAACAAGTCAAAATCCCAACTGCAAAATCACTTCCACCAATTAAAGTATATACTATGTACAAGGGTCTTCTTCAGACGAAGCGCTGGGCATAAGGGCCCCATACGGGGTGGCCTTCTTTCCTGCACCAGAAAGAACGATGTAGCTCACATAATATTACAACATTTCAGCATTTTGTCCTCAACTGTTTCACAGGTATTATAGTAGGGCTAAACTAAATCCCCCCTCTTACAAAAATATCAGTCACAGAATGGCTGAACTCTGCCTTTGTTTATACACTGAATAGACATCTTTTCATGAGATGGCAGATTTACTCTCCCGAATCAATTTGAACATAGAAGTTTATTTCAAACTCTCTTCATTTATTCATTTGGTTGAAGGGTTAGCACTTCTGAGACAAACTATGAGTATATGATTGAGGGGGAAATAGCAACTTACAGGCAAGTTGGCAATGGCATCAGCAGAGAACTTATCAGTCTCGACGCGTGGATAGCTAATAAAACCTTGTTGGTACAGATCTTCAGCCACCTAAGAAATAGGGAGAATAACAATTAAATTCCCTCATATTAGAATTATTACCATGTAGCTCAACAAAATTCAGAGTAACAGCAAGATTCATTCATAATCCCAATGAGTGTAGTCCAGTGAAAACGTAATTATGTAAGTATCAAAATCAATCCAGCCCTGTTGAAGCTCTATGCAATAACTCAGTGCTTAGCTTCAAAACTAACCTTCATAGTTTGTGCAGAACTCGTTCTGCAATATCTTGATGCACGCTTCTCAAGCTCAATGGTGTTTAACGGATGCAGAGGATATTTCAGCTTCTCCTGTCGCCTAACTTTAGTAACCTGTCCAAAACATAATGCCTGCAATTAGAGTGTCTCCTAAATTAGAGTGAAAGAGCATGAACTAAAATAAAGACTTCATTAGACTCACGGTTGCAGTGGGTTCTTGGACACACATTTCATAAATAATTACTCCACATGTATAATAAAAAAAAGGATGCATAAATATTAAGAATAGATTTGTCACAATCAATAGAAAGAAAAGAAATAAATATGACAGAGTCCAATGATGTGGGTTTTAAGAGAACTCAAGATCAGGTTCAGTGTGTGGTTTCGTAAAAAGATTCATCGATATGAAGCGAAGACGGGGTAACGAAGCGACAACAAAAAATAATTTAATACCCTTAAATCAATACGAAGACCACATTTTAACAAATGACACAACAACGTAAATTTCACCTGAGGTATTAATCGCAATGTTACGAATACACGAAGTCAAATTATGTGGATGCAATTCACGGTATCGAAGCGTACGCCCAAAAGATTTGGAAGATGATTCTCCAAGTTCCATTTGGGAGAGCTTTAACTATGTAACATATTTAAATATACTCAAAAATCATAATAAGACAAAAAAAACCTCACATTGACACAT
Source organism: Cuscuta epithymum (assembly GCA_945859915.1). NCBI lineage: Eukaryota > Viridiplantae > Streptophyta > Magnoliopsida > Solanales > Convolvulaceae > Cuscuta > Cuscuta epithymum. Next base: position 90,513 of record CAMAPF010000223.1, read on the forward strand.
AATCACACACAGGAAACAAAACGTATACAGCACTTACCCCAAGCTACCTCTGAAAATGCTTGTTTCGTAATGATTCTCCTGTAATAATCAATAAAAATTTAATACTTCTAACCAAAGCACACAAAAAAATGTGTCACAATGCATATGTTTGACTATATTTTATCTATGAGTGTCTTAAAAAAATTCAAAAACCATAATTATATTCTTCTTAGTTTAAATTTAGAGAATAAAATTTTTACTTTAAATCTGATCTGCTTAAGTCTGGTTTGGGTTGGAATTGGAAACAAAAAAAAATCTTAATTTTTTGAAATTAGTTAATGACAACACTTTATATGCTTGTATTGTGGTTATATATTTTTATCTTTTCAACTAAACATCATTGTTTAACTTAAGGAAATGTGATTATGTATTAATCTTGTATATAAAAAAAAATAAAAAAAATAAAAAAGTATTAATCTTGTATAATTGGAAATCTGTTTGCTTTATGTGCATAAAATGAACTAAATTCAAGGACTACCAAACTATACAATACTTAAATGCATTGACATTAAACCCACATGATTAGTGAGAAAAACATGTAACTTAAAGGCCTAAGTTATTTAGGTTAGAAGCTTCAAGAGAAACGATCTCTAATAAATATTTAGTTATTGATGTATTTGAACTTTAAAAACGTAGAAGACAATATGTTTATTGTGGACAAAGAGAATTAACTTTACAAAAGTAATTGGTTGTTTTCTTTCTCATAGTAGTGGATTTGCTAGATTAAATGCATTCAAGTTTCTAGAATTTGTAAGAGTACTATAAATAGATGGACTTTTAAATCCATATGAGGAGTAACAATTGAAGTTTATCACGTTTATTTCTCCCTTATAGTTTATTTGGAAACATATTTTGATTCTTAAAGAATGTTTTTTTTCATCTTTTTATGTTTCAGTAAGAAGGTTGCTTCAGCAAATTTCTTTGCATGTACCTGTGATATGATAGTTTTCCTTGCTATTACTCAGTTTATTCATAAATAGGTCACACTATTTGTTATATTAACAGAAGTTAGGGTTGCAAGGCAATGAGGTGATTCCCTCATGTTTTCCAATTCTAGAGAATACCTGAAAAGGATAGAGGAGGGACCTTTCCTACCTCAAATTCTGTTTAGCAAAGCACCTTTAATGGAAAACATTAAATCCCTGATTGAGTGGAGTTTTTAACAAACACCCTACCCCAGCAGCAGCCACTTCTGTCATCAAAAAATGGAGTGTAACATCTCTAATTGCATATTATTAATCAGCACATACATATTTTTTGGCCGAAACACTATTTTACTACCTCTATTTCTTTCCTGTGATATGCTTCTTACTTTAAATTTAAAGAATAAAATTTTTACTTTAAATTTGGTCTGCTTAAGTCTGGTCTGGATTGGAATTGGAAATGGTCCATGTAAGAACATCCTTAATTGCATGTTATTAATCATCACATACAAAGATTATTTCATATCAATGATTTCTCCTTTGAGACAATTCGACAAACACTTTGATGACCTAATAAAGAGGAATACAATCTCCATCTACTATTTTTTGGCTGAGACTATTTGACAAACACCTTACGGACAACTAAATTGTAGACAACTAATAAAGAAGAATACAATAATACTGCATAGAAATAGCACTCAGTCAACTACTCAATATTCATACTCTTAAAACTCACTGTATAGAAATTTATCACAACAATTTGATTTGAAAATCCATGGAAATCGAAAATCGAACAAGGTATATACCGTCAAAGCAACTCCACAAATCAGGAATACACGAACACGAAGCACACTGCAAACCGGAAACATAAAGCTACAACCGATTCGTGGTAGTTGGGGTTTTGGGGCATTCCGGCCCTGGGGGCTTGGTCGGGCACTCAGCGGCTCTTTGGACGGAAGATTTCTGCAGATGGACATAGAGAGCGGCTCCTTCAATGGAAGATTTCTACAGATCAAGGATGGGCTGTGCGAAATGAGGAGAGGAGATAGGTAGATTATACTGGGGAGAAATAATGTGAGGAGAGCAGCACACCAGGCTATCAGACGGAGACAACAACGGAGAGGTCAAATGTGGGCACTGTACACACGGAAAAACGACCATCTAACTCCCTTGGCCGCTTATATTTTATAGTAGATATATACAACTTTTCATGTCCAGCCGGCCTGACGGGAACCGCCGTCCGGCCGAGGGCATTTTGGGCACTTCCCGGTGGAATTTTTTGATGAAATATTTTGAGCATGTTCTTCATGAAGTCTAGTTTATCATACCAAATTTCAGCTAAAAATTCAATCGGGAAGGCATTCAAATAATTTATTGAAGTTAATTGGGCAGTTCATACATATAAACTGTGCAGTTAACTTCAACAAATTATTTGACTGCCTTCCCGATTGCATTTTTTAGCTGAACTTTGGTATGGATAAACTAGACTTCATGAAGAACATGCTCAAAAAATTTCATCAAAAAATTCCACCGGGAAGTGCCCGAAATGCCCTCGGCCGGACGGCGGTTCCCGAATACTCTATGTGTGTGTGTGTGTGCGCGCGCGCATGTGTGTAGAAGTGATTTTTATTAAAATGTAAAAGCTCAAATGTTTGATTAAAAGCGACATTTAAATAAAAGTAAAAAAAATGCCCCTATCATAAAAATCAAACGGTGCACACAAGTTGGTGAATATTGGGTAACTTGGGGTATTGATTCATATTCATAATCGCTATATATTACTCCGTACTTATATATGTTTCAATATTTATATTTATGATGAATAGCTCTTGATATGGTTACTACACTTTCTTTGAAAAGTGGCATTAATGGTTTTCTTACTTAGTGTAAATAATGTTTGTCCAAAGTTAAAGGTCAAAGATATAACAAGGGTGTTGGAGATTTACTCGAAAATAAAGCTCAATTGAATTTACATGGTCCTTAATCATTTTATATACAAATATTATGATTTTCTAAAATGATGTCAAAGAAATATTTTAATATATTGATTATTATTATATATATTATGAGAACAATTATGTGCACGTTTCGGTCTCATAATAAATATAATGATATTACTTTAGTATATTTGGTCATTTGTGTCGACTTCAAATACGGAGTATTAAAATTTGCATTTAAAAGATGCTAATTGCGGCACTTGTAGTGGATAATGACAAATGTTGTTTTATCATCTATATCTATATCTATATAATATAATAAAGCAATTCCTTGAAAGAAGCCTATGAAGAAATTTTGACATGTGGCAACATACTCTAGAGTAAAAATTGACATGTGGCATCATATAAATGTAATTTTCAACTCTAATCTCAAATGCATGCACGCAGCATTTATAGGAACTCACATATATAAGTGAAAAAATCTATTGACCTTAGCTTCCAAAACTTCTAAACTGACACACATGAATTTACATTCAGTTTCATTAAAATATAAAATGTCTATTGAAATTCCATTAGACTTAAGTGTTCATATCCGTTTATATATATATAAACATAAAGCACAACTAGCAGTGGCTTTTGTGCACACATGCTGATCTTAAATTATAGCACCCAATATAAAAGCATTCAATATCAAAGTTCATACTCCGTATCATATGACTGTGGAAGTTTCCGATTTAAAATGCCTCAAAGGTTCCATTTTCACTAGCGATAGTAATTCATTTTGCTAAGCTTGCTAATTTCCATTACTATAAGTTTGCTGGGGTATTTTTATCATTCAGTTTGCAAAAGGTGAAGAGTTATAGAGCTATTTTATATTTCATAAATACGGATTATATGATTCTATATTTCTATCATTAATTAATATAATGTCTTATTGCATATGATAAAATTGTTGCGATTATAATTGTCCAATTTTTTCTTGGCACTCGAGGGGCTGTGAGCCTCCAATAAGCGAGGAAAACAATCAAGCTTTTATCATTTAGGAAAAGATATGTCTAAGAGACTAAGACTGTGAGCCCGATTTTTAGATCCATGATTCTATCTATTTATTAAATGCCAGTCATAAGGAGTAGTTTACAAAAACAAATCATAAATTAAATGTTATTGCCATATAAAAACATTGTGACATCCTTACAATCTTTTACATTCTATTCTAGCTATTTTGTTGGAATTGTAACAAAATTCTTAGTTTTTCAAGAGAAAAACCCCTACATAACAGTCAAAAAACGGTTAAAGTATATTTTAAAGTAAACATACTTATATGATATACTTTTTTAGTATATAAATGTAAATGATGAATCAGAAGTAATAGAAGAAACATTTTGAACTATTTCCAAATTTTTCCTGATAAACAATGATAAACACATATAGCCTTTAAGAATAAAACTTTACATCATTCGGCTGTTTCTTTCTCACTCTTTTATATGTTATTTATGTTCCGTTTCAATTTATGATTACTATGTATTACTTACCCTATAACAGTCAATTAACACTTTTTAAACAACTATTGTAAGTAGAATAAACTTTGATTATATTCATATTTGTATTTTCAATTCTATAAATCTACAGTCGTTTACCCATTTTGTGTATTTTTCTTTTCTTTCTCTTTAAAATATACTTCAGATTTTTCGAAAAATTTAACCATGACGTACTTTTACCGTGCGACGCACGGGTACACATACTAGTAATATAATAAAGCAAACCTTTGGGGAATGCTTTAGAGAAAATTTTGACATGTGGCATTCTCTTCGTGCAAAAATTCGCCAAGTGACAGCTCCATATTAATACAATATCATTATGAAGCTCAAAGCAAACCTTTTGAGCTTCTTAACACATGTTACATACATCAATTATAAGCATTTAAAATGACAACAATGCTTGATGTATCCACTCTTATACCCACCTTATACCCATCAGGGTTAACAGAAAAAAAATACTTCACAAACATAGGTGGGTACAAAAGTGGGTATAAGAGTGGGTACAAACATCATTTTTGTTAAAACGATCAAGAAAAATGCATTCACCTTCCAAAAAACTCCACATATACATACTTCGTATTACAGTAATGGTTTTGCCCAGTCAGATGGACAAGACCTTCTGTCCGGCCGACGTCGTTAGGGTAGGTTTCCGATTGAAGTTTTTGAACATGTTCTTCATGAAGTTTACATTATATCTACAAAATTTCAACTTATATTTAATCGAAAGACAGATAAATAAATTATTGAAAAAAATTCCGCTTTTATATTTAATCGAGAAGTCAGTTAATTAAATTATTGAAACAAATTATGCCAAACTATATACATAAAAGCGGATTTTTTTTCAATAATTTATTTAACTGACTTCCCGATCTGAAATTTCATGGACATAATCTACACTTCATGATGAACATGCTAAAAAATTCATAAAAAAATACACTGGTAATCTTCCCAAACGTCGATCGGTCGGTCGAATGATCCTGTCTGGAAGGCTGGACGAGATCTCTTTCCCTCATAAGCAAACGATGCCCCCTTATAAATTGCTTCGGCACAAAATAAAAAACGGTCTCTCCAACGCATAAAGGGTTGTGAGTTTACATTCTCATCATCTTTGGTAAAATCAAGTCCACCACGAAGACATTCATAAACCGCTCGACCGTAGTTTTTAGCGGATAACCCCAATTTGGGTTTAATAGTACATCCCAGCAGAGGACGCCCATACTTGTTCAATTTATCTCTCTCAACTTGGATGCCGTGAGGCGGACCTTGAAAAGTTTTAGTATAAGCTGGAGGTATTTTAAGATCTTCGAGACGTAAAGCGCGTAGTGCTTTAAACCCAAATACAGTCACTACAATCGAAGTAAACATATTCATAACAGAACCTTCTTCAAAAAGGTCTAAAGGCTGGTAAGTCCATCAGTCCACACGGTTGTCCATGTTCCAGTAGAAGATTCCGCAGCTATCGCGGCCCCCGCTTCTTCAGGGGGAACTCCGGGCTGAGGAGTGACTCGAAATGCTGCCAAGATATCTTAGTGTAAATCTTATCTATTACTTATGTCATCATATTTCCTTTTAATGCATTTATCCCACTTCTTATTTCACTCGCTTTAATGGTTATTTTGCCCACCTATTTATCTCCTATAACACCTGAAATAGACACATTAATTATTAAAATGAAGATTAAAATATCTCGAAATGTTTTAGTTAAAATTCTTCAAAGATTACATTTTCTCTAGGCATGTTTTTGGATCATCAACCGGTAAAACTATTTCAATCTCAATTTACTAAGCACACCGATTCACTTTATTGATTAATCATTACAATTATTATATTTATCAAGTATGTTTTCCCGTTAGTGTAACTATATTGCTTATTCTAGGGAGTCAAGGTTCATACAACAATTAAGAAGATGTCGATTTATAAGTTTGAAAGACTTTTGGATGAGTCCAAATTTTACATATGAAAGGGTTTGAAAACCATACTTAAAATACAAATAAAACATAATGTTACCAATTGGACCAAATCATGTGACCTCCTAATAATGATGACGATGATAATGTTATTGATGATGATGATGATGATGATGATGATGATGATGATAATTTAATGATAATGATAATGATAATGATAATGATAATGATAATGATAATGATAATGATAATGATAATGATAATGATAATGATAATGATAATGATAATGATAATGATAATGATAATGATAATGATAATGATAATGATAATGATAATGATGATGATAATGATAATGATGATGATAATAATGATGATGATAATAATGATGATGATAATAATGATGATGATAATAATAATAATAATAATAATAATAATAATAATAATAATAATAATAATAATAATAATAATAATAATAATAATAATAATAATAATAATAATAATAATAATAATAATAATAATAATAATAATAATAATAATAATAATAATAATAATAATAATAATAATAATAATAATAATAATAATAATAATAATAATAATAATAATAATAATAATAATAATAATAATAATAATAATAATAATAATAATAATAATAATAATAATAATAATAATAATAATAATAATAATAATAATAATAATAATAATAATAATAATAATAATAATAATAATAATAATAATAATAATAATAATAATAATAATAATAATAATAATAATAATAATAATAATAATAATAATAATAATAATAATAATAATAATAATAATAATAATAATAATAATAATAATAATAATAATAATAATAATAATAATAATAATAATAATAATAATAATAATAATAATAATAATAATAATAATAATAATAATAATAATAATAATAATAATAATAATAATAATAATAATAATAATAATAATAATAATAATAATAATAATAATAATAATAATAATAATAATAATAATAATAATAATAATAATAATAATAATAATAATAATAATAATAATAATAATAATAATAATAATAATAATAATAATAATAATAATAATAATAATAATAATAATAATAATAATAATAATAATAATAATAATAATAATAATAATAATAATAATAATAATAATAATAATAATAATAATAATAATAATAATAATAATAACAATAATAATAATAGACCATATCCATTTAATCTGAAAATTTCATGTCTGATGTGGATATTTTTTATCTGATTTAATTTGATCTGTATCGTCTGATCTAATCTTCTGATATGGTCTGAATAAAATAAGAATAACGAATAGAATTTGGACATACATAACAGCTCCTTGATCACAAGGTCTACCACATTAACATGGATGTAAAGGTTGATTCATTCTTTTGTCTAAGTTTTATTTATATATCTCTCCTAAGTTAAGATTCATTTGTCTTCGGTGCATCCTCGACAACTATATATTCAATTCTATTTCTCAACAATAATCCTTATGATTTCTAAATTCCTTCTTAGCGACTAAATATAACTCATTGAATTTCACAATTTATGAGTTCACATGTGATTTAGTATCACTCCTATTTTTTAAAATTTATTTTCATCCATATTTTTTCATAACAAACATTAGAACATATTTTTCCGTGCGTCGCACGGTAAGATACGTGTGAAAATTGCAGTCCCAATAAAAAAACAAAGGAATTTTTTTATTTTTTTTTGGAGTCAGGAAAAATATATTAATAAAAAGATAGTAGCTTATGTAATAAAGAAATGTCTATTTCTGGTCAAATGTTGTTTTATATTAAAATATTTTTAAGAAATGTACGTGTCTTTTAATATTACACGTACCGTTTCTCTTGGAAGGCTTAATTGCCATTTTAAAAGTTGCCTTCCGTTGTAATAGATATGGCATCACTTCATAAGAGTCACTTTTTACATATATAAATAATAAATACTAGTAATAAATAATGAAGGACCATGTCAAATGGGATACACGGCAAAATCATTGTGTCAATTTCACGTATTGCCTTGCTCTATTACTTTTATCTGCAGTATTAGTAATAATAAAGTGTTTAGACCACTTTATAAATAAATTACTTGTTAAGTGTTATTTTATCAGTAGTTAAAATGCACTTGTACACCTTCTTTTTATCCCAAAAGTTCTATCTTGTAACCCGGTTACTGTGATAAGGGTAGATAGTAAACTTTTAAGAAAGCGTATTTAATACGTGACTAGAAGTGATATCCGATCCAACCATATTTCTACACCCTTATATAGTTATATTATAATATTTTCATCCTCCAGTGCTAACAAAGGGTTCTAATATGTAAGATGAACTTAATAGGTTGAAGACTTTTATCTTGAATAAAAGTCCATACATGAAAAAAGAGTTTTTGCCATTTTTGGTCCCTCGACTATTATTTCAATGACACTTTTGTAACTCGACTTCTAATTGTTCCATTTTAGTCCTTGATTATTGTCCTAGAGACACTTTTAGTCCCCGACTTCAAGGTTTCCCACATTTAGTCCCTGAGTATTGTCAAATTGACACTTTTAGTCCTCCCATTATGATTTTGACACAATAAGTGGAGGACTAAAAAAGTCACTATTATAATAGTTGAAGGACCAAAAATGTCACTTTTATGAAAGTTGAAGGACTAAATATGGAAAATTTCAAAGACGGGTACCAAAAGTGTCTCTAGCGCAATAGTCAATGACTAAAAATGGAAAAAATCAAAGTCGAATACCAAAAATGTCAATGACATAATAGTCGGAGGACTAAAAGTGGAAAAAACTCCATGAAAAAATGTGTCAATTCATGATAAATGTATTGTTAAAGTTGTAACATGAAAGACTTTCAAACCAACAGACTCTTTGAATTTTTTATCTATAATATGATAAATGTTAGATATATAGAATCATATTATTAAAAAAAAAGTTTATTAAAGGATGAAATCATAAACATGATTTATACTTCATTTTTAACACGATAGTATTATATTCCAGAAATGTACCAATAAATTTTGTGGCACAATGTGTAACATTCGACATGATTCTAGTTCAGAAATGAAATTTTAATCATTTTATAGTATGAAAAATAACGAGAATTCTAATGTAAAATCAGAAACGGCGCAAAGATGAATCATTTTTTATCCAAATTATATCTTTCTTTCAAAAAGTCATATATATCTAAGACAATTGTTTAGAATTGTCTTAATAAGTTCAAAATTAGACTTATAATCCATACATGTTCATTGCTTGAACTCTTGAAGGCGGCATTTAATAATATATTTTCAGTTAAAAATAATAATCTGAATGCACTTGACAAAAAAGACTAATGATACACCCGATTCGACCCGATCCGACTCATTTCCATCTATGTAGGAGTGCCCCCGCTTCTGAAAAGTTCTGGTCCGCCTCTGCTTGCAAGGATGTCTGGCTACTAACAGCATACAAATTTGCAAACCAAAACAAATGCCTCTGATTAAGAAATCTGCGAAATTGAAACCAAAGAGCCAAGAAACCCGCGCGGGAAAATGCCTCTGATTTAGAAGTACCTTTCAGCCTTTTCATTTGATAAAAGCTGAAAGTGGCGTTTGTAGTGGTCTGGGGTTGGGGCTGGGCAGGGGGCTAGGAAGGAAAGGGTGCAGGGGGTGGGCTGCTAGGGAGTGGAGATGGGGAGAGGAAGGGTTAGTGGGGTGTTGGGGCGTGTGCGACTGCAGTGGCCGGAGTGTGCGACTACGGTGGCCGGAGTGTGCGACTACGGTGGCCGGAGAGTGTGCGGCCATGGCGGCCCAAGTATTTGCGACAGTGGAGGCATGGCGGTGAGATAGTGGTGCTGATTTGGTGTAAATTTACGTTTTGCCGGAAAAATTTGTCGAAAAAGTCATCGGAAAATTTTCCAACAAGTGTAAAATTTTCGACGTTCCTAGTGACAAGTTTCACGCCGCCAATGACACCAGTGGCGGCGATAGTGACTGGGCAGTGGCGGCAATGAAGCGGGCAATGAAGACGGTGACATTCAAAAGGGACATAAAAATGTGTTAGTGATATACAATAGTGACATAAATCCCGGCAGTTACATAAAAAATGAGAGTAACATCATGTTTTTCCAAATATATGACCTTCTTAGTCACATTTTTGTCCTTTTATAAAAATGATCACATTTTTTAAAATTAGCTTTAAATTAGTACTACCTCCGTCCCATTTTATGTGTCTTCTTTGGTTTTGGCACAATTTTTAATAAAGTGGTTGAAAAGGTAAAAGTTGTGGTTGAGATTTGGTTATAGTAAAGTGAAATGTTGTGAACCACATATTTCTTTCCAAAGTGGGAAAGTGGACACTTATTTTGGGACAACCACAAAAGGAAAGTAAGACAGGTAAAATGGGAGGGAGGAAGTAGTATTCTAGGAAAAAGCCCAATAATCAATAGATTTTGGAGTGATTGGGTGAGGAGTTTGTTAAGTGACTAAGTTGGTCACATCAAAAGTAATAGGGAGTCATAAATAAGTTGAAGCGATGATTCAGTTCCCAGCCGTACCGAAATGTGCTCCGTAGTCCCACCCGCACTATAAATCTGTTAGTTCAGTGAGAATCACTCACACAGACTTAAAAAATCAAAAAGGGCACGTGGGTCACGCGTTCCCGTGGCGAAACCCAGCCAATCAACGCTCTAAGCCCGCCTGTAAAACCTAACCAACCTCTTCCCTAACTGTAAACCGCATCTCCTTGAGACTTCCTCCTACAATCCATGCCCTTTCCCACCTGATTCTGCTAATTAATTCCAAAAGCAACTGATGTGAATTTTCTACCCAAATGCACCAATCATTACGTGTTGCATTTATGTGCTAAATTGATTAATCTTTTATATCTTTGAAAAAGATGCATAGGCTTTCTTTACAAAATCTCCTCACACTGTTTAGAACTCTTTGATACCATTGGAATTGAGTGAAATGGCTAAATTTGGTGAAGTAGGTGAAGTTCTTCATGAAACGGCTGAATCCATTATATACGTTGACTTATGAAAAAACATTCCCTAAATATGATCCTATGTAGTATTATCCAATTAAACTTGGAAGTAATTACTCCATTTAGGGAAGAAAAACATGACAACATATTTTGGAATTTTATAACATTTACGTTCCTATTTCTGGAATTTTTCAGTTTTTAAATCATACATAGTCTGAGTCTAATATTGCAATTTGGTATGTTATTTCTTAAACGCAATGCTGTGTCGATGTGAACTCTAGCGGCAAAAACAGAAGAGTCGTCCTCCAGATCGGCCGATTGTGGTGGAGGGAGGCTTTCGTTTGGCGCTGACTTACTTTTCTCCTACGGCAGATTAGTGGCGGACACAAAGGGTGGCAATGGGGGGCTACTGCCCCTGCAAAATAAAAAATCTAAGGTATATTTATCCCGAAATTTTTAGTATATACTCCCTCCGTCCCGCTATTAACTTCCTGTTTTCCTTTTTGGGCCGTCCCAAAATCATCTTCTCATTTCCTTAAATGGAAAGTTATCATACATCAAAACAGTGTCAAACAGTGCAAAAAATGCTAAACAGTGTCTAAACAGTGTCAAACAATGTCTAAACAGTAAAGTCAAATCTATTTCCTAAATATGTGTGTAGATCAAAGTAAGAAGTTAATAGCGGGACAGAGGAAGTATGTATTTGTATGTATATTTTTGTACTGCCGCCCCTGCTACCCTGAATTCCTGCGTCCGCCGCGGCGGCAGATTCTTCTTCCACCGTCTTGTTTTGCGGTCTAAATTATTTGATGGTGACATCAACTCTTAGAGATTCTTGGTAGAGGAGGGATGCTTTCATTTTTCTACTTTTGAGTTTATAAAAACACTTCTTAATAATTCAAAAGCTAAAAGCTAAGGTAAGAGCTTATGCTTACGAAACACTACATATCAAAACTCAAAAGTCAAGAAAATGAGTTAACAATTGAGCTGATCAAGTATTAAATATGACCAAGACAAATGATGAAATGAAAATGAATATTGTAGCATAGATGAAAATGGGAAGGGCACAATTAAAATGAGAGGAAACTAGGAAATGGATAAGTTTTTCACCTATGGCTTTCGGCGTTTTAGTCCAACTGGTACCCCGTACAGCTAGCTGGCCAATCACCTCTCTCTTTCAATTCCTTCTTCAAATCAATATTCAATATATACATACATATATACTCCTATATCTTCCTTTCCTCGTTCTTTCCTTTCCCTCCTGCTTGCCTCCTAAATATCACACGCCTTGCTCTTTCGCGTCCTAAACGTACCTATCTCCTTTTTCACCTCACGCTCTTATCACGCTTTTGGCTTCTCTATATATATCTAGAGAATCCACACTTTCATCACTTATCTGTTGTCTGTGCAATCCCAATTAACTACGGACTTTGCCTAATATAGAAACAATGGATATGATTGGGAATTACTATTCTGGGGATTTCCTTGCGGCGGCTGCGTCGTCTTCCCTGTTTTGGCAGGAACAGAGCACCGCCGGCGCCGCTGTTTCCTCGCCAATTTCTTCCGACGACACTGGAAGTTCCAGTAGCCATTGCAGTTTTACGACGAAATCGAATATGTTTGAAGAGGATATGGTCATGTTGGCTTCGAACAACCCCAAGAAACGCGCCGGCCGGAAGAAATTTCAGGAGACGCGTCACCCGGTGTACAGGGGAGTGAGGCAGAGGAACTCCGGCAAGTGGGTCTGCGAGGTCAGGGAGCCCAACAAGAAGTCGAGGATTTGGCTGGGGACCTTCCCGACGGCGGAGATGGCTGCCCGGGCTCACGACGTCGCCGCCATTGCTCTCCGAGGCCGATTCGCCTGCCTCAATTTCGCCGACTCTGCCTGGCGGCTTCCCGTCCCGGCTTCCTCCGACGCGAAGGACATCCAGAAGGCCGCTGCTGAGGCGGCGGAGGCTTTCCGGCCTGAAACAGGAGCTGAACCCGCCGCCGAGGCAGGGGAGATGACGCCTGAAAATTATGGGTTCTTGGTGGACGAGGAGGCGCTTCTTGAATCGCCGGGATTTTACACTGACATGGCAGAAGCTCTTATGCTGCCTCCACCTGGATATACTCATGGTGACGTGGAGCCTGTCGCTGACGTGTCACTGTGGTCTTAGAGCATCTTTAATGGTAACGTGGATTGCATCCCATAAAAAATGGACATATCATTAATGTGGACGGTCCATGAAGCTGATGTGGATAGACACACATTTAAAATAATATTTAAGCTCCAATGGAGTCATGAATGTAATTGTTCATACGCCATATATTGCTGAACTAAAAAATTGCCGTATGCTATTACTCTTTATTTGGTATACAACTCTTATTGAAATACGTACTCTAGCCAAATAAAAAACTCGTAGGTTATTATTTGCTAATGTTGAATTGGAATTAAAGAGTAGTGGATTATATAATTGGATTTTATCTTGGATTTATATGAAAGTGGGAGTGCGTGATAACTATGTAAGATGATTTATTATTATTATTATTATTATTATTATTATTATTATTATTAATATAATGAGTAACATAAGCAAGCATCCGGCGTGAATAAGATTTTTGATGACTTGGCCGTGAGAAAGGCCTTCTGAAAGTAGCAAGAGCAGCGGACATCGTGTGACACGTTCCGCTCCAACTCAGCGGGAGATTGTGTATTCACATTTGCATTGGAGAATGTTATTTAACCTCAATGTCTATTTATGTGATGTGGCCGTGCACTTTTAAACAATTGATACTCCCACTAAAGATGCTCTTACTCCTTTTGACTGCTCACTCCTCTATGGTGTAATTGAGTTGTCTATTATTCTGTACTATTAGTTAGCTTAGTGTTAGTATATGTAGGATGCAATTATAATTATAATAATAATATACTCTCTCCGTTCGGTAAAGATGTTCCCGCTTTCCTTTTTTGGATATCCAAAAAAGAAGTTCCTCTTTCCCTAAATAGAAAGTTATCCTACAGAATCAAAATAGTGTCAAACAGTGCAAAACAGTGTCAAACGGTGTCCAAACAGTGTCAAAACAGTAAAATTTACCTCTGGTAAGTTTATTTCCTTTATATATGTGTAGGTCAAACCCGGGAACATCTTTGCGGGATGGAGGGAGTAATTATTATAGACATAAAAGAAAGAAGAATACAAGTTGAGAGTGATTTTGTTCACCTCTGTTTGTCTTTCTCCAAGCAGCCAATTATGGACTGTGGTATCCCAATCTCTTTCTTTTTGTGTACATTTTCTGAAGCTCCACGGATGGCCATAAGTAGTCCATCTATAATCTTTATGGGAAAGTCGTTTGTTTGCAAAAGAATCTAAAAAAATGCTTTTTTGCTGTTGACTTTTCAAGTCTCCCATGTACGAAGTATGTAACGTCTTTTATATTGATTTATAATATTATACTTCCTATGTCGAATGTATATGATATTTTATTGAATATTTTAATAAAATATTCAGGATGTTCACTTATTGTGTGGTTCTGAAATGATTGTTTTAATCTTAAATTGTTAATTTTAGTGTGATTATGAAATGTCTAACATTAATTTCAACTTACAAGTTTCAATGTGATTTGAAAATGATGAGTCGTGTTTCAACTTATCAATATCAGTGTGATTCTGAAATCACAGTTCTCATTTTAAGTTATCAATTTCAATGTGATTCTAAAATGATAACTTTCAACTCAACTCTCAATTATGCGGACGGAAAATGCTCTCAACTTATCAATTCTGTTGTGATTTTACAATGATGACTCCATTGAAAACACTCTCGAACTTATCAATTCCGGTGTGATTCTAAAATGATGACTAATGAAAATGCTCTCACCTTATTAGTTATAGTGTTATTTTAAAATGATGAGTTCCCATTTCCACTCTCAATGATGTGAATTCCATTGAAAATACCATCATCTTATCAATTCAAGTATGATTCTAAAATGATCAATTCCAATATCAGCTCTCACGTTATGCGGACTCCATTGAAAATGTTTCTGAATCCGATTTTGATACTCCACCTATTCCATAGTCATGTAGATATCTCATCTTCTGTTTATTGGCTTTATGGCATGCTTGTCCCTTATTGATGTCTATAAAGCATAACATATATACTACTGATATAAAATACTTCCGAGTTTAAATGTAGAGTAAAACTTATGGATTAAAAGCTATTTAAGGGCAGGGTTCTCCTCATCGCATCGCAGCGGTGAAGGCCTAGGTTTCACGGCGGCTACGGTCCTAGCACGTCTAGGTTTATCGGCGGGCGGCGCTATAGCTTTCTTGGCGCTTTAGTGTCCCGGATTTTGCTAGTTTTTTTCCTCATCTGGAGGAAGGGGTGGAATGCAGGTGCATTCGGGCTCGGAGAATATTGACGAATCTCAATTGCAGCACAAGGGAGATAATAGGGATCTGGAGATTGTTCGCGTTTGGACTGGCGGTGCTTGTGCGGTGTCTTGGCCAAGAGAAGGAGGCGGATCATGTGCAGATCAAGGTGTTGAAGGAAGAAGAAGTGATGAAGATCCGCCCCCCTCCTCAACCGCCGCCATGCCGGAAAGGGGTGACTAGAGATCGGAACATCGCGCTGGAAGATTGGATTCAGCCGCTCAATAAGTTCATCATGCAAAGTTTCATTTTTCCCATTTTTAGACTTTTTACTACTCCCTCCGTAACTTTAAAATCTTTCCATTTCAAAAGTAGGTAGATTAAGAATAGTGAAAGATGATATCAATTATTGAGGGTATGATGGGAAAATAGTTGAATAATGTGGTGGAATGTAGGATAAATCCAAAAAAAATAGTTGTAATTGTGTATTATTTTAAGAATTATTGAGGGTATGATGAGAAGATTTAGAAATGAGAAGATTTTTTTGTTACGGACGAAAAAGGAAAGTGAGAAGTTTTTTAAGTTACGGAGGGAGTATGAAATTTGCTGTTGTCGGTTTGTTTTTTGTTTTTGCTTATGATTGTAGGTTTTTTACGTTGACCGAGGGTTCGGCTAGATTTGATATTGTTAGTGGGGGACGGGTCTATTTTTTCAGCAGTAGCTGTATTAAGCCTGTCTGGTAGTTAGTGATTCGTATTGCTCCTTTAGAGGTGATTGTCTCTGTGTCTAATCGTAGGGCTAATAGTAGTAGTTGGAAAGCGAAGTGTGTTGTCAATTCTGATCACTTTGAGATTGATGTAACGATCCTGATTCTAATGATATCAATATAGTCGTTTTCCTTTAAAAAAAAGGCTATTTAAGGTATACTTTTATTATACGTAGTATATCTATTTATCTTCTCTATTTTATGAAAAGACACGGACTATCCACTACATAATGAATATACACATCATCATAAACACTAAGAAGCTGTTCCGTTCACCTGATCTGAATGTTTCTGATCTGAATTTTTTAAGTTCTGATCTGATCTGATCTGAATTTTTCTGATCTGATCTGAATCTTTCTGATCTGATCTGATCTGATCTGAATCTTTCTGATCTGATCTGAATCTTTCTGATCTGATCTGAATGTTGCTGAACTGATCTGAATGTTGCTGATCTGATCTGATCTGATCTGAATGTTTCTGATCTGATCTGAAAGTTTCTGATCTGATCTGAATTCTTCTGATCTGAATCTTTCTGATCTGATTTGAATATTTCTATAATTGTAATTATAATTGTAATTATTAGATTTATAATTGTAATTAAAAATATAACTTAAATAAAATTACAATTATAATCATAATTATAAAAAAATAATAATTAAAATTAAATTTAAAATTATAATAATTATACTAATTACACTAATTATAAGTACAGATACAATTATAAATGTAATTATATTTTTAATTATGATTAATTTTATAATGATTATTGTAATTAAAATTATAATATTTATTTCTATAATCATAATTATATCTATAATTACTAATTTAAATATATAATTACTCCGAAGTAATAATAATTACAACAATAACAACAAGAACAACAATCATATTAATAATAATGATGATTATAATTATAATTACATTGTAAATCATAATTATAATTATAATTATAAATATATTATATTATATTATATTATATTATATTATATTATATTATATTATATTATATTATATTATATTATATTATATTATATTATATTATATTATATTATATTATATTATATTATATTATATTATATTATATTATATTATATTATATTATATTATATTATATTATATTATATTATATTATATTATATTATATTATATTATATTATATTATATTATATTATATTATATTATATTATATTATATTATATTATATTATATTATATTATATTATATTATATTATATTATATTATATTATATTATATTATATTATATTATATTATATTATATTATATTATATTATATTATATTATATTATATTATATTATATTATATTATAATAATAATTTTATATTATTAACATTATAATTATTATATTATTAATAATATTATTATATTAATATATTAATGTTATTAACAATAATTATAATATAATAATCATAATTAATATATTAATAAAAGTGATGAATCATGTTTGAATTTTTTGATCTGATCTGATCTGATCTGAATGTTTCTGATCTGATCTGAATGTTTCTGATCTGGTCTGATCTGGTCTGAATCTTTCTGATCTGATCTGAATGTTGCTGATCTGATCTGAATCTTTCTGATCTGATCTGAATGTTTCTGATCCTATCTGATCTGATCTGAATCTTTCTGATCTGATCTGATCTGAACTGAATAAAATAAGATTAAGGAATAAGTAATAAGATTAAGACGAACGGAACAGCTTCTAAATATTACTCCTTAATAGTAGTATATCTTACCCATCATCTTTATGCTTATAAATTGTATGTGTATTTCATTATTTATAAATACAAATGAATAGCATAACTAGTAAAAGTACCTGGCACACAATTCAACGTCATAGACAAATGGAAACATGTAAATATAACGACTTGCAAGGATGTTTGGCTATTACAACAGCATACAACTTGCGAACCAAAACAAATGCCTCTGATTAAGAAAACTACGAAATTGAAACCAAAGAGCCGAGAAACCCGCGCGGAGAAAGCACCAAAGGTATTCATTCCTGCCTGTGCGAAAAAACAAGCCCCCAAAAACAAGTTTAAGAAAAAGATAGCCTTCTGATATAACAGCAAGGAAAAAACCATCCATGTGGCAAACACTCTTTTTCACAGCCATGCTACTCAGCCTTCTTGTTAAGGATAATGGTCCTTAACTCACTATCATCCTTTACAAAACTCCAAAGAAGGGAGGTGAGAGGAATGGCAGCGGCATGCGAAACAGCACGGGCATCAATAAATCCCCAGTATGGAGCAAAGTCAAATATTTCAAGGAGAGTGACAAGAACGCCCCCAACCACTACTGCCCACAGCTTCCAACGTGACGGGTGACGACTCACCCCTGCCCACACCCCCCACATAGTAAGTTGGGCCGTGACCATAGCAAAACAAATCTTCCGATTCAAGCCTGCAATCACAAATTCAAGTTCTAACAGTTATGATTTGTTTAGGATTAGGATGGACAGGAAAGAAAAATCTCAAAGTACATAAATAAATAAGAACGAAACAATATACAATACGTAGTATGAGCAGATCTTTCTCTCGCACTCATCTCTTCCCACAATTTTTGTAAACAAACAAAGAGTAAGTAACTCCATCATTGTCTAACAAAACTCCCTAATATTAAGCTTTTAAACCAATATATATACTCCGTATATATTAGTATACTCTGGGAGTGTTGAAAAGAAAACAAAAGAAGCCAAGATTGCAGGTACTCTTACCATGATCAAATTGATAGAAGTTAAGATACAAGATATGTGTTGTCAAGAACGCAACGATTGGGGCAGAAACCATTACTCTGCCTGCCTCAATGCGCACATTGAATGTTCTGAATATAGCCAAGATAAGAGAAAACCCTAGCAAAGCCACAACAGAAGACTGCTCTAGCCTCTCTGTCAAGTCTACGTCCCTGCAGATAATTTCAGAACATCAAGACAAAGAAAATGGGAAACTTGATACACCAAACCACTAGCAAGTTATCTAGTGAATAGATTGAAATATAATGTCAAGAAAATGATATACTACAGTCAAGTAGCAAACAGAACACTTTGGGTTCATAGGCAGACACTAGCTGGGCTCACAAAAAGATACAAGACAATAACAAAATTTCATATTTCTATATGAAATTTACATTGTATTCAAGCACCAACAAAGTTAAAATCGCTGGTGAGAAAGCACAAAGCTCTAGCAATACAGGACTACAAAAGCATTGCATAGCACTACCGATTGAATACAATTTAAGGCAAAGAAAAACATTTTACCCCAAATATCACACTTACCTGCTATGAAAAACAGCTCTCCAAAACCACAAATTCATTGATAAAATAGCATAGATATGCCAT
Source organism: Cuscuta epithymum (assembly GCA_945859915.1). Classification (NCBI taxonomy): domain Eukaryota; kingdom Viridiplantae; phylum Streptophyta; class Magnoliopsida; order Solanales; family Convolvulaceae; genus Cuscuta; species Cuscuta epithymum. The sequence continues at coordinate 110,319 of CAMAPF010000223.1, forward strand.
AAGCCGGTGTACTCATAATATGGCTTTCTATTTGGCCTGAATGATAGCTTGTAATTAACTAATATGAAGAAGGACACCCAGCCATGAAATTGTATGGCAAGATTGAGAGCAGATAATGCCACAGAAACAGGTTCCTGAACATAGACATAAAACTTAATAATGTTAAGATGCACTAACAAATTAAGAGCCTAATTGGGATGACTTAAGTTATAAGTGCTATTAAAAGAAGTAAAAAGCACCAATCGGGTATGAAAAGAATTCTTATTTTGAAAATAATGGCATCCCAATTCCCAAACGCACACTACCCATACAGGACTACAAAAGGATGAAAACTATATAGGGCATGAAAACCTGTATTCCATAGACACGCTTAAATGGCCATCTCCCATGATACTTGACGGGCTTGAGACCAAGTTTTTGTCTTTCTTCCTCCCTGTCCAGCATACAATAATATCGACAATCACCCAGACAATCCCACTGTTTCCACCTCAAATAAAGTGGTTCTTGCAAATACCACGGACCATCAGTGGAATTTTCAGCAGATGAAAAATTGCAATGTTGAAAGCAGTTGTCCCCTACACATCCACTCTTCTCACATTTCTGAACACAAACTCTGCCAGAGTAGCAATTTGGCAAAGGCAATAACACAGTCAATGAAAAAGTCAACAAAAAGCAACATAAAGTGAAGTATATCCAAGCATTCACATAATTGATTTTTATGAATTGCAGTGTTTTTGAAACTACTTGTTTGCTTACAACACTACACAAGTACTATTTCCTTAATTGCTTAAACTATAATTTTAAACAGACTCATCCATCAATATACAAATGAATGCACTTCAATACTTTGGGACATGAGACTTGAAGTTGAAAACCGCACTAACATTAGTTAGCACTAAGAGCTAACTAGCTGGGCGACAAAGTGAAGAAAGACTCGCACAATGTGTCCTTTTTCCCATTAAACTGGGACTTGACATAAAATTCCACATAAAGAATTGATTTTTTTATGAAATATTTTTGGTTTTGACTTTTGAGTCAAGTACTGATATCCTATCTCCTAACAAGTTCGAGATTTCTTGTAAAAACATCAGTACCCTTCCTTCAGAGTTGACCTAAAAGGAGAGTACTACATTCGACATCATATTTTCATATGAGAACGAAATTGAAATATTAAGCAGATAAAATAAAATAAAATTAAACGAAGCGCTCTAAATTGCGAATAAAAACAAAAAATGAGAGGGCAAGAAAAGGACTATGAAAGCTGAACTAACTTGTAAATCGAATCCGCATCTCCATCGCTAGCGTTGATGGATGCAGAAATCGAAGAAAAAACAGCGAAGAGCAGCACCAATCGATCTATCAGTGCCATAGGGGCGGCAGCTATACAGAAGAGAGAAGGTGAAAAGGGGGGGCAAAATGTAGAGCGCCTACTACAGCCGCGGCGGAGAAAAAGGAAAACTCGTTAGGGTATTAATAACTGAGCATATTCCATGGAAATATGCTTAAAAAATACATCTACATACGTATGTGCAAGAGAATCTGGAAATTGCGGATGTGAAATCCCGCATAAAAAGAAGAAGACGTGAGGGTGGAGGGCTAATGGGTGGCAGAGGTGAGGTGAGAAGAAGCTCAGATTCTCGTGAATGGGACTTACGAGCATACACGTCGGTGATTTGATGTTTACACGAAAATCTACCAGCTAATAATTCGCTCCGATTTAATTGAAGAAAAAAATTGTTCTACACAAAATTTGTACACAAATTTTGTACACTTGTCTGTCCCTCACAGACAAGTTGTCTGTCCGGAGATGAGTTGTCTGTCCGCCCTCACAGAGTCTAGGGCTCGTATGGGTTTAATTAATGTAGGCAAATCATTTTTTAAAAGGAAATTATAGAGGCTGTTTGGCAATACTGTTTTTCGGCTTATCAGGTTTACCAGACAACTTTTTCACCAAACACGTAACTTTTGTTTTCGCGCGCTGAATTGTGTAATAAGCAAAAAATGTAAGGTTGAAGTTACTTTTCTGGCTGTTTTGGTTGAAGTTACTGGAGATAATCATTTTAGCTATTTTTACATATAATTTTAGCTTTTATTTTAAAAATATTTTTTTCTTAAATCAGCAGAATCAGCCACTTCATCCAGAACTTCATAAATTTCAGCAGAATCAGCCAAATCAGCCGATTTTCGTGCTACCAAACGAGTTCATAATCTAAATAGGAGTAAACATCTAGGGCTTGTGTGGTTTATTGGGTTTAATGCACGCAAATCATACTATCTTCGTCCCAAAATATTTAGTCAAACTTGTCAAACTTTTCAATAGTTACTCACTGCTTACTTATATTTAGAGAATAAAAGCATGCAATCCTTTTTTGAAATTTTCGAACAACTTTAGTCATATTTCAAGAATTTTCCTTTTTTCCAATGGTGAATGTCGAACACTGTCCATCACTATATTAATTCAAAAGAAATATTTGTAATGTGATGTCCTTTTTTCCAATGGTGAATGTCGAACACTGTCCATCACTATATTAATTCAAAAGAAATATTTGTAATGTGATGTTTTGATCTACTGCTTAAAATTATTTCTGCTCTCCTTCAAGAAGAAGAAGCGGGTATTGGAGTGTATCGGTGAAAGTTTAGAAGTAATTCCGTTTCTACTTTTAAAAAATGAAGTAGAAGCAGAATCACTTCTAAACACCATCTAAGTTGGATGGACAAAGATTAGAAATAATCCTTAATTACGCCCAACAAGAAATACTAACAGAACAGCTTGAGGATTACTAATCATCACTTAGATTTCAAGTTATCATTAACAAACACCTCTAAACAAATAAACAAATCCAATACTATCATCTAATCACATAAAACAAGAATAGATATTGTAAAATCGGACAAAAACATTAGTATTTATTAATAAAATAGACCAATCAAAACAATGAAAAATAGAATGCAAATTGTCTTAATAAAGTTCGTCCATGAATCCTAAATACAACAGATATATGAGTTAGGAGTTTAGGATTGGGATAAGGGTAAGTTTGGTCCTTGAAGTTGCAAAAAAGGGGTCAAATAAGTCCTTATATAGAAAATTCTGTCCGGACGTGTCATTTGAGGTGGCTCCCGGTGGAATTTTTTGATTAATTTTTTTGAGCATCTTGTTCATTAAGTCTAGTTTACTCATACCAAATTTCAGATAAAAATTCAATCCGGAAGACATTCAAATGAATTCTTGAAGATAACTATGCCGTTAAAAGCGCAGTTATCTTCAAGAATTCATTTGAATGTCTCCCCGATTGAATTTTTAACTGAAATTTGGTATGAGTAAACTAGACTTAGTGAATAAGATGCTTAAAAAATTTCATCAAAAATTCTACCGGGAGCCACCTCAAATGGCACGTCCGGACAGAATCTTCTATATAAGGACTTATTTGACTCCTTTTTTGCAACTTCGAGGACCAAACTGACCCTTTACTCGTTTAGGATTGTTGCATTTCTTTTTTATACATATAAACATACATTACATGTCTAAAAAAGTTCAGAGAGCAACAAATACGAGTACATATATTTAAAGTCTTACTTATGTATCTTAAGCTTTTCAAATACGAGTACATGTATTCTTAGAAGCTGTTCCGTTCACCTGATCAGAATGTTTCTGATCTGAATTTTTTAAGTTCTGATCTGATCTGATCTGAATTTTTCTGATCTGATCTGATCTGAATTTTTCTGATCTGATCTGATCTGATCTGAATCTTTCTGATCTGATCTGAATCTTTCTGATCTGATCTGAACGTTGCTGAACTGATCTGAATGTTGCTGATCTGATCTGATCTGAATGTTTCTGATCTGATCTGAATGTTTCTGATCTGATCTGAATTCTTCTGATCTGAATCTTTCTGATCTGATTTGAATATTTCTATAATTGTAATTATTATTATAATTATTAGATTTATAATTGTAATTAAAAATATAACTTAAATAAAATTACAATTATAATCATAATTATAAAAAAATAATAATTAAAATTAAATTTAAAATTATAATAATTATACCAATTACACTAATTATAAATACAGATACAATTATAAATGTAATTATATTTTTAATTATGATTAATTTTATAATTATTTTTTTGTAATTATAATTATAATATTTATCTCTATTATCATAATTATATCTATAATTACTAATTTAAATATATAATTACTCCGAAGTAATAATAATTACAAAAATAACAACAAGAACAACAATCATATTAATAATAATGATGATTATAATTATAATTACATTGTAAATCATAATTATAATTATAATTATAAATATATTATATTATATTATATTATATTATATTATATTATATTATATTATATTATATTATATTATATTATATTATATTATATTATATTATATTATATTATATTATATTATATTATATTATATTATATTATATTATATTATATTATATTATATTATATTATATTATATTATATTATATTATATTATATTATATTATATTATATTATATTATATTATATTATATTATATTATATTATATTATATTATATTATATTATATTATATTATATTATATTATATTATATTATATTATATTATATTATATTATATTATATTATATTATATTATATTATATTATATTATATTATATTATATTATATTATATTATATTATATTATTATAATATAATAATAATTTTATATTATTAACATTATTATTATATTATTATTAATATATTAATATTATTAACAATAACTATAATATAATAATCATAATTATTATAATAATAAAAGTGATAAATCATGTTTGAATTTTTTGATCTGATCTGATCTGATCTGAATGTTTCTGATCTGGTCTTATCTGGTCTGAATCTTTCTGATCTGATCTGAATGTTGCTGATCTGATCTGAATCTTTCTGATCTGATCTGAATGTTTCTGATCTGATCTGATCTGATCTGAATCTTTCTGATCTGATCTGATCTGAATCTTTCTGATCTGATCTGATCTGATCTGAATAAAATAAGATTAAGGAATAAGTAATAAGATTAAGACGAACGGAACAGCTTCTTAGCTAGCATCATTGTTTGTACTAAGTTAGATGACGTTTTAAAGACTCCAAGATTTATTCATTAGAAATCTAACCGCATTAGTGAAACTATCGCCATTTATTAGAGGAATGATCCTGTCCAGCAGCCCCCGGTCCGAACGCCGTCCGAACATGGCCATTTGGGGACCTTCCCGGTGGAAGTTTTTGATGAAATTTTTTGATCATGTTCCTCCTCAAGTCTAGTTTGTCCGTACCAAATTTCAGCTCAAAATTCGATCGGGAAGGCATTCAAATCATTTTTTGAAGTTGACTGCGTCAAAATATACATATAAAAACGTAGTCAACTTCAAAAAATGATTTGAATGCCTTCCCGATTGAATTTTGAGCTGAAATTTGGTATGGACAAACTAGACTTGATAAGGAACATGCTCAAAAAATGTCATCAAAAAATTCCACCGGAAAGCGCCCCAAATGGCCATGTTCGGACGGCGTTCGGACCGGGGGCTGCTGGACAGGATCATTCCTACCATTTATTATTCCTAGAAAGTAGTATACTTAGATTTTGTTTGCTCCCATACGTTTTCCCTTTTTCAAACGCTATGTGAACCTAAACTTTTCCTTTGTAAACCTGGAATTTGATTGTTCAAATTCTAACGCACGAGAAATTTTAATATCTCTATACTATCATATTCCAATTAGTATATACTACTTCCTCCGTTCTTAAATAAATGCAACGCTTTCCCTTTTCGGCAGTTTCAAATTAATTGCAACATTTCCATTTTAGGAAATAAGTGATAGCAAAAATGACTTTTATACCCTCAATTATTTAAACCACTCGGCCTCCACCAACAGGCCATCAATCCATCAACTCCACATCTTTCACGTTCCACACCAGGCCACCACCACATATTCTAATTAGTTCATTTCAGCTTCCTCATCTATCCATTGTGGCCGATTTCATCAATCCTTACACAATTTCTTCCCACCGACTTCATCTGTTACGTATTTCTCAAATTTCTTGTTTAATTTTTACGAAACAGAAGATGGATGGCAACGATATTGATTTTGCTCTGCTTACTACCCTCGAGCTACAAGTCTACAACCTCGGATTTTGTGATCCTGGATACTCCACCACATGTTCTTGCAGCTGTTGCGGGTGGTTCAAGATCAACGAGAATATCTCCCAGTGAGGGAGGTGGCTTCTCTGTCCATCTTCATGTTTATTTTCCGGTGAATAAGGCTAATTGGCGTTTCTGTTCTTATGTGTGTTTAATTTGCGGTGAAGGAGGTGGCGAGGATTTTTTCTATTTGCGTTTATTTTCCAATTGTCGAGAAGAGGGGCGGCTGGAGAAGGTTAATGTGAACAGTAAAATGTGTACTGTATATATTTGTGTATTAAAGGGTAAATGAGGAAAGTAGAGCCCTTTCCTATTGCTTCTTAATTTATGTGTCGAATGCCACGTTGCATTTATAACCGAACGGAGGAAGTATATAGTACCTCTGTGCACTCCCTATTACTTATCTTATCATTTGGCTCTTGACTCTTGTCACCTTTTGTTCTGTTACTCTTGTGTAACGTTAATATTTGCAATCTGCCGACAAGATTACATTTATACCTTCATGTTATACTTCACTTTTATCAACTTTTTACATAAACTCCCCTTATACTTCGTAATACTTTTGGATAGTTGGAAAAATACGAAAAAGAACATCAGCAAGTTATTACCCATGGCTATTGCACTTGAATGAGTGGATATCACACCACACTAAAGATTGTGGAATTGACAATTTGGCGTTGTCAAAAAAATTCACAGAAAGAGAATCAAACACAATTGTTGGATAACGTTTTAGGCAAGTATTGCTTAAAGACAAAAGGTGACCCTCATTTAATTATTTGAATAGTAAATCGAATCGAAAGAATGCAACTAACTGATAACTGAATAGTTAGTTACAAAAATTATGAAAACAACACTTTTCAAGTAGTGACATATTTGGTACTATTTATTTATGAGTTTGCATTCAAATAATTAAATACTCGTGCTTATGGAATACGAACTAAAATAGTGTATATGAGTTCAAGCACTGGTCTTTGATAATGACATTGGAATATACAACTCCACACTGCACCATAACTTCAGCTACACCATCTTCAATGCGTCTGTCAAACCTCCACTACATAATTACAATGTTCTAGATGAGAAGTACAAGTACATATGGGTACTAATTGGTCGTATAATTGTACAACCACTTCTTAATATTGTCGCTTTCTATCCCGAGAAGGAAAAAGTCCTATAATGCTTTCTCAAAAGTTTATCAATCCGTAAAATATGGTGCAAAAATATGTAAGCAAGTCATCATTCTCAAAGCTTTAAATGTAATGATTACATTTAAAAAAATGAACTTTAACCATACATATTTAAATGATACTCCCTCCGTCCCAATTTATTTAGTCATCTTTCCTTTTCTGGCCAACCCAAAATACTTAAGCCACTTTCTATTTTAGGAAGTTAATAAAAATGCATTGACAAAATTAACCCTCTTAATATTCTCTCCCGTTCTGAATAATCTGTACCCACTCAGCCTTCCTTTTCTCCACAATCTCTCTCTTCCTTTATCATATATCATTTCTCTCTTCCTTTCTTCTACCATCTCACCCCTTCAAAACCCTACAGCCATGAATTTTGAGGACACTACTCTTTGTCGTCCCTAAGACTCCACCGGAAGATGACGTCGAGGATGACGATGAGAGAGCCCGCTAAGGGGTGAAGGTATTCCCACCGGTCTGAATGAAGAAGAGGACGAAACTGATCTGGGAGGATGGAAAAGTTGTCACTCATGCCATATGAGGAGTCTCGGATTTTGCAGAATTTAGCGAGGCATTTAGGTAAATCCTACATGACTTTTTCTGGCCAGAAAAAAATCAACATGCTAAAATTAATTCAGATCCATAACATTCCTTGGTCTTCATAAACGTATGTTGTATGGAATAGTTAAGTGCGGTTGATCTATTTTTTTCAAATAAAGTGTGCTTCAATTAAAGGTCTCTTTATATTCTTGATTTAATGTTTTATTTATTCATTGGGTTCCTCATGCTTGTGTTGATTTCTACTTTTTATTTGTAATTCTCCTCTGATTTGTGTTCTACCACATGTGTTTTGTTTCCATTAATGTTACTCTAAATTGATAATTGATTTGGAAATTTGTTTTGGTATTTTTGCTATTGAACAAATTAAACTACTACATTGATTTGGAAACACGAATTAGTGTTTTCTTTATTGAAAAAGATCAGGTTATTGCAATTCTATATTTGAAACCTGCTTCAGTGTTTTGTGGAGTATCCCAAATGAAATAAAAGTAATGTTTCAACAATTCTAATATGAAAAAAAGTCACATGGTAAAAGCCATAGATGATAAGTTCAAATAAAAAATGGAAAAAATTAACAAAGCTAAATTAAGAACATTTCACTTACAAACATAGGGATTAACTCCAGGCCCCTTTGAACAAAAATAAAGCACTCCGACCCAAATTGAAAAGGTAGAATAACACTACCTAAAACAAAAATAATGTATTGAAACCCCCTTTTAACCAAAAATATACCCTTCTAGGTAGGATAGCAGTGCCCCAGTGCCAAAAATAAAATTACATAACTACAACTCACCTTTTGAACAAAAAATAGAGCTTGAATGGTAGGATATGAATATCTAAAACAATGCAATGAAGCCCAATCTAACCAAAATAAAATAAACTGAAGTTGCAACCTAAATTTAAGCCCTCAATTTGGTGAAGTGGCTACCTTAAAGTTCATATCTGAATATTGGTGGGATATTCAGTGATGAACTTCAGTCTGTTGTGTCAGACTGGGAGTTGTAAATGTGCTAGTGAATCTTGAACAAGAGTAGGATCAACCGAGATAACTTTAGGGATAATACCTAAACTTTCCAATCTCGCTTTTCACACATGAGATGGTTTGTATTTGTTGTGGCCCCAACATTTAAGCATTTCAACCATGACATATTGCAGTGTAAGCCACACACGGTTTAAATTTTTAGGATCAAGCTCATCAAATGCCTCACACACATGAGTCACCAACTCATCAATATTTCGTGAACCTTTTTTATGTTTTAATTAATCAATAGCCCTAAACCATCCTAGATCCAACACGTTAAGATCAGGACTATTAGGCGACTGACAATTCAAGTGAATATCCCAGTCACCCTCTATTGCAGTAGCTACAAATTGACTGTCGTCACAACCAATATGTGATTTGGCATTGTCTTGCTGAATTATTATGTGTTTACCTCTTCCTACCGGCCATTTCTGCTTGATTACTCGCAGTACTTTTTCAATCATAAATTGTTTGATCACCTCACTTGTGATACTTTTACCAATGCCCCCCTTTCCCTATTTTTGCTGCTTCTCTTTGCTATGTCTTGAAAAGTGAAAGGAAAAATCCCAATCTTGCTATTCCATATAGTCTCCCCATCATATGTTATTGTAGGTCTCCCAACCACAACCAAGAACATCACTTTAGGAATAAACCGTTTACTTTGAACTGCTCTATATATAGGGGTCTGTTTCATCCGGGAGCATATAGACATGCTCACCTTCCTTAATTAAGTTGAACTATTTTTCATCTATATGCACATACTCATAGAAATCATGGAAGGCTGGGTTGGATAAAACTGAATGAGGAAGTAAATGACCTAAACAGAATTACATCCTTAACCTCTTACATTTGTCTGTTAATAAAGGCTTCACTGCATTTGATTGTCTCTTTATATAATTCCTCTTCACACGCCTATGAACTGAAGATTTTGATGAATGCAGTTCAACTGCCAATGATCTGAGCGTGCTTCTTCTGTAAATGAGGATGTCTTTTATATTTTGAAGGTCAAGTTCAATTCTTTTTCTGCCAACAATTCCTATTTTTTTGGACATGACATCTATATCTTGTCCTGTTTGTAGTTGTTTATGCACTTTCTGCCATATTGTAGCAAATGATCGTCTTGAAATGTTAAACTCAGAATCTATTGCCGGAATAATACCACCTTTAAGTGTTCCATTCACTGACTTGGCTAAAAGCCTCTCAACAACCTTATTTCTGTCAACATCATTTAAGACAACATTTTTGTGCTCTTCCCTTCCCTTCTGACTATTTGTCTATGTTGTATTGCAGGTGTTGTGAAGATTGTACTTGATTCTGTGCCTTTGGTGGATGGATATAACTGCAGCTCATTAGAAGTAAAGCCAGGAGGAAGATTGTCTTCCATTTATGTAAACTTAACTGGAGAGGATGGTGTAGTAACAGTGGTAGATGTGTATTAATTGTGTGAGTGAAGTACTTAAGGTTGTAGTGAAGGAGGGAAAATGAAAATGAAATTCAAAACCCCTCCAAAAATTTGGTTGGCTGGATATTTTTAGAATTATTGAGGAGTCTTGTAATTTTTCCCTCCGAAGTTGAACTTTTCATTACTATATCCGTCAACTACTTTCTGTCCGCTCAAGTAGGAGAAAAGCAACTCTCTTTCCATCAAATAAATTGTCCTTCGTTTTGGGTTTTCCTTTAGAATTCTCTTTCCATCATTTTAGATAAAGGGAAAATGTGTCCAGTCAACTTTTTGTACTTCTTTCCTCACTCCTTATGTCAGTCAACATTGGCTAATTAAATTGGGACGGAGGGAGTATTCGTTTTTTGCATATCAATAATTGATAAACTACTTAAAAGTCATCTTGACCACGGAAGGTGATGGAAAGTTTAAGGGAATTCTATTGGTTGATGAAAAGTATATTCAAAATATACTTTCACAAGCATTAAAACTGTGACACTTTTTTTTATCAATACAATGTGACTAAGTATTCGCGATATTTCGAAGTCTAAACCAATCGCAATGATCCATTGCGGAGAACTCGCAGACATCGAGGGAAATGAGATCGTTGAACAACTTAACGCTAACGAATATCCTATTGTCCGTACCGAAAGCATTAGTGTGACAAACTTCAAAGGCGATGTACTACATCTATATAATATTACTTGCCGGTATAAAAAGCTTTAATTATACATTACTTTTTTACAAAAAAAATGTTTGCAATTAGTCTGCTTTAAGTGTATGCATCTTATTTTTACAATATTTTTTAATATAAGGGATCTCATTGACTACAAAGTATCATTCTACAATTACGTTTGACCCAAAGACCTCTTGAGCGGAACAACTACATAAATGACAAGTCCCATTTTTCAACTAAATAACTTCCTATAGAGAACCATTTAAAGTGATTTCATATTAACTAAAATATTAAATCTGCAAATACGTTGAATCCACAAATACGTTGAATCCACAAATACGTTGAATCCAACTAATCATTCTCACAACTCTGTGTCATAGCCACAACAAACCACATAGTCCAACTTTTGATTAGTTTTGCAATACCACAATTCCAAAAATGTGAAGTGTCTACCAAGAGATGTCATTTTACACGTTCTGCATCAGTAAGAATACACCCTTTGTACACTGATTAATTAACAAACAAATTCATTCTATATAATATGAAGTTTTTAAATCTAATCTCAACTCTCACAATATTTTTCAAGTAAAAATCCATACTTTATTTTAATATAAAAGTACATGATCAAGACCGTTGAAAATTTATACTGTCTTTAGCTAATGGATTGGGAGGATTGCACCAATCTCATATCCACATTTGTGGCTAGTAGAGAAGTCAACTAGTCAAGATGCAAATAAATTCGCCTTTCATCATGTCAACCACCGTAATATCATTCTCTTCGTAGATAATTTTTGAGTTCATTGCATATTGAAGAGCATCATCACTTCCCCACCATTCCCCTCAAAAATAAAAACTACTTATTTCCAATTTTCGACTTAGCTCCTTATTAGGGAGTCCTCTTAAAACAAAATTCAAGACTTTGTTTTATGGTCAAATCCCAAACTCCAAAGTCTTGAATTTCATATGTATTTTTGGTTAAGGGCTTGGACAATAACCCAACTTAACTCGTATACAATGGCCTCATTCATGAGTTATGCCATTCGAAGGCTCTGACTGCCCTAAACTTTGGGCAAACACATCCTCTTAATTAACAAGGTAAACCTTTCCATTGTACTTTCACTATTGTTCCCCTACGAAAGTTTGTGTTGCATTTATCAACTTCATTATATATATTGCATGCAGAAGGGTCGTTCTCATTACATAATACATAGTAATGGTGATGGCGTTTTAGATGGGAGTTCATCTGCTGCCTAACAAAAGACATGCTTGTTTCCACCTTGTCACTTTTATGTTTAAACAGTCTAGGACGTAGGCTTAGCTAGTCTTATATTTCTGACCATGAATTTTGGGAAAACCCAAATATGTAAAAAGAAGCATATTACACTAGTTTTTGAGCTCTCTGATTTGACTATCTTTGAAATTAGGGAGAGTCGTGGAGTGACAATTTGCATAAAACAAGTCGCCAACATAAAACAAATGAGATATCCTATTTTCATTGTGGCATATTTTTATGGAGATCCATTTCTCGGAGCCAACCTCTTATGAATCATTTGGGAGGGTCTCTCCCTATGAACACACTTCTGCATAATTGATCATTTTGGTGTAGCTAATGTTTTTCCTGGATTTCATGTAAAACTTAGTCTTTTTATTCCAATGGATCAACATGTTGGATTCCATGATGGTGTGAAGGATGGGGTGAATAAAATTAGCAAGAAAATCTGTCTGGAGAAAAACATTTTGATATTATGCAGATCCAAAATTTGCTTTTCGGATACAAAGGATCAATTTGTTTGATTTCCTGATCATATGGATGATGAGATTAATAAAGTTAGTAAGGAATGTGACTAGAAAAGATATATTTAGACTATGTAGATTCACCTTCACAACCAGTATTTTATTCTTTGCTTTCTTGACTTTGAGGCAAAATTTTACTTTAACGTAAGTCTTTCACTCAAAAAGCATTTACACAAACTCCCTATTTAAAAAGATTTTCTAACCGATGCTCCATGACAAGAAATTTACAATTCCATCAGATTGTGATAAATTTGGATCAAAACATACTACTACAATTTTAGGCCTAATGTAATATTAAAGATGTAACATAGCTATAAAAGTGTTACATATTTCTCTAATGTAACACTTTTTAGACCTAGTGTAACACTTTCTAGAAATATATGTTACAATAGGTCATATGCAACATGGACAAATGTAATGGTAAAAAGGTGTTACATTTTCTTAATGTAACATTTGTAGGTGATATTGTAACATTTCTGGGTGATACATTAGGAGTTTAATTGTTGTAGTGGAAGCTTCGTGCTTACGCCCTCCAACTTGTCTCTCCGGGTCAGAGATAATATTTGTCACTTTATGATTAATTATAAGTAATATTAATTAAAACAAGTTTTATATTTCAAACTTTACGGATATCACATGCAATTTGTCTAAAAAAATTACCTCCACCCCTTAAAACTTTGTCATGTTTGACTTTTCAAGTCAAATATGGTAGAGTTTTAATCATATTTTGAATAGTACTTCTGCTCAAATAAGTGCAACAGTCCACTTTTCACGTTTGCCTATACACAACTTTGACCATTAATATATATTATCATCTACAAGTAAAAATCTTAAAACAACAAACTTTGATAATCTACGATGAGAAATTAATAAATAAAACATAGTCAAAATAGAACATGTGATTAATGTAAAATTCAATATGTTGCACTTATTTAAGAACGAAACAAGTATATATTGCGAAATTATTGAAAGTACTTTTAATAAATAACATTTCCATATAGTTTTTACAATATAATTTACTACAAAAATATAGTTGTAACTTTAAACATAGAAATATAGTAACTTTAAAATTCAAAGAAATAAAGTTGTAACTGACAAGGGGTAAAGATGATTCCACTTGAGCTTATTTCAGTCATAGATTAGATTAAATTGGGCTAAACTTAAATAGGCTAGACCAGACTTTAACATGTAAAACCAGATCGGACTTCAACATTTATAAAAATACATAGAGATCAGACTTCTTTCAGACCAGATCATACTAATTCATACTAGATTAGATGAGACTTAAAAATACCTGATGAGATACACATCTAACCATAGTATCCAATATGAGATTCTCATGTAATTACAATGTTAAATTGACCCTTAGGGGGCGTTTGTTACGGTGTAAAGTAAACACTTTACGTGTAAAGTGCAGGGACGTAAACTTAACTATTCTATTTTCGCATTTGGGCGTCTACATTGTCCCTTCAGAGAAAATTTGTCTATCACAAACAACTTATTTTGAGTTGTTTGTAACAGACAAATTTTATTTGAAAGACACATATGTACAAATTTGTAGTCAAGGAAACTCCAAAGCAAAATTGTCCAAAGACAATTTTCCAATTATTCATTTTTTTCACCGAGTAAAATTCAGGTGGAACTGTCGCTTCTGCCTCCAGCAAATCCAGTTTGACTCGCACACTTCCACAGTTCCACTCCACTAACACATGGCCGCCGCCGCTCTCCGTCTCCCCCTCTGCCAATATACTGCCGGCAAACATCGCCACGAAACTCTTCCCGTTCAGCCTCTAATTCACCACTCGCGCTTTCATGCATCGTACCGATCGTCATGTCCTCAGCTAGTTTGTTACCAGAAGTCGAAGCGATTCGTAATATCATCGGCTTATGCAGGCCCCGCTATTGACGCCTTTGTGTCCGAAAACGAGCTTAAATTCGAAGATACTGGAGATGATTTCTCTCCGCCGAAGCCGAATGAGGTGATTAATTGGGGACTCTTATGGAGGCTTGTTTCTGCCCACAAGACCCGCCTTGCCGCTTCCGTTCTCGCTCTTGTGGGCTGTACTACTTGCACTCTGACCATGCCTCTCCTCTCTGGTACTTCCCCAGTACATGAATAGTCTCCACATTTCCACCCACCTCGTTTCAAATTTCTTTTAGGCTACATTCAAGTCCTAGCCTTTTTCATTAATCTATTATACAAAGCAATATTTTTGCACTGGATTTTGTCTATAAAGAGAAACGCTGCGTGTCTGTATTTGATTTCTCAAGGGACTGTATGAGATAAAAGGTAGTGAGTGCATCAGAGCTTCTAATTTCATTGATTGGGTGTCAATGCAGGGCGATTTTTTGAAGTACTTATAGGGAACAGACCTGAGCCTATTTGGAAAGTGCTCACCAGAGTTGCTGTTATGTACTCACTGGAACCAATTTTCACTGTGATTTTTGTTTTGAACATGAATAACATGTGGGAAAAGGTTATGTCCAGTTTAAGAGCTCAAATATTTCAGAGAGTATTGATCCAAAAGGTTACCTATTCTCTTATCATTTTGGATGAACGTATCTTGACACTATTTCATGTCTCTGGCTAATATAGTTAGCATTAAGGCAATTACTATGATGATAATCCAACCCACTTCTACATGTAAAATATGTACTAGGTCACTCTAAAGGGATTTATATTTTAAAAAGAACCATAACTAGTGAATCTATGTTTTTTCTTTAAACACTCTGCATTGTATCTTTTTCAACAAAACTTAACTATTCTATTTTTTGCAGGTTGAGTTCTTTGACCGCTACAAGGTATGCTTTTTATGTGTTTGCTCGCCATGTATGGCTAAGGTTCAAAATTTCAAATTGGTGGATTTCTGTGCTGTTATGGTATTTTAAAAATTAAAACATGGGTTTACTTGCAGTTTGTGACCCAGTCAGTCTATCAGCTATAATAAATACAGTCAAGTGTTGTTCTTGAGTAATCTGTGAGGAGGTACGGAAGATACCTCACAGGGCCGTCTAATGAATTTGGAGGCCCCGGTTCGAAATAGCAAATTGAGGCCCCCTAAGGACCTAAGACGAGAAAATAACACAAATTTTTACAATGAAATACAAATAGACTAGACACTCTAACGAAATATAAGTTTTATGATGTTTAAAGTCCACAAATTAGAGAATCTAAAAGTTATACTACCTCTGTCCCTTAAAACTTTGCCAAGTAAAAACTGTGTGTTAGAGGTTTGTGCAGAGGTGATAGAAATAACAGGAACTTCAAAATATTAATTAAAAGGGAAAGTGGCAAAGTTTTTTGGGACGTCCCAAAAAGGAAAGATGACAAAGTTTTAAGGGACGGAAGGAGTATGTATATTGGAATCCTTAATAATATAAAAAATCTAGAAAAATTAATCTATAACTAATACTACTCCCTCCGCCCTCCTAAGTTTGTCTCGTTTTACCTTTTTCGTCGGTCTCATTAAGTTTGTCACATACCATATTCAGTAATATTTGGATGATTACAATTCATTCTTACTTTATTCATAGTTTATCAATTCAATATTAACCACACAATTCCATTTTTTCTCATATGTTGTGCCACACTCTCTTGTCTCAAACATAGTGGGACGAAGGTACATTCTAAATTTTTGGAGGCCCTCTACAAGAGTAGGCCCCGGTGCGAAGCACCTATTGCACCTCCTAAAAGACGGCCCTAATACCTCATTAACGTATCTCGGACCAATTTTGCTACTCAACGAAGTGGCTGAAATGGTACTCCTAATTACTCAGGGACAATGTATTTAACTGGTGACTGAGTTAAGAATTACAGTATATATAACCTAATGGCCAAAAGTCAAATTCAGAAATGGTTAACAATTACACTACAACCTAATGACTGAAATTCGAATTTAGAAATTTACATCACTAAACGCATGTCAGTTGTGAAGTCAAACTAAACGCATGTCAGTTGATGTACTTCCAACAGTTCCAAGTATCTTGTTGGTTGCCTTGAGGCTTTCTTTTCCTTTATCAGTCACTCTGCTGGTATAGTGGTATTAACATTAGTGGTTCCTGTTTGTAGGTTGGTGAACTGACGGCATTATTGACGTCTGATTTAGGCTCAATAAAGAATATTGTTAGTGAAAATGTTTCCCGGGATCGTGGCTTTAGAGCTTTGTCTGAGGCAAGCTACTAATCTAAGCAAAAGTGAGATATTGTTTTATTCCCCTCCACCCCCACCTCCCATGCCCATTGAGCTTATTTTTAGTAAGCTTAAGCTGGAACTCATCTTCCCTAAGTTTGATGTTTGGAGCAATATTCCATTTTCTTGAGGAAGATAATACCAGGGAATGATCATTTATATTTCCTTTATATGATGAAAATATAACTTCAAAGCTCCTTTTCCAAATGTTTGTTTCCTTTTTCTATTGCAGATTATTGGAACATTGTGCTTATTGTTTATCCTGTCTCCCCAACTGGCACCAATTCTTGGTGTATTGATGCTTAGCGTATCTGCTTTAGTTGGTAAAGTTTATTGAATAAATTAGTACAACTGCAACATTTACACTTGATTATTTATATATACTACAGCATTCAAGCTTGTGTAACTTGATCGAGTGCATGACTATGAGAGAATACAAATGATTAAGAACTGTTATATATAAAATACATGATATTCTAAAAGACCTGCATATTTATCTATAAGTTAGTATTGTTGGAAATATGATGATATAAATATTTTATTGTGTTCTCACTCTTACAAGTATTTGTCGTAAAGTAGAAGAAAAGGGTCACAACTGAGACTTTGATCCCATACAGAAAAATAGAAGAATAGGCAAGATAAAGATTTAAATTCTATGTATTTTCTGCATCTCTGGTTGCATATTCATTTTTCCTCGCCACACTATGTGTTAATAACATTTCAGCCCTATACAAGAGGTCGACAGTGAATGTTTTCAAAGCTCATGGATTGGTTCAAGCATCAATTGCTGATTGTGTGACAGAGACATTTTCTGCCATTCGTACTGTACGTGAATTACATTTTGTCTTGCTGCGTATACATTTTACTATTTTAGCCAGCTTGGTGTAATTAGTTGGCCTTTAGGATGCACGTTTTATTGTATTTATGTATAACTTTTGTAGGTGCGGTCGTTCGGGGGAGAGAAACGTCAAAAGTCAATGTTTGCACGCGAGGTAGAGCCAAGAAATTGCGTTGTAGTTTTAGATTCTTAGAAGCTTACAAAATCCACTTATTCATTGGCAGATTCTTGAGTATGAGCGGAGTGGCAAAAAGCTTGGAATTTTCAGATCTGTTAATGAGTCTGTAACCAGGATTGCAGTATATGTCTCTCTGATGACCTTATATTGTCTTGGAGGGATCAAAGTAAAATCTGTAAGCACACAGAGCTCGTGAGTTGTGTATTATATAACTGATTTTCATATTTTCTCCTTCAATGGACCTGTTAGACAGAATAGGCAAACTGAAAGTTGGCTATACGTTGAAAGATGTAGAGTGATATCTGTAGGAATACATGTTTATATCTTATTAAAAGGGAGGGAGATGCCAAGGCTTGGTAGATTAGAGCCAAGGAGTTTGAGATAGTTCTTGAATCTGATTTCTTCTGTTATACTTCACATATTTTATTCTGGCTTAACTAACTTTTAGATACTCACAATGCTTTAGGGCGAACTATCCGTCGGAACCATGGCTTCTTTTATTGGATACACCTTTACCTTAACTTTTGCAGTAAGGCATTATTTTTCTCTTTCTTTCCAAATCTTACATTCACTACTGAGTACTAACATAGTTTATACTATCATATGTAATACTAGTATATATATTATGCAGGCTTGTCTTATTTATTTTATCTCAAATCTTATAGGTTCAAGGGTTGGTCAATACATTCGGAGATCTCCGTGCTGCTTTGGCCTCTGTTGAGAGGATCAACTCTATTTTGTCTGGAGCTGAAATTGATGAAGCCCTTGCATATGCCTTGGAAAAAGACTTGAAACAGAAGAAAGCATATGATCCAAATATTGAACTATTTGCTATTGATGGTTCTGATGGAAAGCAATTTAGAAACTTAAGATACATGTCATCCCTAAAGTCAGGTAGTGATTTGCGAAGCCTTGCCCAATCTGGTGACATTTGCATCGAAGGTGAGTGCTTATGTCGTACATTATCCCCTCTCACTTGTGCCCTAGTGCAACAGGTATATCAATCAGGCTCTAAATCCAAGTTACATGTTGTATATTGCAGATGTACATTTTTCATATCCAGTGCGGCCTGATGTGGAAATCATCAGTGGTCTTAATTTGGCACTAAAATGTGGGAAGGTGACTGCCCTAGTGGGGCCCAGTGGTGCTGGTAAAAGTACTATAGTACAGCTACTAGCACGTTTCTATGAGGTATTCTTGGTTTTCATTTTAAATTTTCATTAATTTACTCAGTGTGTTTTGTGTGAAGTGTCTAATTAGTTCCGTCTGTCTGCAGCCAACAAGGGGTAGGATTACTGTTGCAGGAGATGATTTGAGAACATTTGATAAGACTGAATGGGCCCGTGCTGTATCCCTTGTGAATCAAGTGCATACATGAACTCTAGCCATTACTTGGATTTTCTCCATTTCAAGCTTAATTGTCTATAGATAGTAGATAGTAATACACCATGAGTCATTGGCAACACTGGAAGTAATTTTCACTTAACATGTGCAGTTTGAACTGCAGAGCTCATTTAGTAGTAGTTTTTTTAATAAATTACTGCAAATAGAAGTCGAACATGGATGATGTGCACAACTGGGAGTATCATTGCCTTGTGCTCAAAGTGGGACTCTTGCAGTCTCAAAAGTAAAAAAGAGCAAAAGTAGTTAATCACGCTCCTTTTAGGAGTGAATGTGTGTTCTAATTTCAGGAAAAAACAATGATGTACTATTAGAAAAAAATGTATTATGTGTAATCCTATTTCAAAGAAAATTGTTAGGCAGTTGGTATTGCTAGGTACTATCAAAATTACTGCAAATAAAACTAAAACATGGGCCTTGTGCACAAATAGGAGGGATTATCATCTTTCTTGAAGTCTGCTGTATTAAACATAATGTTTCACCTGCAGGAACCTGTTCTTTTTTCTGTATCTGTCGGAGAGAATATTGCATATGGGCTCCCAGATGATGAAGTATCGAAGGATGATGTCATAAAGGCAGCAAAAGCTGCAAATGCTCATGAATTTATAGTTTCCTTGCCGCAGGTGTGTTGTGTAACGTCTGAAAAATACTCTTACACTTTTACTCTACTTCCTTCATGCCTCTTGATATTGATCTCTACATAGGGGTATGATACATTGGTTGGTGAGCGTGGAGGATTGTTGAGTGGTGGACAGCGGCAGGTATGGTAATGATATGCTTTGTTTTGGTAAAGTATGTCAGATCATAATTCATAATACTTAACTCTTTGTTGCATATTTGCCCTTCTCAGAGGATTGCCATTGCCAGAGCTCTGCTAAAGAATGCCCCTATCCTCATTCTCGATGAGGTAAACAATAAAATGGATCTACATATCG
This sequence comes from Cuscuta epithymum, assembly GCA_945859915.1. Lineage (NCBI taxonomy): Eukaryota > Viridiplantae > Streptophyta > Magnoliopsida > Solanales > Convolvulaceae > Cuscuta > Cuscuta epithymum. Next base: position 130,713 of record CAMAPF010000223.1, read on the forward strand.
CCTCTTAAATTACTCAAAGTTTGAGACATTGAGTAGTATATATATATATTAATCATTTCTTAGATTTAAAATGTGCATGGCATGTAATGATATGCATACATATAATTTTGAGTTCTTCATGATATGCACTTTCATGGTTGGCCGCTACGTTTTGCTATCCAGGTTGATGTGTGTCTATCAGTCTATACTCTATATATAGAGGTGAGTTCAAGTAAAAAGTAGTCTTCCCATGAAGAGTGAGAACAACTATTGGCCTTTAATCACTTGCAAATGGATGGATTAGATGAACTTTAATTACAAGTCACATTGTCAAAAAAATATGCAAATGTTTATAGTATAAAGTGGATAGTTAATGAATAAAAGTGCACTCATGAGCGTACAAAATATTGTCAAATTTTTCTAACTTGGGCACCTTTTATTTTATATTGTGATGCACTTTTGTGGCTTGGGAATACGATGGAATAAAGCAAAATGACTTAGTTTCTTTGTTATGAAGCAGCAGTCAGTCAATTTTCGACGCGTTTTTAAATATGGGTCATCCGGAAATAGTCTATACTTTAGTACAGGGGTAAGATTACGTACATCCGACCCCCCTTACCCCACCTAAGGTGTTGGGAGCCTTTGCGGGACTGGGGTAATGATGATGATGATGACATAATGTACTTTTGTGCTTTATATGTTCACTTTTTGTATATTTTGATCACATTTGTTACAATATTTTCATTAAAAGTTCTTTTAATTACCAAAACACCACCGCGTTTCGAACTTAAATTACAGGCAACTAGTGCATTGGATACAGTGAGCGAGCGTTTAGTGCAGGATGCATTGAAGCATTTGATGAAGGGAAGAACAACTTTAGTGATTGCACACAGATTGAGCACTGTTCAGAATGCAGATCAAATTGCTCTTCTTTCTGATGGAAAAATTGCAGAGCTGGGGACTCATTTTGAATTGTTGGATAAGAAGGGTCAATATGCCTCTTTTGTTGGCTCTCAGAGACTTGCTTTTGAGTGATTTTACTTGTTTGTATTTGTACATCTGCTTCCTGAAAAAGCCTCATAGACATTCTTGACCCTTTGCATGTTACAAAGAAACCAAATGACTTCCGTTAATTCGTCACTTATTTTTTTTTTTTTTTGCAATATTTATTATTATTATAATTCACTGAACTGTAGTGCTCTAAAAAAGCCCACAGGCAGATTCCTGGGGCACTCTACCTGATAGTAGTCCTGGACTCGGGCCCGGTTCGGGCCTGGGCCCGGCCGGGCCTCGGGCCAGGAAAGGGAGGCCCGAGCCCGAACCGCCGGTGGCCGGTTCCGGTCCCGGTTCCGGGCCAAACCGGGCCGGGCCGGGCCGAACCGGCCCAATAATTTTTTTTTTGTTCTTCTATTTAATCCCCTACCCCTCCCCCTCAACCCCAAACCATCCCAAACCACCTCAAATGGCCCAAAATACCTAATCTAACCTAAAACTTGAAAAAATTTCAAAAAAAAAAAAAATTAAAATCCGGCCCGGACCGGGCCCGAACCGGCCGGGCCGGTTCACAAAAACCTGGGCCCGGGCCCGAACCGCCCAGCAGCCGGGCCGGGCCGGGCCGAACCGAACCGAGGGACCCACCGGGCCCCGGGCCGGGCCGGGCCAAATAGTAACCATCGAGCTCAGAGTGTTACGTCTGTCATTTGTACATAACACAATAGGACTGAAAATAAGAATATTTGGGTGTATCCTTGCAAAAAAAAAAAGAATATTTGGGTGTATATACAACTATAATTCTATAAATAACTGCAGTTAAATTTATGTCATATAATTGAATAAATAAAACAAGTCGCCTAGCTAACTAATTATGCATCCTCATATTAACTACAAAAGTGTTATGTACTTATAATAGCATAATGGAGGTTATTAATTTGTCTTCTCATATTAAGTACATAGCACTTTTGTAGTTAATATTAGCATGCATAATTAGTTAGTTTGGCTATTTTTTTATTTATTCAAATGTATGATATAAATTGAATTGCACTTATTTATAGTTCTATATAGTTACATACACCAAATATTCATTTTTATAGAAAAAGTTGAACTTTGAGTCCCTCAATTAGTATCCATATTGAAATGTAATATGTATATTCAAGTTTGCAAGTGTTACATCTTAATTGTACAAATTGTTGTAAATGTGGCTCTTTGAGGTGTGATATTTACAATGTCGGCGACAACCACATTCACAACAAGTCAGACGACTGATGGATGACATTTACATTTTACACGCTTAAAAATACGGGCATTACATTTCAATAAGCATTATTTAAGGGATGGAAAGTGAGATTGTCCCTTTTTATGTCTTTGTACCAAAAGCTAACCTAATTGTTCCTTCAAAATTCAAATTATAGAACTCATTAGAAAGACATCACCATAAGAATAAAGGACTGTTTTATATGTAGTATCTATGTTGTCTCATTTATTTTTAGTTTTTCATTAGAGATAGGTGTTTTTATATGTACGTTACTTGAATTGTTTTCTGGAATATAATTTGCATATGTTGTTAAAAATTGACATTTTGTATATTTTTATTCATATTTCATTATATTACTAGTAATGCCAATTTTGGTATTTCAATTTGTATATAAAAATCTAGTGGATTGAAACCCCAGTATGACATTGCATTGTATCAATACCGCATTTGATACAATTATTTGGTTTAATCATTAAGCCGTGACATATTAATCCCTATTAAGACTTAATTGGTTTAAATTTTAAGACAACCTTAACCTCAACAAAACTTGATTTAAAAAAAATCAGAGCAAACTAAAAAAAGAAAGGAAACTAAAATGAGCATCTTGAGCTCTTGAGATTCTTGGTTTTGACGTTTTGTACAACTCTAGTGATCCTTTAGGACAATAAATTTAAGATTTTTGAAGCAAATTTATGTTAATGTAGTTAACTACTGCCAGCCTATATTTAGTAAAAATTAAGTGAACTTAAATGAATATAATCCACGTGAGTCGGCGAGTGTAACAAAAAATGTTTGAATTCATGGTTAGCAAAAGTGAATATATTAAGGACATGTTTATTTCACGGGTTACTAGACGGTGCTTATTAAGACTCGCGTTAATAAACGGCGAATAAAATAAGCAATGTTGTAAGATCGTGTTTACTTCAAAGGGTTTAAAACAACGTTTAACATTAAAATGTCCAAAATAACCTTATATATAGACACACAAACATTCATGAACACAAGTATATAATATAATATGTGGGGTCACCTCGTACGTGTACCCATACCCCCCCTACCCGTTTACCCCCACCCCTAACCTACCCTACACCCTACCCCGACCCTACCTTACCCCGACCCCACCCTGACCCTACCTTACCCCAACCCGACCTCCACCCTACCCTATCATACCCCAGCCCTAACCCTACCCCCCTCCCCTACCTTACCCCAACCCTGACCCCACCCTACCCACAATCCCCACCCTTACCCCTAACCACGACCCAAACCCCCACTCCCTACACCACTTTCCCCTACCTCGGCCCCACCCCGATCCCAATCCCACCCCTACCACATGCCCCTACCTTGGCCCCACCTTGATCCCGGGCCCCACCCTACATCCTACCCTAGGGTGGGGTTGGGGGTGGGACGAGGTAGGGTGATAAGGGCTTAGGGGTAAGGGTAGGGTAGGTGTGATAAGGGCCTAGGGTTGGGGTGGGGTCGGGGTAGGGGTATGGTAGGATGGCAGTAGGGTGGGGTCGGGATCGGGTGGGGCCGAGGTAGGGGTAGGGTATTGGATCGAGGTGTGGCTGAGGTGGGAGGCATGTGGTAGGGGGTGGGGTAATGGTCAAGTAGGGTAGGGGTAAGAGGTAAGGTACGAGGATGGAGGTAGTGGGTTATGGTGGGGTCGGGGTAGTAGGGTAGGGCGGGGTGCGGTAGTGGGTAGAGGGGTAACCATAGGGTAAAGGCAATGGGTAAATTCAGAAACTGAAAAAGTTTAAAACGTCGCTTAATTAATACTAGGCCTGGACTCGGGCCGGGCGGCCCGACCCGGAACCGGCCCGGCCCGGCCCGGTGGCCCGGTCCACCGGCGGTTCGGGTCGAACCGGCCCGGTGGTTCCCGGTTCCGGGCCCGGGCCTTCCATATGGTGAACCGGCCCGGCCGGTTCGGGCCCGGTCCGGGCCGGATTTTAATTTTTTTTTTTTTTGAAATTTTTTTTAAATCTTGGGTTGGAATAGGTATTTTGGGCCATTTGAGGTGGTTTGGGGTGATTTGGGGTTGAGGGGGAGGGGTAGGGGATTAAATAGGAGAACAAAAAAAAAATTGGGCCGGTTAGGCTCGGCCCGGCCCGGCCCGGTTTGGCCCGGAACCGGAACCGGCCACCGGCGGTTCGGGACCGGGCCTCCCCTTTCCTGGCCCGAGGCCCGGCCGGGCCCAGGCCCGAACCGGGCCCGAACCGGCCCGAGTCCAGGCCTAATTAATACATAGATGGTGGTGTGGTTAGTAAGCGTCACTTTAAGCATCTCTTTCGATTAGTAAGCGGCTTTTTAAGCAGCATGCGTGTCCACCTGTCTTACTGACCTAAATGTGACTTTAGCAGCGAAGTAAACACCTCCTAAGATCATTTATACAGTTACACTTGACCTTTAATGTTCTTCAAAGTGAACAAAGATAGCAAATCTATATCCTTGACTTGAAAGTCGAAATGATAAGTAAATGAGATGTACCAAAAATTAAAATAAAAAAGAACATAAATTACGTCATTTTTAAATACACTATTTGCTGAAGGAATCCAATTGTGTATGAAGTGTACGTATACGAATACATTCACCAAATTCAGTAACAATTAACATGGATGCCATAGCTTGGACACAAACACAAGTAAGAAACAGGCCAAAGTTTATACATACATCACTGATTAGAGTTTCATTTCTCTAATTCTCTTCCAAAACAGTTTGGGATTTCTACTAATCCTAATAAAATACCGGAAAATCAAAGGTGCAAAGCCTAATTGCACTTGGCATCTGGTGTGAAAAGTAATCAAGTAAAACCACTCAATCCCAGATACCAATATAGAATCTCGCTGTGTCAAAAACACACGAACTCCAACATGCCAAGAGGTCTTCTCCTGTCTTCCAGTACGAGAGGAGGCGCTGGCCTGTTCACCAGGGGCCATACCCAAATCTTCAACTTTCAACAGACCAGTGAAGACCTAAGCGAAGTGGTGGTTGGAAGACAGGTGCATGATGCCCAACGGATAACCGATTCAGTCACCATGAAGTCAAGTTCACCGAGCCCTATTGTATGGTTCCTCCTGCTGCTGTGTATACCTGACGTTCTTGACATGTTTGATCCTTCACCTCTTTCAGCCTCAAATGCTTTACACTCCGATCTTCCCGCTGCATGCCCACGGCATAGGGGAGTGTCATCCATCATAAACAACTTTCCTGAACCATCTGCCTCTGCATTAATAGCAAATACATTTTGAGATGATAGTACTTTTCAAGGTTTGCTTGGTTGGGTATATTTTGGGAAGAAAGAAAGTGGAAGAGGTAAGGGAGAGATGTAGAATTACACCCTCAGTCCCACAAGAATAAAGTCCAGTTTCTAAATCTTTTTTTGAGCTTCTTTTATAAAAACTTTCTTTGAGCTATTTCAAGAAATGGAGCTATTTTTATGCGATTTGCAAAAAAAGTTACATAAAAGATTTTTAGTTTTAAAGAACTACTCCTATCCCGTTTAGTTTTAGAGAGTTATCTTTCTTTTTCAGTCTGTCCATACTTAGTTTATTATCTCATACCATATTTAGTAAAATTTGTGTTTTTAAATCATTCTTATTTTATTAATTCAATGTCAACCACATGAACCCATTTTTGTTAATGACCGCACTACATCCTCATGTTTCAATGTTAGTGGGATGGAGGTAGTAGTATTCACTGAACTCAAATGTTGTTGGGATGGAGGAGTGCATAATTTGTTGGGGTCAATGGGGTGCAAACTTGGGAATAAAGAAAATTGTGTCGGTGTCCACTTAAAAACAAAGATGGGACAGAATTTACTACTTTAACCCCATTAATGCATGAGATTATTCCACATACATGTCTGTAAGAACAAAATTTGTTTTCTTCTCTCCTTTTTCAATCCAAACACCTTTACAAATTGTACTCCCTCCCCAGATAAAGCTTACATATTCCTTTTTGGCTCATTCCTAAATAAAGTTATCTTTAATTTTTATTAAAGTAAAAAACTTACCTGATTGTCCTCAATCAATATCCCACCTACCAAAAATAGTCATCCCCAACCAAATACCACAAGGGAATTCATGGAAGTCAAACAAGGATTTTATTTGTTGACAGGAGTACTCATTTTTAATTCATTGTCTCTTTTCTCCCATTTCTTTATGTCCAACATTTTTCTTTGTTTCTTTCTTATTTCTAGCTTCATCATCCAATCAAACTGTTGTTATAGCTAAGAGAAGCGAAGGGGCACATTGATAAAGAGGAAGTCATTAGAACGAAAAATAGGAAACTTGATTACCTTTGTGAAGTGAATCTTGCGTGGACGGGTTTGCCAAGAGATCCAACTTAGAGCCACCGCCCTCTTCAACATTACAAGTTGGACTGGAGAATGCAAAGCTTGGGATGGAGGAAAGGGGAGTATAATATTCTGTGGTGCTTTGGAAAGAAAACCCACCACCCGACTCAAAGTGAGGCGGAGGAGTTGATGGTGCAGATAGGAAAGAAGAAAATGATGAACGGCATGCGAACGGGGCATCACATACTATAGCTGACACTGTCCCAAAGCTAATATCCCTATCCATGAATGAGGAAGAGAATAAGCCTTCATCATCTGAACATGCCATGTTTCTTTCATCCTGTGCATTTGGCTCTTGCAAAAGTCCCAATTTGTCACTTACCCATGAATGACCTAACAATATAGAAAAGAAATAAGTACAGTTAAAAGGACTACCTAAACAGAGGAAAAAATGAAACGGGGATTTAATAAGCATTGTTCAGAGAGTGTAACTATTAAAACTTACAGGCAATTCCTATCATAATAAATTACAAAACCGAAGTATTTAATGAGTTTATTTAATTAATAAAAATATAATACTAATCAATATGGGTCATCCGGAAACAGTCTCTCTGTGCTTTAGTACAGGGGTAAGACTGCGTACATCCAACCCCCCCTTACCCCACCGTAGGTGGGAGCCTTTGCGGTACTGGGGTAAATGAAAATGATGATGAAATAATACTAATCAATATATAGTTACATGTTAAGATTTTCATTATGAACAAAGTATAATACTAATCAAATATTTTTAGTATATTACAAAATGTCTGTAAATAAAAGATAAAATACTAATTCATTTTCAAAGTACAAATAAACTACCAACAAATATATGTTGAGAAGAAAAAACTAAAACACTGGTAAAAAAGAAGAATTTAATCGCATGGTTTGCAACCACTTAAAATTAACAGGAATGATTCCACAGGCTATTTGTGGATTTTTATAGCAAAGTCAAAGAAACATGGAGGCTTGTATATATGATGAACAGCAAAGAAGAAATGCAGCATATAATCATTAGATTGTTTCAAACAATAACATCCAACATTTAATCCCAAAAGAGTTTGGGGTCGGCTAATATGAATCGATATTTGAAATCGGAGCTAAAAAGATAAAAAAGATAAAAAGATAAGAAAGATAAAAAGCATATAATTGTTTCAAAAGAATAAGAATTGGGTTAAAAACATTTTAACATAGTATATGAGACAATTTACCATAATATATGAGACAGCTTATATGTATTTTAAAAAAGCCATTAAAGTACCTTTTGGAAGAAGGAAAAGACAAAGTAAACTTTTGACTTTTCAAAAAGCTAGGACATTTTAATTTTATCAGATTTAAAACACTTCCAAATTTTACCAGGCATATTCAGAATGAGTGAAATTGATTTTTCCTTCAAAATAACTTTACACTAAAAACAAATCCATAACAAACACAACCGTAAATCATTACCAAGAATTTGTTGAGCTGTAAGCCTGTGGCATGGATCAGTGCAAAGCATTCCCTTGATCAACTCTTTTGCTGAACAAGAAATGGAATCCCAGGGATCAGAAGGGAACCGTAGATCAGCGGCCCTAACAGCATCAAATATCTTAGATTTAGTCTTCCCCCAAAATGGTGGTATCCCGCTAAGGAGAATGTAAAGAATAACACCAGCACTCCATATATCTGCGGCTTCATTATAACCTCCCTTCAATACCTCGGGGGCTATATAAAACGGACTACCAACAGTACCACGCAAACTCTCTCCTACATGAGTAAAAAAGATAACCCGATCACATTTTATTAGCAGAGTGCCAGAGAATACTTATGATCTGTTTGGAAACCAAAAAATGCTAGGGAAATAAATTTGGAGGGAAAGAAAATGTGAGTGGGGTGGAAATTGAGTGTTTTTTAAAGAGCTCATGTATCAGATAAGGTGTTTGATGCGTACGAGGGCCTAATGATGGATTTGTTATACTAGGAGGCCGTACTAGATAGGATACATGATAATCATGTCAATTTTTTTTGGAAATACCATTAAATAGGCCTTTCAACTATCTTGATTTTGTCAATTAGGCGCATGTATCCAATAAACACCTAATCAGACACATGAACTCATTAAAAACACCTAATTAGCAATTTTAGCAAGTTGCAAGTTTCAAGGTTATACTGCCATGCCACTGCCATATCATCACCAAGGCACACACACACTATCCTATTCACTGCGAACTCATCATAACCTTGATGATTTTTATTATCTTCAAGCTTCTTTTACCCCTTCACAAAAAAGAAATAACAAGCATTAAGATTATGATCAGTTGGCAGTGATTAAGGCGATGTGGTTATGACATGGGGATAATTTTGCAATGAGGCAGGCCTCAAAACTTGTTGATAACTTGCTAAGAATGCTAATTGAGTATTTCCAATGAGTTTGTGTGTCCTTATTGGGTGTTTCTCGGGTAAGAAGGCCTGATTGAGAGTTTTACTTGCATTTTTCAATCTAAAAACCAAACAAAAGAAATTAAGTGTCTATAGCATTTTTACGCTTTCATATTCTGTAATCCAGACATCCTTAGGGAGATTATAGGGACAGCAAAACATACCTGGTTTGATAAACGTTGCAAGACCAAAATCAGCTAATTTAATGGGAGAAGAAGACGCTCTCGTAGCTAAAAGAATGTTTTCGGGCTTCAAGTCTCTGTGAACAATGCCTTTATCATGACAGTACATGACTGCTTGCATTAGGTGACGAAAGACAACCCTGGCCTCTCCCTCAGAAAATTTCCCATGCTTCTCTAACTGGTGAAAAAGCTCTCCCCCAGCACACAACTCCATTACTATATGCACGAAATCTTCCTCCTCATACACTGCCCTTAGATCCACAACATTAGGATGCCCATAAACCATACTCATTATCTCAATTTCAAGCTTAATACTTCGCACATCTTCCTGAGAGACCAATCTACTCTTAGCTATTGACTTGCAAGCTAACACTTCTCCAGTCAATTTGTCAGAGCAGAGTCTGATTATGCCAAACTGCCCCCAACCTAATTGCCCTCCAAGAACATACCGGTCTTTAAGGTCAGCGGTTTGGTTTGCCCCCAATATTGTTTCATCCAAATTGGCAACTTTATAGCAATAGGTTGGACAAGATGATGATGATTCAGTGTTCTTGTTGCTCTTGGCAACAGCCATACGAAGACTTGAACTCCAAAGAATCAGACTTGAATCACTCAAAATATGAGCTTTATGGGGTTCTCCCAATATTAGAAACAGAGAAACTATCTTCACACCCTAAACCTCATCTCCTTCAGCCCATTCAAACTCAGATGGATCTGGAAAGCCGAGCAGAGCTCAATATTCATAAACTAAAATAACAACAAAAATTTGAAATGTTTAAATCAACTGTTAGAAAGAAAAACGGGTGGACTTTGAACGGACCAAAACTTTAAGACATTTCTCAACCAACTAAAAATAGAGCTACAGAGTACATATTATAATCAGCCTGAACCTAATACATTGCAACACAAAAAAACGGAAGACAACCCATTAAAAGCCAAACCCAGATCCAAATTCGACAACAAAAACATTAAAAAGATGAACTTTACTACAAAGAACAAGAAGAACAAGGAATTGGAAAAAATGAAAAGCTTCAGAGATAGCTAACCTGGGCTGGCGGGGGGGGGGGGGGGGCTGAGAGGGCAGGAGAGGAAGAGGGGTTGCAAGTTCGATCGAGTCCCAAACAGGAAGATTCCAAACCAACTTGTGGGGCTCGCTTTGCTAGTCTCTCTGCTTCTTTCGCTCGTCAAAACCCTGTCGTCGTTTTCGCAATAGTATAATCCGGTTACACACGGACTATGCGCATTTTAGTAATCGCTGTGACTTTTCAACAGTAATTATTACAAGATTATGCTTAGCTGTACCTTATTATGATTACATATTTACATCTATCATACAATCATACTCCCTATTTTAGAAAAAGAGAAAAAAGTAATTTGACCTCTTCTTGGGTGGCCATTGCTCATTGGCAAAAGGGTGAGTTTCTTTTCCTCTGCACTGACTATATATACAGTATATATTAATATATTATAGGGAGTAATAAAAATAAAAGTAGCCAGTTGTGTAACTTTTTATTTTAAATTAAGGTCCCAATGAAATAGGTTACTTTGTTTGAGATTTAAAAACTTTAAATACTGCGAGTACTTGTTGATAGGGTTCAAAATGCAACGGCCCATTAGTAACAAAAATTGTACCTTTTATCCTACATTTTTTGTGTAACTTAAAACTTTATCATCTTCAATTTTTGACTCACTATAATTTTTATTGAGAATTATTTATAATATAAAAATGGTATTAAAATGTTCTTTGTTAAATATACTTGTTGGGTATGTTTCGGAAAATAAAGAATATTAATTAATAAAATAATTAATAAAATGACGAAAGAAAAACAGAAATAAGATGGAGCAGAATTTCAGCCAAAGTTCGTGCTACGCATGATGTCCTTAAAATGTAATTGTCGCCTCCCACGGTCCTAGGAGCGTTGCAACGACCATTTCCCAGGATACGATGACTAACAAACTATCGTTTGAGCACACAAACGAAAGTTCCAGGAAACGGAAACACAGTATGAACACTAAGAATATTTTCGGAATGTTGGAGGCGTTTTAGAGCTCAAAAATACGTGGTGAATGTGTATGAACGTGTGTTGTTGTAAAGCACCTGTTAGCCATCATATAGGAGGATTTGTTGTGTGTTAATGACGGATTAATGGACCTGAACGTTGGACATCAATGACCAGTCCGTTGGGCATTGAATCATCAATGAACTGTCCATGTAACGCTGCATTAAAAGAGACGAACGTTGGGCATTAACTGCTGTAACGGATGAGAACCGTGCGACCAGAACACCCCCAGGTGTTCTGTTGTAACGTGCGCGACCAGAACACCCGCAGGTGTTCTGTTGTGATGTGTTCTGTCCGAAGCAATTCAGGCGCGGGTTTCTGTCTGAGCAATTCTGTTCACTGGGAAAAAATAAACGTTACGGGAAGAAAACATGCAAAAATTACACCGTATCTCTTGATTTGGGGTTTGATTCACCCCCCCACCCCACCCCCCCGCGCAAGAGAGAGCCTTTCACCTTAGGAATCTTAACTCCTTAAAAGAGGTCTCTCTTTGTTAGGGGTTCCAAATCCCTTGGGTTTTCCGGTGTGAGAAATAACACACTAGAAACTCATCCTTTTTCCTAGTTTTTCCATTCTAACGGGTAAACTTCGAGAATCAATTTCTCATTCACCCGTTATCTGTTTTGAGCATACCATATATCGAATTGTAGCTCTTAACAAGGATAATCCGCAACAACTTTGACCTGACCCAAATCGAAAGTAGACCCCACTCAAAAACATTCCCCAAAATGACCATGTAATGCAAATTTTAGCACATTTTTCAACAATACTTTTATAAAAATATAAAATTTATACGGATTAATTTTCATATTCTATCTATATACGAAAGCAAGCGAGAAATGTTTACTTTCCGCGCAAAAGCACGGGACAAAATCGGGTTAGAAGTCGGGTCAGCAGCCAGAGGTGATGAAGGTTGGAAAATGGTAGACGACAGTCCCACAACCATTTCGAGCTCAATGACTCTATCTTTTCAATGTCTCCAACTCCTGTTTGTGATGCATGTTGCCACGGATGTCAAAGAGGGGAACGAAGTCACAACGGTTTTGAGGGGTGCTTCCACCACCAGTCTCTTTGTTTGTTGTATTTGGGCTTTTAGTGATGGTCAATCGACGAACATTATATATAAGTAGGGAAAATGGTCAAATAAGTACTTCTACTATTTTCAATACATCACTTAAGCCCCTATAAGTATGCTTACTTTTAAAAAAAGATCAACTTTGGCCATTTAATCACTTTTTCACATGTAATAGCATGTTTTTAAATTAAAAACATAAAAATGTTTAAATTTGAAGAGATATAGTTAAAAATTGTGACTAGAATGTTGAAGACAATTTTTTTTTTTTGCATTTTGAAAATTATTTTTATATTCTACATCTATTTAAAAGGTTAATTTGGCCCAATCTTTTACTAAAATCATTCAAATACTAAAAAAAGTAATCAACTGCAGAAGAATTCTTCCTATTATAGATCACTGCCATCTCAAGAATTGGATTTGAACTTTCGTCGAGCCACAATGAAAAAAATTGAAACGTAATCAAGGATTCCCTGAGTAAGAAGCTTTTACATATTTAATTTTTTTACTTTTTTGACTTTATTTATTTGGTTTCTTTTTTTATTATTTTAATCTTAATGTTATTGAATTATTTACTTACTTTTACATTTATATTATTTTTATATTATTACATTATCACATTAGTTTTGAAATCTATAGGAATTTTATAAGATTTATGAATAATCCTAATCTATTTCAAAAACTAACCTGCTATATAAGAGCTCAGAATGACTTGATTGATTGTATTTTAAAAGTAAGCGTACTTATCTGATGTTGTGTTTAGTATAAGGTCTTAAGTGTTGGATTGTAAATAGTAGAAGAGGCTATTTGACCTTTTCTTTGTAGTATATAAATATATGCGTCATAATATCCTCCAAAGGTCTCCTAGTGTCTATGAGCAACATGTTTTCTGATGAGCTTGCTTACTTGCTTATTATGTCTGTAACTAATTTGATACTATTTCTTAGTATTTTTAGTATTTTAATCTTTTCTTCAAATACAATTTGATTTGTTGGATATTAGTTATATTTTTATTTAAAAAAGAAATTGACCTTAATATGAGTAAAAACCTTTGGAAATTCTAAAATATGAGTGCTATGTTTTTGTTCCCTAAGAAGAGTAATTACTGCGGCAAAGTTTTGATAATATTGTAACTTATGATAATATACTACTACCTCCATCCCAAAATGAGAGTCTCATTTCTTTTGGACTCAAAGAATAAGGAAGTGGTTGAAAAGGTAAAAGTTGTGGATGAAATAATGTGGACCACATCTTTCTTTCCAAAAAGGGAAATGAGATTATCAATTTGGGACAGCCCAGAAAGGAAATAAGAGACCATCAAATTGGAACGGAGGGAGTACAATGTTTAAAGGTTTACTTTATTATTTTTCGTTCCAGTCAAACTTGACAAAATTTTGAAAAACAAACGGAATATTTAATATATCCCACATTATAGCTCTCAAAATGAATGACCAACAAGTAAGGCCAAACTTATAAAAGAAGGTAGTCAAACAAGGCACGCGAGGGTAGTTTAGTGATGAGAACATCCATCAACTAGTTGATCATGTCTAGAACTAAGGGAAATTGAATTATTCTGTTATGAATGTGATACAAATGAAATGACACTTTTGTTTAGCATGTTTCAGACATTTTTTTTAAAAAGGGAAGGTTCCGGTGTGAATGGAGTCCCAATAGAGAAAAAAGAAGGGATAAGGGTCAGATAGGGCCTCGAACTCGAAAAAAAATGTCAAATAAGGTCATATTTCGGATGCTCTGTCTGGCCGACGCCATTTGGGGCGGTTCCCGATGGAATTTTTTGATGAAATTTTTTGAGCATCTTCCTCATTAAGTCTAGTTTACCCATACCAAATTTCAGCTAAAAATGCAACCGGGAAGGTAGTCAAATAATTTTCCGAAATGTACGGCGTTGTTTAACTTCACAGTTATCTTCAAAAACTCATTTGACTACCTTCCCGGTTGAGTTTTTAGCTGAAATTTGGTATGGGTAAACTAGACTTAATGAGGAAGATGCTCAAAAAATTTTATCAAAAAATTTCATCGGGAACCGCCCCAAATGGCGTCGGCCAGACAGAGCATCCGAAATATGACCTTATTTGACATTTTTTTTCGAGTTCGAGGCCCTATCTGACCCTTATCCCAAAAAAGAATGAAATCTAACCATCAAATATATAAAACTAAAAGCAAAGATTGAATGTAAATAAGGTGTGGTAACCTTGTATTTAACTTGACCTTTGAATGACTATTATAATGGGAGAAGGAAAGACTATAGCATTAAGGATAAAAGTTTAATATTCATTAGTGTTTAATTTGGATATTAAGGAACCATCACTCACATATTTCATATCACTAGGATCATTAAATGCAATGCATTTCAAACATTGAAAATTGTTGTATTCCTTTAATAGTTGATTCATTTAGATCGTTATTTTATACAAATAATAGACTCAAAATATTCAATTTGTTAATTGCATAGATGCACGTACTATTACTCATATATAGAAATTTGCACTTCGGTATTGTGATGGTTGTAACACCGTCCCCAAATATATTTACTTTTAAGTAAATAATGTATTGAACCTTATTAAGGGTTGGTTTGCAACTCCTTTTAAAAAAGCATTTCTCAACTTTTGACTTTAAAAAAACACTTATTTTCCCAAGCACTACAACTTTTATTTTTCTCGGCTCCCGCGTCAAAAGTGCTTTTACTTTTTCTATTACACAAAAAGCACTTATTTTACCAAACACTACCCACTTTTACTTTTCAAAATCACTTTTTTCCCAAACACTATCAACTTTTATTTAATCATTTCTCCTCATTTCATTAAAAAAAGCACTTTTTTAAAAGCAGAAGCTGTTGCAAACAGACCCTAAATGGTTAATGAATTTACGAAGTTGTAAATTTTTGTTATTTCTTTCGCGTGAATAGTAAATTGCACGTGGGGCCCACACCGGGAGTGGGGGCCACCCAACGTTCCCGAGACCGCATATTTTATTCATCTTGGTCAAGATAATATTTATATGGTAGTGGATATTTCATTTGGGTCGTGGAAAGGCCCAGAGTTGACCGATTGGTCAAAAGAGACCAAAATACCGGTATTGGTAATTTAACAGATAACAGCCCGAAAATGAATTTTGGAGACTTCCAAATTAAAGTTTTGTAATATATATTATTTCAAAGGGGCGTTATGATTGAGAGTGAGTAATATATTTTATTTGACCCGATAAAATAAAATATAGTTAAAACAATCCGAAAAATACAACTTTCGGGGCCGATTGTACACGTCGGGACATAATGGGATGACCTCCCACATGGGTGGGGCCCAGCCCACGTTTTTGTGTGCTCCAATTAACCAAATAGGTCTGGATAGACAAGGGAGGGAGCTGAAGAGATAGTATTGGCATCTAAAGTACATAGATGACCCCCTCCCATCGCTTATTTGCCAATTAAGACAAAAAATGAACATCCCCCCTTCCCCTCATCATTATTTCGGCCAAAATACCCAAGAAAGAGGAAGAAAAAGCTCTCCAACCTTTCTCCATTGGTGCAACTCGAGCTTAAGCAAGAGGGTCCAAGGAGGGGATTAAAGAAGGAAAAAAGCTAGGAAAAGTGTGTAAAATTAAGGTAATGACCTTATTATAACTTTTCCTTTATTTTTCTTCTACCATATGAGGTATATATCATATGAAGGACCCTTAGTATGGTTCCACATGCTATAAGTATGGATTTATGGGTTGGAAGGTGGTTCTATGTCCAAGAACGGACTTAGGAGCCAAAACGACCGGTTCGTCGAAAAATAACCTTTTAGAGGTTATTTGTATTAATATGGGTTTTATGATTATAAAACCTTGTTAGAAACTTGTGAAAGGCATTTAAAAAACTTTCACAAAGTTGAAAGAGTCGCCGGAGTTGTCGCCGGAGTTCGTCAAAAGTCGCCGGAGTTTCACCGGAGTTCAACCGAGAGGGGTAGAACTTCATAGCGCTAAATCGAGGTGAGTGGACGACTTAATATCTTATAACTTTTGGGTTAATTATGAGATTACCTAAATAAATGTTATATATTCATAATGATTTTAAAAGATATTTAAACATGTGATTAGCCAACATGTTTAAGGTTGTATGAAATGAATTAATTGTTTATGCATAAAATATGATGTGAGGAATTATATAGAAATGCATATTGTTTGAAGTGTAGGAGAAGCACAAATGAAAGTTATTAACTTAATATACATATATATGATTAAGTTGATACGTATAAGACATGAAATAACGGTCAACGAAAACGTTGACCGATTGATAAGGGATTAACCAATACCGGTTGGTATTAGTTAATTATAAATCTAAATAAGTGCATGGCTTTGCATGGATTGAAATACATAAGCTTTATGGGTTTATTTAGCTATGAATGAATAAATATGATATAGATTCTATCTAGGTTGATAGGAGGACCCTAGGACTTAAAGTCCTTAGCACTCATATTATAAATTGGTGGAGGACCCTAGGACTTAAAGTCCTTAACACTCATATTATAAATTGGTGGAGGACCCTAGGACTTAAAGTCATTAACACTCATATTATAAATTGGTGGAGGACCCTAGGACTTAAAGTCCTTAACACTCGAATTATAAATTGGTGGAGGACCCTAGGACTTAAAGTCCTTAACACTCGGATTATAAATTGGTGGAGGACCCTAGGACTTAAAGTCCTTAACACTCGGATTGTACATTGGTGGAGGATCCTAGGACTAACAGTCCTTAACACTCGAATATAAATTGGTGGAGCACCCAATGATTATGTTATCCTCAAAACTCATAGATTATGATATTGAAATATGGACAAGGAGGAGTCCAATACACTCATAGGTATATGGGTGGGTTGGGGTATTTAGTCAAGAAATATTTACTATTACTATTTTCCCAAACAAAACAGCGATCCACGGATCGGGTATTTTCCAAGTGTATATCTACTAATAAGTATTTCTTAATTTGGGGTAAAAGACTATTTATATAAGTGTCACCCTATGTTTGGGTCTTATACTTGAAACGCTAGTTATTCTATATTTAGCCTGCTATTCACTCGGTACTTGTACTGACCCCTTCGGGGGGGCCACCATTTCCAGGTTGAAGCTAGGGCTTGTTACTTGCACCTTCTTACGGGTGATATCAGCTCAGAAAGACGTGGTTCGTGCTTCCTTATTTTCTTTCAAACTACCGAACACTTGCTCATGGATATTTGATGTACTATAAAACTATTTTGGGGCTTGCCTGCCTTTGTTGTTGGCCGGTTGTGGCTTATGACTTACCGATGAATATTTCCGCTATTCATTGGTTTAAATGTGAAGTTGTTATGTATGTTTACTACTGAGTATGGATGGATTGTTTTCTCAAACGCCTTGTATGATTAAGTGAGGTTGACTCGCGGGTGACGTCACTTGATTATACGGCGGTTGTACACGCGCTTAGATTGCGGTCTGGGGCGTGACAATGGTTGCCCCAGGTATTTCCAAATTGATATAGTGCATAAATAGGGCCAAATTGAGTGTTTACTAACATATAATTTGGATAATTAGTTTGGCTTTAAGAAAATAAAATTGTGCATTTTTTTAAATAAATCATCAATAGAATGCCCTAGATTTGTCCATTTGCACTGCAAAATTTAATGAATACATTTTTATTTGAAACATTATTCAACATCAATTTTAAATTAGTTAATTATGAAGGTGCACTTTTATTCGAAAAAATTTGCACTTTGAAATTATGAAGGTTGCACTCGATCTCAAATAAGGATACAAAAATGCTAACGTGCACTTGCAGCAATGCACATTTTATATAGAATCTCTACACTAATATATGTGTCTCCTACTAACTTTTAACTTATGAAGAGTTAAAACAAAAAATTAAGTGAATGTATAGATGCATCTTGGGAACATATACTTAGTAAATATTTCTTCTCACTATGTGTAATTGTTTTGTATCTTGAACTCTTGAAGTGATAAGTGCAATCTATCTTCAAAATATAATAACAACCACTTGATTGATAGATTTTGATCAGACTCTGAATATAGGGATTTGACTGTATATTGGACGTCTACACATATCTATATATGCATAGCTTGAAAGTATGATTATTTTGGTGGTTTGGAATAATTGAGGTTATTGAGTTTCTATATTATTTTAAATTTTGATGTCATTGAGTTTCTATATTATTTTAATTAGTTTCATTCAAAATGATGTTTACTTTTGCGATAAAAATTTAATCTATTACAATTGAGGTTAGAGGTTGGCAACTCCCACCTATAAATTAATACAACTATACAAGTTACGTTAGTACTCGTTTTTATTTATTTATTTATGTATAATAAGTGGATTTCAAATTTGAAGTTGAAATGCATGCTTCAGGTTTTTCTTTCATGGGTTCTTTGAAAATAGAATTTCATATTGTCATTTATAGTATAATATAAGTCAAAGTATATAATCTATATATGCAAACAATACTTGTTGGTATTCAGGATTTGAACTACAAATAGACTTGGATGATTTATGTCCAATTTTATATCATGAAAATGAAATTTAGCATTCTAAATAGAAATAGTTTTGAAATAATTTTTATGTTTGTGTTTATAAGTATATTATTTTGAATGTATTGTTAGTCATTTAAATATTATATTAATATTTAAATGGATAGGCCTTGGATAAATTAAAGGATGGTTACCAAGGTTGTTAAAATCTCGATTTAAATCGTAAAATTGTACAACGTTACAATCTGCACTAATAAATCAATTTGGATCGCGTGTAAAATCATAAACTCATAAAACCTTACAAATTCGTGTAATATTGTAGCAAAATTGTAGTGATGGGTAAATTAACTATTAGATCTTGATGTATAATTCCCCTAATAGTAAGATCAATAATATATTTAGTGAAAGTAATGGAAACTTGTATCATTTAACTATTTTTGTGTCTTATATATGTTTGATGTTTGGGGTTTTGCCTTGAATATTACTAATAAAAGAGCAATTGGCAAAAAAGTGACCTTTTTTTAAAATTCCAGAAATGCGATTCATAAGTGACAAGCTTACTTATATACCTACTGCTACAATGACACGCTACAGTGACACGAGAAACAGTGACATCCACCACCCCTTCCCACCACCTCCCACCGGTGACCGCCACCGCTGGAGACCACCGTCGGAGACCGTTGCCGGCCATAGTGACAACAGTCATAGTGACAACGGTCACAGTGACAACGACCATAGTGACGCCGTCACAGTGACGCCACCATAGTGACACCACCGCAGTGGCACCGCCACGGTGATGCCGCCATAGTGACACAGCTTCCAGAACCGTCCAATTACCGCCGCCGCGCCGTTTCATCCAGTGACCACTGCATAGCCCCACCGGCCCCAGCCCCCGGCGACCACCGGCCCCAGCCCCGCCTGCGCCCTCCCCAGCCAGCACCAGCCCCTCCCCTCCCCTGTCACAACCCCATAATCAGCACTCTTCACAGTGGCAACACGCACCAGATCCCCACCCTTGACCTGCCCCCAACCTCCCCTCTCCAGCCTCGATCTAACACCAATAAGCTCAACCACGACCACCATTTCTCCCGTTTAAGCCCCAACTTACACACAAGACCCCCACCCAGTTCCCAGCAGTCCAGCACCCTACTCCCTAGCCCCCTCCCTTGTCCAGCCCCTTGTCGTTCCCTCATGCCCCTTTCCGACAACCATGACAGTGGATCCGAGACCCGCTGCACCAAACCGGAGTCGAGGTCAAGCTGTATGTCTTCATTTGAGGAAAGCAGAATCAAAAGGATGGCAGATCTGGCCCCCAATCGGAGTCGTCTACCATTGAAGAAGGCGGATCCGGAACTGGAGGTCTTAAATCAAAGTCCTCATCCATGGGAGGGGCGGCCATCGAGGAAAAGGGAGAACCTAGGCAGTGCCGCTGCCGTTGAAGAAGCTTAGGGCAGAGGTCCTACCATCGCAAAGGTGGATTGCGTCGGAGATGGAGTCTGCGAGGTAGTTTGAAGGCCGACTGAGTAGTGAGGGTGGAATGGAGAAGATGAAGCGGAAGGTAATGTGCGGAAGAGGGAAGATGAAGCGGAAAAGGCAGCGGGTCAGGGGTCACTTTTGTGTCTTTTGAAAAAGTGTCATATTTTTATCTAATAGAAGCTGTGAAGTGATATTGGTGCCATTCTTTCTTGATGTTTACTATTCGCTCCATTTACATGGTAAAATAGTTTTTAATGTTATTTATAGCCACCTCATATGTATAGTTTAATATAATGTGATGAATTAATTATTATCATTAACCTGTGTCTTTGTTTTCATTTATTTATTTTGTGAATATGAATATAGGTTTTGTAAAATCTTAAGATTTTCAATTCAATTCTCAAAAACCTCTACTGATTTAGTCACGGACATGGCCGTGACGAATAAAAAAAAGTAATCATGGATCTTAGCCGTGACTAAAGGGCCGGAGCAGCTATTCCGGTGACATTTTAGTCACGGATCTGGTCTGTGACTAATCCGTGACTACATTTAGTCACGGACAATTTGGCGTGACTAAATTTAGTCACGCCCAAACAGTCACGGATTTAGTCACGGATTTTTTCCGTGACTAAAAGAGTTAGTCACGGATTTTTTACAATGCGGTCAGTGACTAAATCCGTGACTACAACGTTATTTTTTTTTTGTAGTGATTAATGGTAACAATATGTCCAGATCTTGAATATTGAAATGAGGTTGATATTTTCATACACTTTGCCATACTTAATGATGAATATCGTAGGTCAATTAGGTGCCTTGAACCAATTGTTTCAACGTTGACTCTTAGGGTCATGAAAAAGATCAAGTCCATTTATTAAAATTGGGAGTTTAAAAGACATCCTTTGTTTGAAGTGGGCACGGAGAAGCTGAAAAAACCCTAGCATTTGGCAAATTTTACCCTCTCTAGATCCCTCCTGGGTGTGCGTCGCCCTTTGTTAGTAATATACGATTCGTGAATAATACAATAATACGTACGTTCGTGTATAATACGATAATTATATAAAATACGGCTTAATATATGTTTCATACGCTCGTGAAATATATAAAGATACGGACGTATTTTTAAACGTTTCACAATTTAAAATACGACATATAATGTATGTCTTACTTGTATATACTAATTTAATGATAGCAATGAAGAGGTATTTAACATTTCCACCACATTCTTCAACAATTTAAAATGTACGGAATAGTTTTTTCAAATATACGAATTTGAATGCATAGGTATAATAAGTAATAAAAATGATATTGCCTATTTGAGTAGAAGTAGAGGGATATTACTAGAGAATAGTTGATATTACTGTGATCGTGAGTTTGGTGAGCCGCCACAACATTTTTCGATCTCTTTGGAATCATGGCATGAGTAGAGAACAAAAGTAATACAATAGTAGTACAATAATAATATCGAAACAGATTACGAATTTAAGAAGCTAGTTTACTACATGTAATGACTATGAAACAATTAACGAACATATAAGGCACAAAGTTTTTTTAAGCAATATAAATAATATTGAGCAGCTAGACATTTCGTTTCAATTGTATCACTTCATTGGGCTTTTGTTTAATAGTGTGTGTTTTTGAATAAAATACGTATCAATACATACAGTACGTGTGTTATACATTTTATCCTTAAAGTACGTGAGTTTTTCAGAAGTTTCTGAAAAATTCATAAACGGGAGTATTATTCGTGAATAAAATACGTATCAATACGTACGGTACGTGTATTATACATTTTATCCTTAAAGTACGTGAATTTTTAAGAATTTTTTGAAAAATTCATAAACAGGAGTATTATACGTGAATTATGCGTTTGAGTGTATTATACGCGAATAAACTAACAGAGGCGTCGCCTGGGTTATCGCGCATTTCCGGTTTTGGCCAAATTAATGGTTTGATATTAAACCAAACTGAATTTTTGGTCAGGTGGCCGGGTTCTGGGTCAACCCGCTTGGTCCAGTTCGGTTTTTACGATATACTTCCTCCGTTCTTTTTTAGTTGCAACAGTCAACATTTCACATTTGCCAACGCACATCTTTGACCGTAATTATATCTTAATCTCTATTAGTAAAAAATAATTAAAAATTCGATTTTGAAACTTTGTAATGAGATGAATTGAACAATATCTTTTTTAAAAAATAATTTTCATTAAATAATAATGTAAAATGTAGTCAAAGTAGATCATGTGAATAGTGTAAAATTCAACATGTTGCGATTAAAAAGAAACGGAGGATAGTATATAATAATTACTCATAAGATCCATCTCTAGATTTTTGTCATATAATTAAATGTAACACATATAATTAAGTGTAACGCATGAACTGGTATATGTATGACCGCATGATGTGTATTGTATGTTTGGAGACAGGTGAGAGTTGGAAATTACAATTAAGGCAAGAGTAAAGAGTGTCCGTTTCGATCTGCATAGCCAACTATCAAAATTTCCAACTACTTAAAGGAGACCAATTTAATTTACTTTGAGTATCTTTCCGTGAAACCTTAACTATACTCAACTTGTTGTTGTTTAGTAATCATTTAATATTTGAATCCTCAACTCCCACTCTTTATTTCTCTACAATTACGTATAATTTATTATTATGAAATGAATGTGTGTTTTCCAAAAAAATCTTTGCACCTCTTTCTAAAAATTAATGTTGTTCGGCTAACTCATATTCTTTTTTTGTTGTATAAATGAGGCTAGCTAGATAAGTGTGTTTTGGTTAGGTTAGGTAAGATTAGGTCACAATAATAATTCACCAACAATCCGTCTTCACTATATGCGACTCATAAAAACTGGCCAAGCCTTAGAAATACAATTTACAACCTTTGTTTTCTTGCTTAGTTTATGAAAATAATTATTGACATGATTCGGAGCTCGTCTATCTTTGCATTTCTCTTCTTCATTTCTTCTTGTGTCTCCGAGCAAGGTGCGTACAATGTTCATAAATTGATCAATTCTCACATCTCTTGCAAATCTCCATGTTATAACTTTACTTGATTACTTAATTGATTGCTTGTAGGAAAATAAAATCTTTTTGAAAGTCATTTTTGCATAAAAGCTTTTATCGATTTATTCATAGACTATATATAACATAACACATTTATTCGTATATAACATAACACATTTATTCGTATATAACAAAACACTATCTATGTTTTCTTCAAAACGTGAGTCATTACTTCAAAAAGAGAAAACTTTTATTGATTTTCTTTTGAGGAAATTACTCTTGATTACTAAAACCTTATGTTCAATTTTTAAACTTAAGTTATCATGACACTGCATTGTAGTAATTATTATTCATATTTGTGTAAATAAGTTTTATTTACTCGATCTTTTCATTTTTGGAAAACCCCGGCCCCCATTTTAAAACTCTTTTCGTATTTTGCTCGTATTTTGAGCAATTATTGAAAAGACAATAACAAATTCACAAATGAATTTGAATAATTCTATATAACATGCACCAATAGTTGTTTGTAAGTAATTAGGGCAATTAATAGTAAAATATGGAATTAAAGGGGTTGTTTGTTTTTTGACATTTTCATCCCTACACGCTGCAATTAGCAGCGTTTCTAGTGTTAAAAAACAATGTTTTTACCTAACACGCTCTCATCCAAACCAACTCAAAGTATGTTTGTTTGTGGTTATGTGTGTGCAGCTCCTTATACCTCGTTTGCCAAGAATGCAACGTTGGCTCCGATGACGGAGTACTTCGATTACATAGTCATCGGAGGCGGAACCGCCGGGTGTGCATTAGCGGCGACTCTGTCGGAGGGGGCCAAAGTTTTGCTGTTAGAGAGAGGCGGGTTGCCGTACGGAAACCCTAACATAACCAACATTGACGGCTTCGCCAGAACCCTTGCCGACACATCTCCCGACTCCGCCTCCCAGCTATTCGTCTCCACGGACGGCGTTTTCAACCATCGGGCCCGCGTTTTGGGCGGCGGCTCCGCCTTGAACGCCGGGTTCTACACCCGGGCGAGTAGAGGGTATGTGGAAAACGTGGGGTGGGATCAGGCGTTGGTCAATGAGTCGTACGAATGGGTGGAGAGGAAAGTGGCGTTTCAGCCGCCTATGCTGGCGTGGCAGTCGGCGGTGAGAGATGGGCTTCTAGAAGCCGGAGTGTTGCCGTACAATGGGTTTACGTACGAACATCTTTACGGGACTAAGGTTGGCGGCACAATCTTTGACGAAAATGGGTACAGACACACCGCCGCTGACTTGTTGGAATACGCTGATCCCACCAAAATCACTGTCTATTTGTATGCAACGGTGCACAAAATCTTCTTCAAAAAAGAAGGTAACTTTATTTTACTTCGTGTTTAAAATAAAAATATACTCGGTACAAAATACTACCACATTCTTAGATAAAACAATCTAGTTCTTCATGTTTGGCAATCCACAATTTAACTATTGATATATGCATAATACAATAAATTATCTATTGAAAAAACTAAAGAATCATATTTTGAAAGTTTACGATGAGACAAACTTCAAAATATTTTTAAAAATAAGTTATTAATAATTTAATATATAAAGCATACTTAAAGTAGAAACATGTGAATATTTTAAGAATAAAGGTAGCATACAATGTACTACAACCTATGCCAACACTGAAAATTTATACATATACATAATACTTTTGATTTGTTTAATGAGCTAACTTGTGGAATTACTATTGTAAAATATGTGTTTGAGGTGCTTTTTTTACCCACATGCATCACTTTTAAGCGCCGCATAATCCGGTGCCGCAAAAATTTATTTGACACACTTATTAAATAAGCGCTGCACCCGGCCTTTAATTTTTTTATTTTATTTTAAAGGCTTTCTATATTTAAACGCCACATGTCTATATCCCGAAGGCGTTCTAATAAAGTGCCGCAAATCCTGTGCCACAATTCTCTAAATTCCCACTATTGAATTACAAATTTACCCATACCAAAGACATTTAAATGTTGCCAACAAAATCCAACCCTTAAGTTTGATATTTATTTAAAACTTTTGAAATATTTCTTGCATTTGGAAACCAAAACTCATTTTACTAAAAGAATGAAGGTATTAACTAATAGAGACTTACGAATTAAGTCATATGCAAATTGTAAAAAAAGTGCTAAATGTAATTATGATCCCGATATAATTGATTTCACTATATTATACGTAGTATACTTTAAAACAAAATCTTTTGTAACATAAAAACGTGATATGATCCACGTAAATCTATTTGTGTGATCAACTCAATTAAAAATGGTCATTTTTAAAATCAATTATAAATAAAATGCTATAACTACTTAATTAGTACTGAAGTACATTAACAAATGGAGATTATAGGATCGATTAATTTAAAGTTCTACATATATTGTTTTTACTATTGTGTTTTTCCTCTAAAATTATCAAGATGAGATCAATTTAAAACACATAAAGCAATCATGCATCTCCTCTTCTAATCTCAAAATCACCTAAGTCAAATAAGTCTTTAGACTTTTACGGTTTGGCGTTACCACATCTCCTTGAATTCGTTAGCTTCAAAATTTTGTTTTTTTTGCTCGAAGAGGACTTAATTCATAGAAATAGCATTCAGCAAGGGTACAAAAACAGAAAAGAACCACATGTAACCATCCGCCCGTGGCCGAGACTGAGAGTTAACCACCTGTAAAAAAGCAGTATAACTCGCTAGACCAAAATTGGGCAACTTAGAGCCAATGAAGGTTACTGCAGACTTTCCATCCCCCAAACCTAATGCAAGAGTCTTACAGCATAAAATAAAATAACAACAAAACACAAACGTCTTAACTTGAAAATTAAAATGCAGAAAAGGTAAATCAGAAGCAAACTCCAAAACGCGTCGATCAACCCTTGGCGGTGGTTCTGGAGGAGGCCTGACCCTCTCAACGATTGTTGATGCACCAATCAGGAAGAGACCGATCATTTTCTCCGCGTTGTCCGTACCCTGCACTGCTCAGTTCTCCTCATCTGCGACAAATTGATCGCCAATCCCCTGCTTACCAATGCCAGCGATCTCCATCTGCAACCGTCCTCCTTCGATCTCGATGCCCAAGCCCTACAGAGATGGGAAACGCCAGGCCCAATCGCCACAAAAGGACGTTGCCGGGAAATCGCTCCAGCCTCGTCGCAGCTCGCCCGTGTCGTCTGCCTTTCGCCTCGGTCCTAGCCGAGATGAATTGCACTCGTCCAACTGTCTTCTCTACTTTGCTGCTCTCGATCCTCAACCAAAAGCCGAGATCGGAAAAACAAGCCTAGCGGCGGCAAAGCCCTAGGAGGACCGAAGATTTAGAGAGCTAAGCTCTCGCTCCGGAAGCCCGTAATGCTTGATTTGAAAGTAATCGTTAGCTTCAAAAGTTATAAACTTCATTTACAACATTCTTTTTATCAAGTTTTCAAAAAAAAAAACATTCTTTTATCAAATGTTTTAACATACTCTTTCTTTTCACACAGACATTGACTCCCCATAAACATCATTTACATCGATCCCACCTGGCTGCATCATTATATGTGCGTGTTCTTTTCATAAACAGCATTCCATAAATTAAACGTTATTGACAATTTTAAGTATAAACAATTCTAAATCAACTTATACAACTCAATTGACTGAGTAAAAAGCCTTTCAAATGATTATACTTTTTCGCGGAAGAAGAAATTTGTGATATTCCATATTCTATTTCATCCTCCGTCCCATTAATTTGATCAATTTGAATTTTATTGGTCAATAATAATAAAATTTGAAAAATAATTTTAATTGTTGTATTCATCATTTATGTGAAACATATAATTTTTATACTTTTCTGAAAGTGTTATAAGTAAAAAAAAACATTTTCGTATTTGAAATAATTACATACTAAAAAATA
The DNA here is from genome assembly GCA_945859915.1 of Cuscuta epithymum. NCBI lineage: Eukaryota > Viridiplantae > Streptophyta > Magnoliopsida > Solanales > Convolvulaceae > Cuscuta > Cuscuta epithymum. The sequence continues at coordinate 157,908 of CAMAPF010000223.1, forward strand.
TACTATGGTATATAATTTGTGATCAAACTTGAACATATATCATTGACCAAGAAAAGTCAATATGACCAAATTTTTTAGAACGAAGGAAGTATTATTTAGGTTTGTATATGTTTTAGTCCCTAAACATATGACTCATTTTATTTTTGATCGCTGTAAATTTTTATTTTATTTCGCATCTCAGTTGTATATACTATTATCTTTAGTCTTTACAGTCTATCTCTAACTCCGAGACCAAGCACACTCCATTTAGAAAATAATAATAATCGAGCCTTGCATAAATATATATGAAACTTAAAATTTATCCTTTTATACTTTTTATGCTAATATATATGAGAGTTAAAACAATATTAAACTAATCAATCGGAGTTATTTCATCCTCAAAAGAAGGTTGTTATGATCGATAATACACTACAAAGAAAAGTGACAGGGTTAAACAATAATAAAACTGCAAGGATGAAAACAACATACACTATATTTACAATGACTAAAGCTTTATTTTGAAAAAAAAGACTAAATATTTATTTAATTTCATTTAAATTAAAATCTCTAAAGTACTAAGGTTTAATTTATCCATAAAGTCCAATTTAAAAATTTAAATAAATTATACGTAAACTTTGAAATAATGATATATACTGTATGAATCAATCATATCACACATAGGTAAAGTATATGAGTATCTCTACTAATTAGTGAGGTACCGTTTTTTACAGTATTAGTGAAGTACCTTGACAAAAATATATTCATCATATCTCAATTAATTTACCAAAAGAATAATACAAATACATTTGAAGTCAAGAAAAAGGCATTTAACCGTCATTTTTTCAATGGGTAGGTGGGAGGCTCATTCACTAATTTGTAGTCCCCAATATGCTAATGGAATGTAATCTTGTTTGAACAATTTGTTCTTTTAGTTCTACTTATAGCAATTTGGTTTATATGTAAGTACAAAACGTGCCGGATATAAGGAAGGGTAGGTGGGACCGTGGGGTCTGGTTTAGTATGTTTTTACATGTATTGTTTTCAATTCAACGTCAAATCATAGTTAAGCAGACTAGACTAGACTTAAATAAACCAGATCAGATCAGATTAATTCAGACTCGATCGAGCCAAATTTAAACAGACCAGACCAGACTAGCAAATTTCAGTTCAAGTAAAAAGGCATACCCATTTTTTTTTTGTTAAATCAGCCCCTATATCCTACATCCGGGTGTAGGTACATCCAGCCCAACGGATGAAGACAACCCATTAACTAATACAATCCAATTTTTTATGGCATTTTGTAATTTAAGCGAAAAATCACATCTTCAACTAAATGAACATTAGTGTACTTTTAGTGAGCATCTGACCTCTTTTATTGAGTATTAGGAGGCTAACAATGAACATCAAGATCTCTGCTTCATATCTTCTAATTCAATTCTTTTCTTTTATGAAAATTTATTATTTTATATCTATGATATTTTTGAAATATGCATTGATATGACATTTTAAAAGAGCATAATATCAGTACCAAGTGAGCCTACATAAATTACAAAATGTTCATTGATATGAAAATCGTAAGATTTAAATCAATGGAAAATAAAATATACATAGTAGTTAAATAGAGTGATGAAGATGTTTCAATGATTATCATTACCTTTAATATTTTAAAATTCAAATTGAGTCCATTTTGAGAAAAGTTTTATAATTATTGAAATAAAGAAAAAAAATGAAAGGAAGAAGTCTTGTGCACTGGGAGCAACATCAAAAGAGAAGATGCAGAGAGTTCAATTGGACCTATGATAATTAGGCCGGAAGTTGTAAAGAATTACAAAAAGAAAATGGGTGTATAGGTACATCCGGATGAATCATATAAATTGAGTTTTTTCATGTTTTTGACAAATCTTTCTAATCTATTATAGTATCTGTTTTGTACCGTATAAATTGAGTCGTTAAACACCATACATTATGTACCGCAAGAAAATTATAACGAAAATTGCAAATTGAAGAAGCAAGAAGTTAAAATTAACCATGTCATTGAGAAGATAAAATACTTTTATTGAGAAGATGACATGTTGATAACGATGCAGGAGATCCTAGAGCTTATGCGGTGTTCTACAGAGACTCCGGCGGGAACCGTCACCTGGCTTACCTGAACAATGGGCCCAACAACGAGGTCATCCTGTCGGCCGGTGCCTTGGGAAGCCCACAGATGTTGATGCTAAGCGGAATTGGATCGGCCCAGCAACTGAAAGCCCTAAACATTGAGGTGATACTAAACCAGCCCATGGTTGGGCAGGGTATGTCCGATAACCCAATGAATGCGGTGTTTATTCCTTCTCCACAGCCCGTTGAGGTTTCGCTAATTCAGGTGGTTGGGATTACAAGGTTTGACAGCTACATAGAAGCAGCCAGTGGGTCCCTCGAGCTGGCTTGGATACACAGAATGGCTGCTGACTTTGAAAGACTGGCTAATCAGGTTAGCCCATTATACCCAAATCCATAAAAAATTATCTTAATCACAAAGCCTAAATTTTCAAGTGAACTAGGTTTTAATTTGAGACCACACAAGACTGAAGGAGTGTTTGGGTTTGTTTAAAAAAAGCACTTTTCAGTTTTTGGCTTAAAAAAGTTGAAAAGAATGTTTTCAAATGACAGCTTCTGCTTAAATTAATCACTTAAAAGCTAAAAGCTGGAAGCAGGTAGAAAGGTGCTTTAAACTGCTTCTCACTTTTCTATTACACAAAAAGTACTTATTTTACCAAACACTACCAACTTTTACTTTTCCAGAATCACTTTTTTCTCAAACACTACCAACTTTTACTATTAATCACTTTTCCCAAAATCACTTTAAAAAATCACTTTTTTAAAGTTGAAGCAATTGCAAACATTCCCTGAATTAGATAAAGGCCAGATGAGACATAAAACAGATTAGATGAGATCTGACTTTAAAATCAATATATATATATATATATATATATATATATATATATATATAGGGGAAAGATCAAGTACAAAGTGTGCTTATTGTGCAAATATTTGTACGATGCACCTTGACGTTATTTGCATTGCATATTGAGGTTCAAAGTATTGCACATTATAAAGTCATAAAAATAACAGTTGCACATTAAGGTGCAACGAGTTGCACCCTAAAAAGTTGGGTTTTATTACAAAAATGTCACCATGCCTTTATGTCCTTTGGATCAACTCATCGGACGGTCAAGATGAGTTTGTACTTTGTAAATTAAGAAGACTTTGTATTTGATCTCTATTCTATATATATATATATATATATATATATATACTCGTATAAAAGAGTAACTTTTTAAGAGCATACAAAACGCCACATAATCTTGCCATGTCATTATATATATTAATTATTTAGTTATTTTTATACCTTCTATTTTATTAGCTAGATTCTATTTTTGATTGCATATTGATATGGAAACAAAAATCCGTAGAAATCTACCTTAATTAATTTGGTAATTTTTTCAAAACTTATTACGTATTTGATAAGTATTAAATCATTTAATTGGAACTACAACAATTAATAACCAAATTTTAAGCACGGACTCACAGAGTAACTATCATTTAATTATTTTTATAATTATTTATTTTTTATTACATTCTATTAAAGAGATGAAGTATTCGTTTTTTGCCCACTTAACAGATAAATCAGCCAAATTGCTATTAATTTTGTCTTTGAAGTAATTTGATAAAAATAAAAATGTAATAATAGTGTCCCATTTCCTAAAATGTAATATTTTCTTTTTCTAAACTCAATGTTGAGATAATGATTAAAATTCTTTTTTTGAAAGCGATAATGATTCAAATTCCAAGCCCCGGATTTGCAATTGTGTTAACACTTCGCATTTTGCTCCATCTTCATACAATTCTTTCTTAATTATTAAAATAATGATAAAAATTATAACCACCATATAATTGAAATTAAATAATGAAATTAAAACTATTAGAGATTCTATATATCTAATATAGAATCTTAAAAACAATACTTATTTTAAATCACATTATATTAAACAGGCTCTATATTATTTGAAATTAAAAAACGAAATTAAAACTATTAGATATTCTAATATAGAATCTTAAAGAGAACTTTTTTTTAAATCACATTATATTAAACAGGCTCTATATTAGACGAAGTTTATTTTCTCTTAAATCACATTAAATATGATCCAAAAGAAATCAAATTCAAATTAGCTAAATTACATACTGTCCGTGCATTGCACGGGGCTTGAAAGCTAGTATTACATATAGAACAAACATGTACCATGTAACCCGAGCTTAGGACAAACGAGTTCAGACATAACAAGGAATTTTGGCCACTTCTCATTTTCATATTTAAACTGATTTAGACCGACCTTTTTTACATTTTTTTACTTAGATCTGCATGACTCCATTTACCAACATTTAGAAATTAAACACCTTTCACGATGTACTACTCCCCGTCCCCGCTCATATGTTCTTGGGTTCATGCTATTTGGCTGACGATAAAGTTACATGAACTCTATTAATGCTTATATATTATTGAATATATAAATGGTGGACGAAAATTTAATTTTGGAATGGAGGTAGTATATTGGCTTAGTGCTTGCAAGTATTCATCAATATAATATATAGATCACATAAAAAGTGTTTTTTTCATGAAAGTAAAAGTAAATCAGATTTATGCTCTAATGAATTCTAATATGTCAACGATACATTAACCAAACATATATAGTACTCTCTCAGTCCCAATTTGTAAGACATGTTTCCTATTCACTTGATCAACACAAAACAATTTTAATTTCTTACTTTATATATTCAATGTTTATCAAATTTGATTGTGGTTTTTCCTAAAAATAATTTGAATGCGGACGTGCAATTATCCGTTTGCTTTATTGTCGGTCAGATATTCTAAACTGTAAAGTGTCTTACAAATTGGGAATGAGGGAGTAACATTCTTGTAAATATATCTAAGTTTTTTCTTCATAGCAAAAAGTGCTTTATCTACATGAAATAGTGTGAAGTTCTTCTGAATGCATTAGTGCCCCATACATACGGCCATATGCAATCAAGTGGAGTCATTGACACCTTTCAAATTACCACCACACACTTTTTATAAGTTTAATTTTTCCCCAAAGAAGTTATTCCAAATAAAACTAATAAAGCATAGATAATAGCTAAGTAACTATGTTTTATGTTCAAAATAGTAGATTTGATCAAATTAATAGCATACAACTTCCTAAGTAGGAATTGTGAGTCATATCTTAGGAAGAACATAATGATCATCTTATTTATGCGCGCATTTCGTTTATATTTTAGTACTTTTTAAATAATTTTCTTTTCTTATTAGTTTACACATATACATATTGTGATGATAAATGAAAATACATACTAGTATCATTAATGAAGTGCTTTCTATTCCGATCCAGAGCAGCAAGCCTGTGACTATCCCTACGACGGTCAACACCAGCTTAAACACAACTTCAGCAAGAGCAACCTTAACCGGATCCATACAAGCTAGTGTCGATGCTGGCATAATACTGGAGAAGGTAGCGTAAGATTAGATTTCAATATTGGCACCATGTAATTATACCCAATTATACATTGAGATTCTTAATAAGTAGGAATCTCTCAATTATATTGTGTACGTAATTATTCCATATGAGATAAGCACACATATATCGAAATAGATGAGAGGGTTGAAAAACTCGAATCCTAGACAAATTCAAACACATGCTCAGCATATCATTAAATCAATTACAAGTCTAAGACTATAGAAACTCAAATAATAATATATAACCCCAATGACATAATAAGTATTAGAATATATTAATTAATTAACTAAATATTTTAACAGGTAGCGGGCCCATTCTCTACGGGCTATCTCGAGCTCGAAAGCAGGAACCCTTCAGAGAACCCAAGGGTGACCTTCAACTACTTCAAAGACCCACGTGACCTACGCAGGTGTGTTGAAGGGATGGAAATCATATCCAGGGTCATCCGGTCACGGTCTTTCTCCAAGTTCCGCTACCCTCTAACCTCACCACAGGCCCTAATCAGTGCCATGTTGACCCTGCCCTTAAACCTTAGACCGAAACACGTCAGCGCCACCGTGTCACTCGAGCAGTTCTGCATCGACACTGTCATGACCATATGGCACTATCATGGCGGCTGCCAGGTCCATAAAGTTGTTGACAAAGACTATAAGGTTATTGGGGTCAAAGCCCTGCGGGTCGTTGACGGTTCCACTTTTGTCAACTCTCCTGGAACCAATCCTCAAGCTACTGTTATGATGCTTGGAAGGTACGTCCATACACAATTAAACTAACATAATGTAGGGAGTGTTTGTAATTGCTTCAACTTTAAAAAAGTGATTTTGGGAAAAGTGATTAATAGTAAAAGTTGGTAGTGTTTGAGAAAAAAGTGATTCTGAAAAAGTAAAAGTTGGTAGTGTTTGGTAAAATAAGTACTTTTTGTGTAATAGAAAAAGTGAAAAGCAGTTTAAAACACCTTTCTACCTGCTTCTAGCTTTTAGCTTTTAACTGATTAATTTAAGCAGAAGTTGTCATTTGAAAACACTCTTTTTAGCTTTTTTTTAAGCCAAAAGCTGAAAAACGCTTTTTTGTAACAACCGCAAACACTCCTGTAGTTTCATTTTAGATGTACTGACTTCTTCCCTTATTTTTTCTTGCAATTATTCTTCATACAATGTTTTAATGTGGATTAAGACTTAAAAGATTAACTAAATACTTCGTATATAGGACAAATGAGCCAAATAACTCAATATCTTTATATATTGCCCGATGTACTGTCGCTCTTTTCCACTCATTTGTTATAATATTTGACTCCGATGTTATTTTAAAACTCAAGATTTCTTCTTAAAAGATCAAACTCATTTGTTTATTGAAGTTTGTTCATTCTTATTTTAGTACTCCAACATTGTGTAAATTGAGCCTTAAAGTAAGGATGTTTTTACTTGGACTGATGAGTCATACAATAAACCAAATTAGAACACAATGGACTTAAGCATATCAAACTAAAAAGGCTAGACTAAAACAGACAAGAAGAGATTAGATTAGACTTCGATAGTTGTAAAAACACATAGATCAGACCAGTCCAGTCCAGACCAAATCAGACTTAAACAGACTAAACTATATCTACCAGATCAGACCTGAAAATTACAATTTAAAGTCAAAACATCTTCAATGTGAATTTTTGTGTTATACATGACCAAACATCCTAAATTACACATTTTTGTTTTATTACTCAGAAAAGGTAACTATGTATGATTAATATTTGAGCCATGTAATTTATATCCCTTCTTACTCCGAATGAAGTGCACACCTAATTAATTTTTACATGTAACAATAATGCAGGTATATGGGAAGGAGAATTTTAGATGAGAGACAAATTATCCGACCATAGGAAAGAAGTCGATCAAGTGGACCGGTCGTTGAGAATTGTTATTTTTGTGTGTGTATCCCTAGTTAGGATGTGTTAAGAACTTTAATTAAAGTTGTTTAATTGTATGTGATGTATCTTAAATTCTTATGTATACATATTTAAAGTACTGCTTTTGAAACAAAAAAACAAGTAGTAATGTGTGTTGTTCATTATCTCCTGCCAATATGACAACGGCATTGCAAAGGGCATTTTTGTCCAAAAATTCCCTGAATTTTACTTGTAGGACATTATAGATCCTAGAAGTTGAATAATTCAAAGTTAAGTTACTCGTAATTTAGGAATATGTTAGAGTCAATTCCCTAAAAGTGGCAAAATTGCACAAATAGGACTACATTTTTTAAATTCCCTTAATAGGACTATTTATGTGTGTTTGGACAAATATACCCTTGTAACTTGTGAAATGTTTTAAATAATAATAAAATCATAAAAAAATAATAAAAATCGAAAAAAATACTAAAAATCGTAAAAAAATAATAGAAAATTAATAAAAATATTTTTAAAAAAAATAAAAAAAATATTTTTTTTAAAAAAATAAAAAATAAATTAAAAAAATCATAAAATTAAAAAAAAAAAACATTACCACCCCTGCCACCCCCCAGCACCACCATCTCCCATCACCGGAGAAAAATATGCCAACATTTTAAATAATGCCATAATGATGGCATATTCAATGAAAATGTTGGCATATTGAAGAGTAATTATGCCATCTTTTTGGCATTTTCAGAAAAATATGGCATTTTTTTACCAAAAGTGGAAGAAATATCACCAATCGAAGGTGGTGGTGCTGGGAGGCGGTGAGAAAGGTATCCATAATTTTTTTCATTTTTTATGAGTTTTTACTATTTTTTATTATTTTTTTAAAAAAAGTAAAAAAATAAAAAATTTAATTTTTTATTTTATAAATGTTTTATAAATTTTTTATAATTTTTTTACGTTTTTTAAATATTTTTTTACGTTTTTTGTGATTTTATTATGAATTAAAGCATTTCATTATGAATTAATACTCTTAGGGGTATTTAGGGTATAAAATCAATGTTTAGTCCTATTTAGGGAATTTTAAAAATAGTAGTCCTATTTGTGCTTTTTAGGAACTTTTTAGTCCTATTTAGGACAATTTCCGAATATGTTATCCTAAAAGTAAGAGTTTTTTTTTTAAATAATGACACGAATATAATCTTTAAAATCTGGACAAATATAAGACCTATTATAATTGAATGCCCTAATTTACCCCTGTGATATACTTCGTACACTCTAGTAAATTAAAACAGCCCTAGCATCTCAAATTCTCCCATTTTAAGATCTGATCACTCGAGTTCTCAACTCTGAATCCCTAACTAGATCATCTCTCATATATCCGATCGTCATCAACTTGTTGTCGCTACCACCAGCTTCGATTCGCTGCTACCACCAACTTTGATTCGTCGCCGTCGCCGCTCAACTTTGATTCTCCGCCTCCGTCGCTCTGCCTCCGCTCGTCGGCGCCGCCACCCAGCTTCGAATCGCCGCCTCCGCCACCAAACTTTTGATTCGCCTCCTCCGTCCCTCAGATTCTACCGCCATCTCGAGCGGTGGTGTTGGACGCTACAGCGTGGACCATGGAGGGTCTTTGTGTGGGCTGAGGACTACTGGGGTGACACAGAGAAGAGGGCTAGGTGTGGCAGGGGTGGCGTGGCGCTTGGGAGGGGGCTGGGGTGAAGCAAGGGAGGGGTTGGGTGAGACATGGAGCTATGACGTGGTGCTGGCAGTGGTGGTTGTAGGCGGTGGACGGAGGTGGTGTTCATCGACGGTTGCCAGCCAGTGGTGGTCGCCGGTTGTCGCCGGAGGTGGTCCTCATCGGTGGTGGCCGGAGTGATGGTCAGTAAAAGTAAACAATCGAACCGATAATGACAATTGCTTGGATTGAATAACTATGGTCAAAATCGGGTAATTATAATTAGACAGGTTGGGTAATTATAACTAGACGGGTCATAATTGAATGGGTCCGGTAATTGTAACTGGACGGATCGGGTAATTGTAACTGGACGGGTCGGGTAACTTGACGCGTCGGGTAACTGTAACTGGACGAGTCAGATAACTGTAACTGGACGGATCGGGTAACTGTCACTGGACGGATGGATGTTGGTCACTGACGGGTGGACGTTGGTTACTGGGCGAAATTTTTGGTCACTAATCTATTTTGGTCACTAATGATTTTGGTCACTAACAGATTTTTGAATTTTTGGTCACAGATGAATTTTGGTCACTAACGGATTTTAGTCACTATAATGTTATTGGTCAATGTGGCGTCACTGTAGCACTAATGAGTGAGATTCTATTAATATAAGGGTATAATAGTCTTCTAACCCTTTTTTAGTCTCATTTTTGGAAAATAGAAAAGGGTCCTTTTTTGTCCATAGCTCTTTTTTAGTAACATTTTAGACATAACCTCGTTTTTTTTCCTTAGTAAGTGTAATAAATAAAATAGACAATTACTCATACTTAGGGTGGTGTTCAAGTAGGCATCGGTTTTGTAATCTTTTCCTCATTTAATAATAATTGGCGTGGTGTTCCCTGGCCCCGCCCCAGAACCTTAGGGTTTTGGACTTAAGCCAAGATTTAAAAAAAAAAAAGATAATTACTCATATTTCTATACTCCGAATTATCCTTCATAAATATTCTAATCTTTTATACATAATACACTAATTCAATTGTAATTTAAAACTATGTACTCGGAATTGTATAAAGGGAAAGTTCCCGAAATAGGACTAAAACAGTTTGAAAATTCCAAAATAGGTCTGACATGTTTTAATTCACAAAATATGAGTAATTACTGCCATGTTTGAAAAATACTGTCATGTTTGAAATCTGGTATTGGCAAAACATGACACTAATTAATCCTACTTTGGGAATAAAAACATGGCAGTCCTATTTTGGAATTTCAAACCTTTTTAGTCCTACTTCGGGTAATTTTGGAAAAGTTCCCGAAATAAGACTAAAAGAGTTTGAAAATTCGAAAATATGACTGACATGTTTTTATTCCCAAAATAGGAGTAATTACTGTCAAGTTTCGAAAATACTGCCATGTTTGAAGTCTGGTACTGCCAAAACCATGTCAATAATTAGTCCTATTTTGGAAATAAAAACATGGTAGTCCTACTTTGGAATTTTCTAACTCTTTTAGTCCTATTTTGGGTAATATCTCTAATATAAAACAGTTTAATTTTTATACATACAACTTATTTATAACGGACCCGGGTTTATCCGCATTAAGAACTTCATACCTCATATTTGGACTTAAAAAAATTATGTTAGAACAAATCCGGATTGTGTTAGAACAAATCCGGACCCTGGATAAGTAAACGAATTTAATATCACTCATTCTGCTAAAATACGATGGACTTGAATCGAATTTGGATCTATACCCGACCCGTTGACCGGCCATTTCTTTTTTTGGGGTGTTTGGTAAATGACGTTTCAGCCGAAAAATGACGGTCTGAAAGCTTTTAGTGTGAAAATAATAGAAAGGCATACCTAATGTGGTAGCCTAGATGTCATATATATAATAATAAGAGTTCTGAGTACATTAGGAAACAAATAAATATGGAAACCTAATTAAAGTATTAATTACTCTATTACACCCCCTCAATCTGTGCAGGGGAAACAATGCGCAGATTGTCCCTAAGAAAAATAAAACACTGCGGGGATAAACTCTTGGTCAAAATATCCACTAGCTGGAACTGTGTAGGAACATGTCGAACAACCAGATCACCATGGGAAACTCTCTCACGAACAAAATGATAATCAATGCTGATATGCTTACTCTGGGCATGCTGAATAGGATTAGCTGATAAATAAGAAGCTAAAATATTATCACACATAAGTGTGACTGGTGCACGAACTGGAAACCCAATTCAAACAAAATAGAGCGTATGTGTAGAGTATCCTGAACCGTGTATGCAATTGCCCTATATTCAGCTTCTGTGGAAGAACGAGAAACAGTAGGCTGCTTCTTAGCCTTCCAAGAAACCAGATTAGGACCCATAAAAATAGCAAAACCTGAAGTGGACCAATTGCTATCAGGACAACCGGCCCAATCAACATCCGAGTAAGCCTGTATGGTAGGAGTAGTAGTGCTCGGCTGAAGTAGTAATCCATGCGAGATAGACCCCTGAAGATACCTGAAAATACGCTTAACAGCCAAAAGATGAGGTGTACGTGGCGTATGCATAAATTGGGAAACCAAGTGAACAACAAATGTAATATCAAGTCGAGTCATAGTCAAATACTGTAAAGCACCTACCATACTTCTGTATTCAGACGGATCTGCTAGGAGATCCCCATCAGTGAGAGAAAGTTTAGTTCGTGTAGCAAGAGGGGTACGAACAGGCTTAAGAGTATGAAGATGAAATCTGGTGCGAAGATCAGACACATATTTATGCTGAGACAAAAATAAACCAGATGGTACTCGAACAGCTTGGACACCTAGGAAAAAGTGTAACTCCCCCAAATCTTTCATAGCAAAACATCTGCCCAGACATGAAATAAATGTGGAGACAAAGGAAAGGGAATTACTAGTAACTATAATGGATTTAAACTGGGAATTACCAGACATGAAATACTTGGGAAGTACTAAATCCCAAGTATGATTATCAATGACTGCATTAAACTCCTCTGCCATAGCTTCTCTCCATTTACTATCCTTATTAGCTGTAGAAAAACAAGTAGGATCACATGCCGAAATATCTGTTTTGAGATTAAAAATAGTTTTTGGTTTAAAAATCCCAGACTTAGATCTAGTTTGCATCGGGTGACAGTTTACCGGGGAAGCTGTGGGCGATGAAGGTGATGTCTCGGTCTCGGTTGTGATTGGAGCAGATTGATGGGATGAAAAATGAGGCTGGGTGGGTGGTGAAGAACGAGACGATGAATTAGGAGAGGGAGAGGCTGATGTATGCAGTCGGTCGGGAGTATTAAGAGAGAGGCTGGGATCAGGTATTGTTTCTGCCGAGAGTGGTGAAGGGCTGGCAGCAGGTGTATTGCCCATCCGAGGATTGCAAGCAACAGGGGAAGAGTTCGGCCGAATGGGAGAGGAGATAGACGGACTGGCAGGAACTGGAAGAAAGGCTTGAGTGGTGTTTTGATGAAGATGAACAATATCAAGTGGAGACATTTGTGGTAACACAATATTTTTGGCGGAAGAAGTCAAGGCTGAATAAGGAAATATATCTTCAAAGAATCGAACATTCCTATTGATGTAGATCTTGCCACTAATAGGATCTAAGCAATGATAATCTTTATATTCAGGGGCATATCCCAAAAAGACACACAAAATAGATCGCGAAGACAATTTATTTGCAGAGGTAGCAATAAAATTGGGAAAACAAGCACAACCAAAAACACGCATAAAAGAGAAGTCGGGAGAATGGTGGAATAATATTTCAAAAGGAGAAGCGCCATTTAAGTTGGGAGTAGGAAGGCGATTAATAATATATGTTGCAGTAAACACAACATCTACCCAAAAACTAGCTGGCATATTCGCCTCAAGAAGCATAATGCGAGTTAGTTCAAGTAAATGCTTATGTTTTCGTTTAGCTATACCATTTTGTTTAGGAGTGTCAGGACAAGATTTCCTAAACAAAATGCCATTGCTAAGAAAAATTTCACGCATACTATGATTATCAAACTCACCCCCTCCATCACTTTGAAATTTTTTTAATTTTAGAGTTGAATAAATTTTCCACCATTGCTTTAAAATTTTGAAAATGAGTCACAACTTCACTTTTACGACGCATCGGATAAAGCCAAGTAAAAGGAGAAAAATCATCAATAAACAGAACATAATATTTATAGCCACTTGAAGACAAAACAGGGGATTGCCAAACATCTGAATGAATTAGAAATAAAGGAGAAGTAGATTTGTGCCAAACTTTTTGAAAAGGTAATCGTTGTGACTTGCCTAAGAGACAAGAAATACAATCATGAGAAAAATTCGAAGTACTAAGAATAGTGCCAGACTTCCTAAGCCTATCTAAAATGCGACTGCCACAGTGACCTAACCGACGATGCCATACTGGTCCAGGGGCAACATGTGAGGCTAAAGCAACAGGTGAACAGGCAGAAAAGGACATAGGGTAGACACCACCATTACTGGAAGCTTGAAGAAGCACCTTCCCCGAAATTTTGTCCTTAACACAAACAGAGTTTTTATCAAAAACCACAAAACAATTATTATCGGCACATAATTTTTGATTGGATAATAAATTATATTTAATATGAGGAACATGATAAACCGATTTTAAATGGAGAGATCGGGGCGAGGTGGACAAATGCAAGTCACCAATAGTCATAATAGGCAAAGTAGAACCATTCGCAACCGTAATAGAAAGTGGTCCAGAACAAACAAATTTATTTACTAAAATACCTTCATTAGCGGTCATATGAGCGGAAGCGCCGGAGTCAGGATACCAAACAGTCGGAGTGGATTCACCGGTAGGGACAGCTAATGCAGAAGTAGAAGGTTGCGCAAAACGAGAAGGACACAAAACAGCCGAATGACCTGGAGAATGACAGATTTGGCAGACAACGAGTGGTGGTACAAAACCAAAATTATTCTCAAAAGACGGGAATCCTGCAGAAGCATCGTTAGTACAAAAGATAGAAAATGCATGAGTATAAAACGATGACGCAACTGTATTACAAGTTACTGTACCCGGTTGTCCCAAAGACTGATTATACGGCTGTCCGCGGCCAAATTGCTGCTGCTGAGGGAACTGAGGGCGCTGGCCGAACTGCTGCTGGTGCTGTCCATAAGCCTGAGGTTGTTGGCCATGCGCTGGATACTGCTGACCGTAGGCCTGGGATTGCTGGCCGAACTGAGCATGGCCACGCCCGCGACCACGTCCGCGGCGACCTCCACGTCCTCCCTGATAGGACTGTTGCTGCCCGGCAGCGTTAGCAACCGCCTGAACTCCTCCCGCCGAGGTGGTGGCAGAGAAGGCATGGGCACCGACTAAAGTTTCAAGGGATTGCTGGTATTACAACCGAGCCTCTTGATGAACCAATTTGGTACACAGTTTGTCAAAAGTAAGTCCTTCAGGAAAGAGCGTAAGCGGTCCAACAAGAGATTCATAACCCGGTCCTAGTCCATAAAGGGTATATTGTAGAAGATCAGAATCAGAAACTGGTGAATTAATTGAATTTAAATTGTCCGCAATAGTCTGCATGCTACGAACATAGTCCTCCATGGACTGATTGGCCTTCTTTCTTGTGTGTGACAATTGGTGTTTTAACTCCATGGAACACGCAAGACTGGCCGCCATGAATCGGGTTTTTAATTTTTGCCAAATTGCAGCAAAATTTTTAAGAGTGTGACTTTCCATCAAAACTTCGCGGGAGAGGGTAGCAAACAACCATGCACGAATGGTTTGATCTAATTTTAATCAATGATAATATTCAGGATTTATTGAAGGAGCCTCATATAGATCATAGGTATGTAGAGGCGGAGCCGGTAGGGAACCGTCTAGAATACCTAAAACACCATTCGCTACCAGAAAGGACTCAAATTGAGTACGCCAGGGTAAATAATCTTCAACCTTTAGCAATTTTGTAGTAACAATTTGGCTAATTGTTGATCCAAGAGTCATACCTTGCGCCAAAGCAGAAAAAGAAACTGTAATAGAATTATCATGTTGGCATCTGCCTATAGGCTCTACCGTAGGAGGCATGAACAGACCTGGATGACCGGAGAGCGTGGACCCACCAAATTGCGGACGTCCGGCAGCGGCATTGCTGGATTCGGCCTGAGAGTTGATATTGAAGAACGGCGGTGGCCGGATTGTAGGCGCTAACCAATTTGTTTCCAGCGGCGAGTCCGAGGCTTGGAGATGAGAGACGTCGGGCTGCAGCGGCGCTGTTAAGGATTCGCCTTGCGAAGCTACTATACGCTCAAAACCGGCACATCAACCGCCGATGTTGGAGTAGCGGCGGTGCTGGGAGCGATGAATGTATCGGCGGCGGAAGCAGTAGGAGAAGACATTGAAAATATTTAGAAACCTAGGGCTCTGGATACCATGTGAAAATAATAGAAAGACATACCTAATGTGGTAGCCTAGATGTCATATATATAATAATAAGAGTTCTGAGTACATTAGGAAACAAATAAATATGGAAATCTAATTAAAGTATTAATTACTCTATTATTTAGCATTTTCAATAAGTGAAAAAGTTGTTTGGTGAATAGCTTTCGACACTAGCGTTTTTGGACGGAAACGCTGTAAATGGGAGAGTTTTAGGTTAGCCTTTTGAAATATGACATTTTCTACTAATTTTATGGCCAAAAAGTTAAATTACCAAACCGTCTAACAAACCATCAACTTATTCCGCTAGTCAAACCTGCTGACTGAATACGCTATTGACAACCCGCTAATATAATCCCATATCCACCAAATGTCAACCCCGCCCTTTATCATCTCTCTCAAAGGTTGCAGTCTAAGAAAGTTTACGATTAATACTAAGCTAGTATGAATTTTTGATCTGATGTTCTTTTTTAGTGGAGCCTATTCATGTAACGAGTGAAGTTAGGGCTATGCATATGTATATCCCTAATCCCTCCATCCCGCTACATTGTCATCTTTTAGCCATTTAGTGCATGCAAATAATAAAATACTCCGTATAAGTTTTGCGATGGATGTTTGTGAAAAGAAAGAACACCAATTCACAAGGCAACAAATACGGAGTATTACGAAATTTAAATAAAAAAATTGCTCAATTTAGAACGAAGTAATTAAAAATAGGAAAACTTCTAAAATGTTAGGTACTCAGCCTAGTAGCCTTGTGTGGCAGTTGATAATAACGGCAAAACATTTAAACATTATTTGGACTCATAAACTAAGAAAATGGTACAAAAATCTAACTACCCTTCCCTTAATAAGCCTGTGATATGTTGGACATAGGCTTACAAATCTGGTTTAAAGTTCTAAAGTCATTTTTGACAATTTTAAAGTTCTAAAATCTTTAATTAACCACAAACTTAACTTGTATGCCACATAGTGATGGCAACGGGGCGGATCGGGGACGGGTACACATAAAACCGGAACCGCCCCGTTGGATAAATGTTTGCCCCAAAACCGCCCCATTACCCATTCAGGTAATTTTTATTTGAACCGTACCCGCCCCAACGGGGAATCGGTTTATCCACGGGTAACCGTTTCCCCAAATGATACCAAATAACCAACTTTTTTTGGGAAAACAAATAACCAATTTTTAATCCTACTTGTTATTTATATATTCAAAGCACCCTAAAACATACAAAAATAAATATTTAAGCAATCAAGCAGACTGACCTAAATTCATTAGTATGACATGCACCCAATATCTCTTGTAATATAATAAAAAAGTAGTAATCATCCCAGAATCCAAATTTAAAAAATAGGTTTAGGCGTATATTTAGTTTTAGGCCTAAAATAGTAGTTTACTTTTTAGCATTATTTATATGATATATACTATTTATTATATACAATTTAGCATATATAGTTATTATTCTTATATATAAAAAGTTATAATTTATTAATAATGTTATCGATCGGGTAACGGTGCGGGTACCCGCACCACTAGTGAACGGGGCGGTTTCGGGGCGGATAACGGGGCGGATTAGTATAGAACCATAACCGCACCATTAACCATTTAAAAAATTCGGGTATTCCCCGCCCCGTACCCATTCCCCAGTCAAACCAGTTTTCCCCGGTTTGACCAAATCGGTTCGGTGCGGGTATCCAACGGGTCGGTCGAAATTGCCATCTCTAAATTGCCACATCCTAGAATTAAAAAAAAACTCTTTCAAATGTAAAAATCTAAACATTAAAAAATGGCAATTTAGAAAATAGTATAAAAGGAAAAATAATATAAAACATCATGAAATATTTTTAAAATTTAAAAAAAAATATATATATACGGGGTATAGTTTTTTTTAAAACAGTAAATATCAAACGAGACGATTCTAAATACTACGGAGTATTTTATTTTTTTATAATACCTAAAAATCATTTAAATTTTTAAAAAAAGGACATCATGCATGAGATGCGCTCAAACACAAAATGAAAAGCTAAGGATGATGGACGTGTTTATTTAATTTACAGCATAGCTGCTTTAAAAAGAAGAAAATTTCTACAATTCTACATGGTTAGAACTTAGAATAGGCCCTAGAAAAATAGCAGTGAAGAATAATTGCATCTCTTTACTTTCTTCGCGGAATAAAAGAAAAAGTGATCAGCAGGAGATTTTTTCTGGTGTTAGTCTACTTTTTTTTTGGTAAAACACAAAAGAAACGTAGACTCCAAATAAAACGGAGTACTTTAATACTCCATTGGTTTCATAAATTGAGTTAATAAAGGACCTTTTGAAACAAATTTAATACTCCGTACTACGTCCTCGTATAATAAATAATAATATGAGTAATAGATCCTAGCTTCTCATTATTATTTTCAGTTTTACTTAGTCAACAAAATTCCAATAATAATAGGGGTCAACAGAAAAATGAGAAGAAAGTGGCGGGAAAGTTAGAGTTTAATAATACTCTGTAATAGATTAAAGACATATTAGTCCATATCGCCTATTTATAAAGTAAATTATTCAAGTACTATCAAGTATCAACTAAGTACTCTCTCCTTCCCGAAAACAACTTCTCACTTTCTTTAAATGGATGTCCCAAAATTAACTTCACACTTCAATACTTTCCTTATTTGGCAAATTATCTACATCAAAAAAGTGATAAACAGTGCCAAACAGTGTTTAAACAGTGCCAAACAGTGTTTAAACAGTGCCAAACAGTGTTTAAACAGTGCAAAACAGTGCATTCTACAGTAAAGTCAAATTTATTTCCTAAAAGTGTGTGAAAGTCCAACCGGGAAGTTGTTTTCGGGACGGAGGGAGTATTATTTTGGAAGCTTTCAAAAAAATGTATTATTTGGAAAAAAACTAATATGATCATATACAGGAAAAAAAGAGATTTAGACATACTATCGATTTGTTAGTATAAAAACTTCCAATGAATTACATTTTATTACACAAGTTTTACTTTTCAAGCGAAAAATCTCAACAAATCTTGTCTATTGACAAACACACTTGCACACTCAGTATGTTTTTACTTGGACTGAAATTGGTGGTCTAGTCTGATCTGGTAAAGTCTGGTTCCTATGGTGTTTATAACTATCCAAATCTGATATGATCTAATCTGGTCTAGATATAAAAACAGTCTAAGTAAAAACATCTCAAATATAATAGACGTGCGCACAGTGGCGGAGCCAGGAGTTCGTGTCAGTGGTGTCAATTTAGCAAAATAATACGAAGTATTATATAGGCTAAAGGGTCAAATAGGCCCTTGAACTAACTTAAAGTGTTCAATTAACCCTTTATACAGGAGGGTTAATGATTTTTTGAAGATAACTGCGCAGTTAAACAACGCAGTACATTTCAGAAAATCATTTGTTTGCCTTCCCGATTTAATTTTTAGCTAAAATTTGATATGGGTAAATTAAACTAGACCTAATGAAGAAGATTCTCAAAAAAATTCATCATAAAATTCCACCGGGAACCTCCCCAATTGGCGATGGTCATGCTGAACCTCCTATATAAGGGGTTAATTGAACACTTGAAATTAGTTCAAGGGCCTATTTGACCATTTAACCTATTATATAATAATGTGTACATATATAAAGCAAAAAAACAAATATCGTCATTAGTAAAATTAAAGTACTAATTAACAACTGTCCACGACGCGTTTTCATATCTTGCAAACGTTGTACAATTTTTTCTTTATCAACACTTTTGAATATATCTTTTTCAATAAAAGTAGCTAATACAATTTTTTCTTCATCATAGCATCCCCATTCGATTGCGAAAATTTTTTAAAATTATGACCCGCATTTTTTTAATGTTGGATGGTGTCAATTTATAATTTATGAATGATTATCTATATCTATATAGAGATTTTTTATTTTTCAGTGGTGTCAAATTTAGATTTAAATTTTTTTTATATACCTATATATAGAGGAAAAAAATTACAGTGGTGTCAGATGACACCACTGGCCGTGCGCACACGAATTACGGTGAGATTGGTTGTTCCCATAACAAAAAAGATCGAATGATGCCAAAACAAACACATTTTCATTTAATATAGAGATATTACCCAAAATAGGACTAAAAAGGTTGGAAAATTCCAAAATAGGACTGTCATGTTTTTATTCCCAAAATATGACTAATTACTGTCATGTTTTGGCAGTACCAGACTTCAAACATGGCAGACAGTATTTTCCAAACATGTCAGTAATTACTCCTATTTTGGGAATAAAAAACTTGGCAGTCCTATTTTGGAATTTTCAAACTGTTTTAGTCCTATTTCGGGAACTTTCCCTTTAATCTATTGTCGTACATTTTTATATATTAGATAAAATCCAATTTACAATGACAAAAAATGTAATATCATATCTTAAACTAGTCTTTCACACGTGCGTTGCAGGGATCCAAAAGTAAAGTGTAGGGTCACAAAAGTACTCCACATAAAATAAAGTTGACCTATTATGTTTGAAAATTGATTCAAATTGTATTCTTGTAGTTGAAAAGGCACCCTTTTAGAATATTTTGCACTATTTTTAAAACTACAAAAAAAAATCTATTAATAGAAAACCATAATTGGGTTTCTATTGAAAATTAAATACATATGACAACCACATTTTTCACAACATCCGTTTTATTGCACTGCTAAGAGTCCTTAGGAATGTTTTTAAATAAAAAAAAGATGTGAAAAATTAAAAGACTTAATCTTTGTCAAATCATATACTCAAGTTCCCCATAAGACCACTCTTAAGCCTCTTAATTGGGAACAACTATTGTTGTGTTTTGAAATCTTAGTCTAAGAGAAGAAATAATTTTTATTTGAGAGGAAACAACTGCAATTGTACTTTACTTATTGTTACAATGGTGATTACTTTTATCCTACCCTTTCTAAGTTCAAAGTCTTACTCCAAAGAGTTGAGAAAATAATTTATCAACTAAGTTTAACCCACAAAAAGAAAATAAAAATAAAGTGAAAAAGATAATTTTTTTCTCTTTGGCGATGATAGTTGTTCAAAAACATAGCACAAGAAGTAAAGAAAATACCAAAGAAAAGGTGAAGTTAATTATCTTCTTACCATTTATGAGTTGAAAGTCGTAGCCACAAAAGAACTCATAAAATGTGTTTAAAATCTTCTTGGCAACCGTGTTACAACATCTTATAACCAAAAGAGAACAAAAAAAGGAAAGAAATTGCTATCTCTGCCGTACTCAATTAAATTTTGTTAACATCTTTTCCTAAGAAGAGAAGAATTAGACACTATTCACTTCGGCCATGGTTGTGTCTTTAAAAAGTTTGCAAGGTAATGAAATTGAGTTTTCTCAAGCTTGTTGCAATTGCTATGACTATGTTATAATACCATAGCCCAATCAGAGAAGAAAATAGTTTAAGACAATAGCCCGTAGCCCTCAACTCGTCTCGGACAAGCCAGCCTAGTCCGTAGCACACCTCACCCGTAGAAGTATTGACATTATTTTTTTCAGCATGTTGCCGGTCGTTTTCGGCACTGTTTGCAAACAACTCGTTAATTTCTTTGCTGCAGGTTCTCTGTTGCGCCTGCATCTGTCCTTCCACATAAGCTTTAGTCTTGAACATAAGTTGAGCAGCACTTAGCCTCGCCCCCTTCCATACTCTCTTGTTGCTTTCAGTCCACAATCCCCAACAAACTCACATCAAGGTCTGCAATTCTCCAATGCTCTTAGCTTGAAATACCTGTTGCAGCCACTCTAAAAACGTGTTGGCCGACTCTCCAATCAGACACCTGATAAAAAGGTGCATCACTGATTCTTCTCGCCCTCCACACAGACCACGCCTTGCTTGACAATGCACCATACGTCTCCTTAGATTCTCCATACCACACCTTGGGTGTAATGATTTATGACCTGAAAGTATAGTTGACATTAGATGTTAGGTGGTGTTGGTTTGTTACTCTGGCTTGCTCTAGGAGGGTGGAAATAGCTCCATTATCAACTAAATCTGCATATGAAATAGAGTCTATTGTTTTTACTATTAGATTCTCCATACCACATCTTGGGTGTTATGATTTATGACTTGAAAGTATAGTTGCCATTAGATGTTATGTGGTGTTGGTTTGTTACTCTGGCTTGCTCTAGGAGGGTGGAAATAGCTCCATTATTAACTAAATCTGCATATGAAATGGAATCTATTGTTTTTACTACTAACCAAAACAAATAACCTATTGATCTGGATTTCTTACAAAATGTAAATATATTCTACGTATGATGGATTAACAACAAAAGGGCATTATTTCACTATGTTGTTCAACTTTCTGTTTAGCACAACAACTGCATACTACATTCTTTAAAAAGACATTGAAAGGAGAGCTTCGAGCCAATAGAGAATCAAAGTATTCAGCAATAAAAATATGGTGAATAGAAGAGGAAACCAACGAAGAGATCATATGGAATTGCAATACACAAAGGATTAAACTTTCAGGATTATAATCGAATGTTCACCAGGGACTATACCCTTACAATCCATTCCAGGTTGCTGAAGCCAGAAAAACAACACATATGCTTTCCAATTGAAAATAAGAAGCTCTAGTTATGCCCTTAATCTATATTTTAATCAAATTTAGAGCAATTTCTTATAAGAAACTAATGCTTCCCCGCTTAACCTTTTTATCCCTCACCAAAGTGTAGAACTCAGAATTCAACAAAAAAAACATCATAAGAAGTGTAAACACAAATAGAAAGAGAATAGCTTCCATGAACCCAAATATTATTTAAACGAAAAAATTCTGAAAACAAAAAGCAAAATTACCTGGTCGGAAAAGTGAAAATATCAAGGAAGAATCTGTAAAAAAAACAAAGAAATTTAGGTAAGGAAAGTTTGGAATTGGCAATGTTTTAAGAAAAAGAATAAAGTTTGAAGTGAGAATATATGACAATTTTGTCTTAAAATGGAAATAACAAAAGGTAAATCTCAAATCATTAATCTAAATAGATTAAGCATTAATAGTAGCAATAGACTTAAAAAGGAGATTATGGCAGCCTTATTAAAATAGAATAAATTTCATCTGCTTAACAGAGAATGGTAAAAAAATCCATATCGTCCATATCGTCTATTTATAAAGTAAATGAGAAGAAAGTGGCGGGAAAGTTAGAGTTTAATAATACACTGTAATAGATTAAAGACATATTAGTCCATATCGTCTATTTATAAAGTAAATTATTTAAGTACTATCAACTAAGTATTATTTTGGAAGCTTTCAAAAAAAAGTATTATTTTGGAAAAAAACTAATATGATCATATAGAAAAAAAGAGAGATTTAGACATACTATCGATTTTTTAGTATAAAAACTTCCAATGAATTACATTTTATTACACCAAGTTTTATTTTTCAAGCGAAAAATTCTCAACAAATCTTGTCCATTGACAAACACACTTGCACACTCAGTATGGTTTTACTTGGACTGAAATTTGCTCGTCTAGTCTGGTCTGGTAAAGTCTAGTTCTTATGTTTTTTATAACTATCCAAATCTGATCTGATCTGATCTGGTCTGAATCTAAAAACCGTCTAAGTAAAAACATCTCAAATATAATAGACGCGCACACACACATGATTGAATTACGGTGAGATTGGTTGTTCCCATAACAAAAAAGATCGAATGATGCCAAACAAACACATTTTCATTTAATCTATTGTCGTACATTTTTATATATTAGATAAAATCCAATTTACAACAAAAAATGTAATATCTTTATAAGAATATCACTCCATTTTCTCGCTAATGGTGTTGCAAATTCCGATTTCAAATTTTCACAGTTCTCAAATTTAACATGCCGTCTTCATTATAGATTTCTCCTTTAATATCATTCTCGTTTGATCAAAACTCTTGACACATAATGAACTATTAGCCAAACCATTACTCAAGTGGTCGATCAATGGATAAAAGTATCTTAGGTTTACTTGGCAAAACAATACGGAGTATTTTTTTCACCTAAGGGGTCAGGGAGAGGGGCTGGGGAGCCTTTGATAAAGGGGTGTTTCGAGTTTGGATCTGGGAGAGGGGCTGGGGAGCCTTTGATAAAGGCGGTGTTTCGTGTTTGAATCTGCTTCTTAGAATTGATTTTGTCCCTTTAGAGAGCAAAATCAGATATTGGAGTGTTTGACAAGTGAAGATGTACTTTTGAATGTTTCAAATTGCTCCTAGAAGCAATTCTTTAGAAGTTGAGGAAGACTAGCTTCTGAAACTGTTTCTGATTCTGTTTATACTTAAAAAAATAAAAGCAGAAGCAGAATCAATTCCAAACACCCCCAAATAGAACTAAAGCTCTCTCCATTAAATTTCGAATTCGAAACCTCCCGTGTGATAAACTGATTTAGCGACCAGCTGAGGTTGATCGCTTCCTCACATTTTTAAACAATATAAATGTATCTTCCCAAAAAAAACAATATAAATGTATATATAAATAATGAGATACTGCATCAATATCAAACACAATTGTAGCAAATTTTGGTGTATTAAAACTCTGCTTCACTTTTGATAGTTTTTGTGAAAACATCTTTACTTGTATCAATACATGACAACAAATGTTTTAGTACTATACCGACAAAATTTGCTCCTAATTTAGTCTCAATGCATATATATCCCTAAATGCATATCGATGTTTAGATCCATATTACACAGTTGACCATATCTATCAAGTTTGAATTTGGGTAAAACCATTATCTATAATATTTTCCCTTGCAAGCCTATTAAGTGGGCGTGCAGAAATTTTATGATCATGTTAAAATGATCAGAGTACGAGTTACAACTATGTGACGTATAATAACACCAATGTTTCCACAAATTCTCGTCTGTGATCATTTTCACATCAATGGAGCGGGGAAACATTCTACTTTACCCAAATTTAATATTATTAATCCCATAATCAATTAATTAATAAAGAGGAAAAGATGGTGCCAACTTTAACAAATAGGACAGAAAGCAAATAAGAGCAATCAGGAAAAGAGAAGTAAAAGTCAAGAACACTGGCTCAACACAATCATAATCAGCCCACTCAACAATTCTTTTCATGCCCTGCTAAGGACAACAATAAATTCCCCAACACTTTCTTCACCAGTAAGCATCTATCCCCATACTTATGATCTCAGAACACCAACAACAAAGCTTGCTAGACCTCTCAGCTCTCTGCATCTGCTTAGTTCTTAGCAGATAGTAAAAAATGGCTACTGCTGTGACCTTTATGCAGAGAGATGGAGATGATGAACCATTCCCATCATGCTTTCAAGGCCTTTGTCCAAACCCTCTCATGATGAGGTCTCAGGAGCCACTTAACAGTCATAGCAGCAAAGATGATGAACAATCCAAGCCCCTCAGGAACACTTCTTCAGCCTGCAGACATGACTTTGAAGATGTGACCACTTCTTCTATTTTCCCTAACACTTTCTTCATAACCCATGAATCTCTCCCTTCTTTCCAAGAATCTTTCTCCCAGTTCATCACTGCTTATCCTCAGTACGCCGACACTCGACAAATCGACAATATTCGAGCTCAAGAATACTATAATCTCACCCTCTCCCATCATGTCTGTCTCGATTACATCGGAATCGGTCTCTTTTCGTACTCTCAGCAGGTTCAGTCAATTCCAGTCGCTTCTCCGATTGTAAACCCGGATTACTTCCCCTTCTTTGATATCAACTTCAAGTCAGTCAGTCTCAAATCCCAGCTTTCCTTGACTAATAATGGTGGGGGTCAACTCCCGTCATCGCCCTCGTCGTCGTCGTTCGAGAAAGAAATATTTTTGGAGCTCGGGATGAAGAAAAGAATCATGGATTTCCTTCGAATCTCCGAAAAAGACTACTCCCTGGTCTTCACTGCCAACAAATCATCTGCTTTCAAGCTTGTGGCAGAGTCCTACCCTTTCCAAACAAACCGAAAGCTGTTGACAGTGTATGATCACAGCAGTGAAGCTCTGGACACACTGGTGACCACTGCAGAGAAGAGAAAAGCTCAGGTTTCTTCAGCTGAGTTCAAATGGCCAAGATTAAGAGTTCATGCAGACAACCTGAAGAAGATGATAGTGGGGGGAAGTGGGAGCAAGAAGAAGAAGGGAGATAAGGGGTTGTTTGTTTTCCCACTTCAGTCAAGAGTAACTGGTGGGGGTTACTCTTATCAGTGGATGAATGTGGCTCAGGAAAATGGGTGGCATGTTTTGCTGGATGCTTGTGGGTTGGGACCAAAGGATATGGACAGCTTTGGGCTTTCTCTCTTCAAACCAGACTTTCTGGTTTGCTCATTCTATAAGGTATTTGGAGATAATCCCACAGGGTTTGGGTGTTTGGTTGTCAAGAACTCTGCTGTTTCAATTCTGGAGAACTCAAAAACAGCAGGCATTGTATCTCTTGTGCCACAAACACTTCAATCCTATTCACCAGATTCTCCAGGTAAGAGACAGGAAAGTAAATAACACAAAGAATGTTTTGACTTTATTGGTGAAACATTAAGTGCGCTACTTTTACTTTGATAGATACATCTGTGAACCTAAAAACCAACATAATTGGTAAATATAGAGTCATCACGCATACTATATTGTTAGTGGGGGCATAATTAGTGGTCGACTTTTCACTTGGTGAAAGAGCACATTCTAGTGGAGGCATAATTGGTGAAAGAGTAACCGAACCACTTATAATGCCTAATATTTGGGTTCCATTTCAAACGATCAAAACCATAAGAATAGGATTTGAGGTTACATTTCAAAAGATTAAAATCATGGGAGGAAGGGCTTAAATGTCATTACTCCGTCCCACTAATGTGGGGACATGAGAGATGACACGGTTGTTAAGAAAAATGAATTTATGTTGTTGATATTGATTTGATAAAGTAAGAATAAAATAAGAATGATATATGATCAAACAGTGGCGGAACCAGGTCAGGCAGCTTGCGGGTGCACATTAACAAAAGAAAACATAATAACGGATAATAAACCAAACAAAAAAAATTTAAATAAAACTATTTAAAGAATACTTTAATTTTGATTAGCAACGGATGCGTCTCATGAAGGGGAATAATAGGGGATGTGACAATCTTTGTCTTCGAGACGCCATACTCTGAAATCGTCATATTATGACTTCATTCTCAATCTTAATAAAAACATCTTTCTCAAAAACATTTTCGGGACGCCATACTCTGAAAAACATACGTTGATTAGCAACGAATGAAGCAAATGGAGAATAATGAACCATTATTTTCGGTGTTAGAAGTGACATCATCTGACGAAAAGTTAAATTATTCGATGAAAAATGATCGATGTTTGGCCCTTTACTACCTCTCGGAAGCGGTATATAAAATTCTAACATTGGGGTTGTTTGTGAAAAAACCTAGAAATACTACGTAATATATGAGTATAATCTTAAAAAACGCATTCTAAGAATAATGGTAAATATCCATTAATTGAGAACCCATTGCACAAAACATAACAATATATGAAGTTGAATTAATAATGAATAAACTCCTCAAAAATACAATAAACTTAGAAACTCACAACAAATTGGAAACATAATGTGTTCCGGACTTCCGGGCCTCTGACAAGGCGGGATCAGTGGCTAAACGGCGTCGCTCGTCTTAGACTTGTCGTCACTCGTCACCCATCGGATTCGTTGAACAGTAAAAGAATTGGTGGCTTGGTGCTCGTTGGGAAGGGATACGGGACGCAGGGTTGCTGTTCCGCATGAGTGTTGACTTTGTGTGTTGCTGCGCAAAGGAGAGGACAAGATGAGGGCCCCTGACCGCTTCTGTCCGTAGATCGGTAGATGTGGCTTGGGCTGAAAGTTTGGAACGTTATAAATCTGTAGATGGACCGACAGAAGGGATCGATGACGGGCTGCTGGGTTCTGACTTCTGTGTGGGCTCAGAGCTGCAGGGGCTGAGTAATGATATATTAATAAATATATATGCATATTTAAGAAAGAAAGAAATCATTGCAGGGGCTCAAGCACCCCCAAGCACCACAGTAGTTCCGCCCCTGTGATCAAATAAACTTTACCAAATTTGGTATGTGACAATCTTAGTGAAACATACAAAAAAAAGTTGAGTGGAATCTCACATTTTTGTGGATATTAAGAATTGCTCTTTCTACTTATATCAAGTTGAGTGGAATATCATATTTTAAAATGAATTTCATATCTTTTTACATATACAAATTTGTACAATAATTTTCAACTGAATTTGAGTTTAGACCGCATTTATGAAATTATTGGTATTTATGCCCTAAACATTAAATTTTGCACTCTAAACAAAATATTTGCAATTGCACCCTTTTAATCTTTAAAGTTGGAGTTTTCACCCCATTTTAAGAGAATCTTTGGACTTTGGGGTTCAAACAGGGTCAAACAAGGTGAGGAACTGCGGACTCATTAAATTCCAGAATTAATTTGTGTAGAAATAAGGATGTACAAATCAAACATTTTCTATGATGTATATAACTTATGTATGCTTGCAAGAAATTGGAAACGTTTTAAAAAAATTATCATAAAATGTTATCTCTCAAACCCACATATAATTATAATCAGACAAACAAAAACATCTAAAAAACGAATTCATATACGATACTCAAACAAAAGATCAATTGAGATATAAGTAAAAGTTTTTGAGGTGAAATCTCAAAACAGTGGCGTGGACTATAATGTTTTTAATTGGACATGTTTCGGTCCCATACTAGAAATGACTAGATTAGACTAAACTTTAACATTTAAAAAATACATATAGAGCAAACATCAGGGCCGTCTTTAGGAATTTTTGGGCCCTAGGCATGAACTAAAATATATCTGCATGTTAGTGAAACTTGTTAGATATTAGTATAAGATATCATTTAGAGATTAACTGTTTAAAATTTTACATTAAAATTTAGATTTATATATTTTTGAACTTAAATTGAAATTGAATATTTCAAATCTTCATTCGTAATAGTTTTGCTAAAAGTGCTTACCATGAAATTGAATTTGAGTAAATTCTTATCGCACTAGAGTCTAGAGATACGAAATTATGTTCTCTAACTTCAGTTTTGACGGTCTTTCGTTTTCGAAACTGAAAAAAAAAACACTTGAAAAAATGGTAAACTGGACAAATGACCTATTGCGTATAATCTTCCGTCTTTGTATTTTGTAATACCAATCAGGCTGATTACAGATGAATCTGGTGAAGATTGTCTTTTTTTTTTTTATAAATTTCGGAATTGTGTGAGGCTCAGTCTTAACTATTACTCCGAATTCTTTTATAGATTCCTACCCATTACCTCTGGCCCAAAAACTTTACCATTTTCAAAAAATTGATCAATTATATAGTTTTATTATAAATTATTTATAATATAAAAATAATATGAAAATGTTTTTTGTTAAAAGTACTTTCATAAAAGTATAAAATTTATATTATATAATTCAAAATCACGGTCCAAATTTTATGAAATGACAGTTTTTGGGACGAAGGTAGTATTATTTTACTTCAATGATTTTTAGTATGTTGTGTTAGGGATTAGAGAATTACTAATGATTAAATTGATTATTGAAGGAGTTGCACTATTTTATCAGCTAGGCCATGTGATATACATTATACTACCGTACATATTTTATTTAATTTTTTTGTCAGACAAAAGTTCTTTTTTTTTTTAAGTTGGTCAAACCTCTAAGTGCGTATGTAGTATATATTATTATACAGTACGTAAAAGTAATATACTCCGTAGTTCTTAATGGTGCCCTATAGATTGATGGTGCCCTAGGCATTTGCCTAGGTGCCTCCCATCTATGGACGGCCCTGGCAAACATGTATTCTTGAATAGACAAATTTAGGTCACGCTAAATCAAATCACACTAGACAAGGACTAAACCAAACCAGACCAAACTAGAAAATTTTAATCTAATTAAAAGATAATCTTGCCATTATTATGGCTTAATCATTACTCCGTATGACCAAGACTTCAACTAAATGTTTGTCACACTATTGTAACTCACAGGACTGGAATGCAAGTGTTTGGATCAAGTGGATTCCTTAGGATTGATGGTGGTGAATAAGAGACGAAAATTCCTCATCAATTGGCTGGTCACTGCGCTCACGAAGCTGCAGCATCCAAACAGGCTGGATGGCTTTCCTCTGGTGAGAATCTATGGGCCCAAAATCAAATTTGACAGAGGACCTGCTTTGGCTTTCAACGTGTATGACTGGGAGGGTCAGAAAGTGGACCCCACTTTCATACAAAAGCTAGCTGACAGGTACCATATATCCCTCAGCCAAGGGTTTCTGCACAACATTTGGTTTCCACAAAAGTATGAAGAAGAAAGGGATAGGATCTTGGAAAAACCAAATAATGAAATGGAGGCTAACAAGAAGGGTAATAAGCAGCAAGGGATTTCAGTGGTAACAATTGCATTGAGCTTTTTGGCTAACTTTGAAGACACTTATATGTTTTGGGCATTCATTGCTCGGTTTCTCGATGCGGACTTTGTCGAGAAGGAGCGGTGGAGGTACACCGCTCCAAATCAAAGTAAAGCTGAAGTCTTATAGGTCGGATCTTTATAAAAGTTTATGAGTAAACTATAGATATACTCCATTTGTATTCATGTGAGATCATCAAGTCTTTTTTTACTAAAATAAGATTCATTTGATCATAGAGAGAATAAAAATAGTTAATAATTCTTTCTTAGGATTAAATGAATCTTAGTTTTATGAAAACGTACTACTATGATCTTATTTGAATAAATCTAATATGCTTCAATCCTATACACATGAAATTTTCCCATCTTCTAATTAGAAGAGGACATGGAGGCAGTGAAAAGGTTGGTTATAATGTTTTATTAATCTTTTGAGAGATATCCGTTAAGTGTGTGGCAAAATGAATAGATTTGATCTTTTTTGAAAATGGTTCTGTTTCTGCTTCTTTTTCAAAAGCAACATTATAATCGGGTCCAATTTTCAAAAGCTGGTCTCCTCCAGCTTCTAAAAAATTGCTTCTAGGAGTAATTTGAAGCACACATAAGTAAGTTTTAAGTATTTCTACATTTTCATCCAAACACTCAAATATCCGTTTCTGCTCATAAACACTGCATAACACAACTTTATAGTAAGAATAACAGTGATATTAAAATAGAACATCATATCATATACTACCTCCATTACAAAAAGATTGACCATTTTGACTTTTCTTGAGCAATGGTGTTAAAGTTTAGACAATGATTTTAAATAGGGAAAAATAAATAAAATATCCTCAACTTTGGGTAAGTGTGATTTCCCCACCCTATACTTATCTATGTTAATGGAATACCCTCAACTTTATCTAATTGAGCAGTTAATACTCTATCTTTTAAATAACAATTAAAACTCCGTATTTCTCAACTTAATTAAGTTTGCCGCATAGACTCGGGTGGCAAAAAATCAACATTGGCAAAATCCCCAAATTAAAATACTTTTCAATTGGCTCATTTCCATGTTACAGCAAGATGAAAATCCTAATCTATCAACACCACGCTCGAAGGAAGCGTAACTCGACTCACGTTTGAGGATTCGAGCATGTCAAGGCTTAAAGCCTGGGTGGGTTACCACCAATAGTACTCAACCCGAAGAAGCAGATTCCCTCTTTCGATCTGAAGAAGGATATGATAGGAGGTTGGTGTTGACAGCCGCCCCGACGAACTTCTTAATTACTTTCAGGCGTGAATCTAAAACAGGAAACTCTGTTGTTTTTGGTGGCATAGTCATCGTCTTCTTCATCATCAGTAAACTCATGACAGAAGGTTTTGAAATTTCCCTAAATTTTCCCAAATTCGAAACAGGTTGTACAGTATTTCTACAAATGGGAATACGTACATGGCTTAGGTGGAAAGAAAACTGCAGCTTGACATTTCCTTGACCGGTTATTACATGGGGTATTAGTATCTCTACTTTTACATAGTAGGGGATATTTTTTAAACCTTGACAAGTATGGGGTGAGGATCTCACACTTACCCAAAGTTGAGGGTATTTTATTTATTATCTCCTTTTAAATATTATATTTATGTGTAATTTATAAATTTTATACTTTTATGAAAGATTTTATAATAAAGAATATGTTAATATAGTTTTTATATTTTATAAATTGGTCAAACTCTATCACCATTGACCAAGAAAAGTCAAATTGACCAATCTTTTTGGGACGGAGAGAGTACCTTATAATAGAAACCTTGTATTATTGCTAACCGGTGGGCGTAGCTCAACTGGTAGCGAGGGAGTGCCACAAGGGTTAGGTCTCGGGTTCGAATCCCGGCAACTGCGATGAGGGGTTACTATGCTGAAAAATCCATAGGGCTTCTGCAAGTACCGGGGACAGAACCTCACTCTCTATCTGTCAGATTGTGATTATAGTCCAATTTACATCCTCTCATCGTGCCGTCCGGTCGGTGTTGGGGGCTCTCAGGGATGGGGTGTCATCCTTTTTTTTTCTTATATTATTGCTAAATAGCAAACATATGATGTCGTGTTTGTGGCCACTACACTAATATCTTTGGCGGTATCTTTTTGTACACCTACATGATGTCTTCCTTGTTGTTTTATCACATTTAATTAAAGACTTATTTGGAGCTATTTTAATAATTAAGAAGGTCGGTGCTAAGAAAACGAGGATCATGTGTAAACAATAAATATTGAAGTCTTTTTCAAATACATCTTAAAAAAAGTAACAACCTAATAATATTTACTCCGTATTTGTTAAATTAAATTATAAAAACAAAAACTAATAACTTAATAAGATGAATTTTATAATTTAGTTCAATTATAAATTATCCAAACCTAAATGTTTATTGACAAATAAATGGTCCAAACTAGCAACCAAAAAAAAACAAACGGTCCGAACTATAAGTCCTAAAAGAGAATAAATTTATAACCACTACATATATAAAAATAGAAATAAATGCCTTAAGAGATAGAATTTTAAGGCATCCACTGCACATCGATGGAATCTGCGAGTTCACTATTGGGCAGATGGGCTCAAATTATGTTGATAACATACTACGTAACTAATACGTAGTACTATCGTAGTACGCAATCGAGTTATTCGAGTATTGTGCGATTGGGCTACCGACACTTACTCTTGTCCGGCCCAATTTATAACAAATAAAATGACAATGTAATGAACTTTCATACGGAGTAAATCATTATAGATTTTTTTTTTTGAAGAACATTATAGATTTTCAATGAGCATGAAATATCCCACTTTACCACACCATCCTTCAAACATAATGGTTGAACGAAGACACCTCATAATCTGCTTTGGGCAACCAAGGGGCAATCCCTATGGTTACCGTGCCAAGCAACTCTGTGGAGAAACCCGAGAAATTTAATGGGTTAAACTTCAAGAGGTGGCAACAAAAGATGCTATTTTATCTCACTACTCTCGGTCTTGCACGTTTCTTGACCGAGGACGCGCCGGTTGTAACCGGGAGTGAGGTAGATGTGCAATCTCTCAATGCGGTTGAGGCATGGAAGCATTCTAACCTCCTTTGCCGAAACTACGTATTGAACGGGCTGCATGATGCTTTGTACGACGTGTATAGCAAATTGGCTACGGCTAAGGAGCTATGGAATGCTTTGGACCACAAGTATAAAAGCGAGGATGCCGGCGCAAAGAAATTTGTTGTTGGTCGATTCCTTGATTTTAAAATGGTGGATTCGAAGACGGTCTTGAGTCAAGTTGAAGAAATGCAAATGATCTTCAACGAAATTCAAGATGAAGGAATGACAGTTAGTGAGTCGTTCTAAGTGGCGTCAATTATTCATTTATTGCTGCCGGCTTGGAAGGATTTCAAGAACTACCTTAAGCATAAGCGAAAGGAAATGAACTTGGAACAGTTGATCCTCCGTCTGCGGATTGAAGAGGATAATCGGAAGAACGATGGGAAACTCCCAATTGTTCACAGCGCCAAGGCCAACGTGGTGGAGCATGCAAAAGGCTCCAAAAATAAAAACAATGGGAAGAGCAAGCTCGGTCCCAAGGGAGGCGTTTCCAAGACAAAGTTCAACGGAAAATGCTTCAATTGCAATAAAAATGGACACAAGTCCTCGGATTGCAAGGCACCAAAGAGGAAGAAAGATTCTCACGTCAACTTGATGCAAGGTGGGAAAAAGGATGAAGACATCATCCTAGCGGCCGTGGTTACGGAAGTCAACCTCGTTGGATCCAATTCCAAGGAGTGGTTTGTGGACACCGGTGCTACTCGGCATATTTGCTCAAACCGGGAGTTATTCACTACTTTTGACCCATCTAATGGTGAGAAGGTGTGGATGGGAAACTCAGTCCATTCCGCGGTAGAAGGTGTGGGCAAGGTGGTCCTGAAGATGACTTCGGGCAAAGAGCTGACTCTTAACCAAGTGTTGTTCGTTCTGGAGATACACAAAAACCTGATTTCCGGTTCGTTGTTGAACAAGCATGGCTTCCGCATGGTTTTTGAGTCGGATAAATTAGTTTTGTCCAAATCAGGAATGTATGTGGGCAAAGGGTATGCATGTGACGGGCTGTTTAAGCTCAATGTAACGATTATTATTATTAATAATAATAAAATCCCTTCTGCTTACTTGCTTGAGTCTTACAATGTGTGGCATGGTAGACTAGGACATGTTAATTTAAATTCTATACGTAGATTAATTAACATGGAACACATTCCTAAATTCACAATTGATGTGAAGCACAAATGTGATATTTGTGTTGAGGCAAAACTAACGAAAACGTCTTTCAAATCAGTTGAAAGAAAAACGGAACCACTAGAATTAGTTCATAGTGACGTTTGTAATTTTAAATCAATACAAACATGTGGCGTGAGGCATTCATTGTTGATTGTTGAATGTTGACCGTAGACGTGAGGTTGATTGAAGTTTCTGCAAATTCCGGACCTTGAAGTGTAGCTTGGAATTTGAGAAAAATAGCCTTAACCTTGATTGGAGTATTTACACTTGTGTGTGTGTCCGACATCCACGAGCAACAGTTCTTCGATGAGCAACTATATATATGATTTACACTTGATCAACATAGTTTCACATTTATTCAAACTTAAATCCATGTCTGTAGAAAAATCCCTAGACTTAAAGATGAGAGGAAGTTCATCAATCAACCCTAGGTGAGAAGCTAGGGTTGTAGTGGATTTGAAATCAAAGAAGGAAAGAATGGTAAAGGGAAGGAAGAGTGAAGGGGGAGGTGGTGCATCAGAATAGTGTGTGTGTGTGTGTGTGTGTGTGTGTGTGTGTGTGTGTGTGTGTGAGAGAGAGAGAGAGAGAGAGAGAGAGAGAGAGAGAGAGAGAGAGAGAGAGAGAGAGAGAGAGAGAGAGAGAGAGAGAGAGAGAGAGAGAGAGAGAGAGAGAGAGAGAGAGAGAGAGAGAAGTGGGATAGGGTAATGAGATAATGTGAGAGAGTGCAAGAATAATTGACCAAACAAAGAGTGGGAAAGAGACTAAATGGGAAGGTTAATTATTAATATGGGCAAAATAGGGTTTTTAGCAGTATAAACTTTCCATTTTAAGTAAGTGGGAAGTATTTTTTGGGACGACCCAAAAAGAAAAGTGGAAAGTATTTTTTTGGGACGGAGGGATTATTAAACTTCTACTTTTCAAATATTTCACCCCTTGTTTTGCAAAAAAAAAATGTAACCCTTGAAATTGTATATCGTGAAACTAGGGCCGTGTCTACATGAAGGCCATTGACACAAAGCCAAATATTTTAAAAATTATTGGGGCCAAATTTGTATATGTATGCTTACTTCATCAAAAATTACTCATACTCTATTTATTTCTTGTTTAACGTACCCTATTTTGTTTAAGTATGCTGTTTTTTCCTAATAATAATAATTCTAAAAGAATCAAATCGGTCATACTCTATACTACGATTCCATGAGTCTGCAATTAGGGGTTCGGTTGTTAAGGCAATTTCATACTCCTTGGAAGGAGAATCCAAAACATTTTTCAATCATGTAAGTGGCAGGGACTTCAGGCTCAAACCAGCACCACAAATAGTGATTTCATTATTTGGTGTAGGCGGTGGCGGTGGCCGGATCAGATGGTGGCGGTGGCCGGGTTTGACGGTGGTGGTTACCGAGTAAGTGGTGGTGGCAGGTGGCCGACGGCCTAGCACACATGGTCCGTGTGACTTCATCACTGGTATGAAGTCACTGTAACTGCCGTGATGGTCAGTGTTGGTGGTCCCCGGTGATGATCGGCGGCGGCGTTAGGACAGGGTTGGCTAGGGTTGAGGGGGCTGTGAGGAGCAGGGGAGGGATGGCCAGAGACAACGTGTAACTGGGCAAAGTGCCAGAACAAATTCTGAGAGCCCACATGGTGTTCATTCCAAAAGATGGTTCTCCAGATGATCCATCTAAATTCCGACCTATTACTCTTCTTAATGTGGTTTACAAGATCATATCTAAGGTCTTAGTTAACCGCATGCGACCCTGGATGCAGCACATTATCGGACCCTTCCAAAGTAGCTTCCTACCTAGGAGAAGCCCGCACCACCGACAACATTGTTCTCACGCAAGAGATTATCCATACTTTGGAACATATGAAGGGGCAGGTCGGAGGCATGATCTTGAAACTTGACTTAAAGAAGGCATACGATAGCATTTCATGGATATTTATGGAAGATACTTTAACCTGTTTTGGTTTTCCCCTGAGCTTCATTGAGCTGGTCCTTCAATCCTTGAGAGACACAGAAATTAATATTCTATGGAATGGAGAAGTGTTACGAGGGTTCCTCCCAAAAAGAGGCCTCCGCCAGGGAGACCCTTTAGCACCTTACCTCTTTGTCCTCGCCATGGAAAGACTATCCCCTCCATCTTTATGGAGGTGAGAAGCAATAAGTGGGAATCTATCAAAATTTGCAGAAGAGGCACAAGAATCTCCCACCTATTCTTTGCCGATGACCTAATGCTATTCAGCAAAGCAACCACGAATCAGTTGGAGGTTACTATGCAGGTGATGTCAGTCTTTGGTAAGAGCTCGAGGATGGAAGTCAACAAAGATAAATCTAAACTTTTTGTCTCACCAAACATTAATAGAGAAACCACACGGAGCCTCAAAGAGAACTGTGGAATCGGCATCACAAAGGACTTGGGAAAATACTTAGGTAACCCTCTTCTCCACAGAAGCAAATCAAAAGCTCACTACAGCTACATCTTAAACAACATGAAAAAGAGATTGGCCAGTTGGAAACAAAAGTGTCTTACTATTGCAGGACGTCGAACTTTAGTTCAATATGTCACCTCAACAATCCCCCAACACACTATGCATAGCATTCTCTTACCAGTTAGCACGTGTTCTGAGATTGACCGGATAAATAGGAATTTCCTATGGGGGGATGATGATATCACAAAGAAAGTCCATCTAGTTGCTTGGGACGAAGTTTGCAAACCCAAAAGCGAAGGGGGTTTGAGACTGCGTAAAGCTAAGGACATGAATTTATCACTTATAACGAAATTGGGATGGGAACTCATAAAAAAGAAACCAAAACTTTGGGTCACGACCCTAACTCAGAAATACCTCAACAAAGACACCCTTTGGCAAGTTAAACTCCAGCAAACAGCATCCCACACTTGGCGTAGCATCATCGGCTCCAGGGAAATCCTCCGCAATGGGATTCGCTGGAAAATTAGCAAGGGTAAGACGACATGCTTCTGGTCTGATTGTTGGGTGGGAGAGGAACCAATTATCAACACAAGGGATGACAATTTCTCTCCAGATCTGCTTAATACTAAAGTGGTTGATTTTATTAGCGACCAAGGTACTTAGAACATCGATGCTTTGGAGTCAGTGCTTGATGGGGATGTCGTGGAGATGGTTCGAGCTATTCCAATTCCTATCAACGGGAATCGTGAAGACTCCATCATTTGGAAATGGTCTGACTCTGAAAAATTTTCTGTCTCCTCAACTTACACATCGCTAGTCCACCATAACCCCCAAAAAAAATATGGAGTGGATCTGGAATGTTAAGGCCCCAGAAAAAATATGGTTCTTTGTTTGGCTGCTTTGAAAAAAAAAAAAGATCCTCACAAATATGGAGAGAGCACGTCGGAAAATGACACAAGACACTCTATGTCCGGTCTGCAAAGAAGAGGAGGAAACCATTCGCCACTTGTTATGGGATTGCGAGCTAGCGAGAGGCTGTTGGTCTAATATGTCACTGCATTCGAACCACAACCTGGAAAATTTCAATGGCATTGAAGATTGGCTGAAATATAATCTTACACTCCATGACCATAACGGTAAAGATTGGCCTACTCAATTTGCTTACCACTTGTGGCAGATTTGGAAAGCCCGAAATGATGTTATCTTCAACAACATTCATCACTCATCAGCTACAATCATCTGGATGGCTACCACTCAGGCACAAGAGGCAAGCAAATATCTATCAGCGATAAAACAAGATATCCAAAGAATCTCAAGGCTCCTCAAATGGATCCCACCCACCACGGGTAGATACAAAATTAATACTGACGGAGCATTTAAACAAAATGGGGTTGGAGCGAGTGCGGGAGGAGTCGTGCGCGATCATGAGGGAAAATGGATAACGGGTTTTCTCTTTAACGTGGACGAACTAGTAGCTTTAAAGCCGATCTTTGGGAATTAAGACAAGGCCTCACGATCGTTAAAGAATATGGATGGGTGAATGTCATTGTAGAAAATGATTCAGAAGCAGCCATTTCAGCGGTGGAAAAGCTCACGATAGACAGGAACGTAGAAGAGGACACTCTCATTGAGGAATGTCGGGAACTTCTCCAACTTTGCCCAGGGACAACCTTAAGACACACCTTGCGAGAGGGGAATAGATGTGCAGACTCACTTGCTAACATGGCTCACAATGCTCCACGTGGCCTAACAATTCTCCAATCACCTCCTCATGACATTGCTCAGGTCCTTTGGGAAGACGTTAACGGGCACGAAACAATTCGTTTGTAATTTACTTTGTTTTCTTTTTCT
Source organism: Cuscuta epithymum (assembly GCA_945859915.1). Classification (NCBI taxonomy): domain Eukaryota; kingdom Viridiplantae; phylum Streptophyta; class Magnoliopsida; order Solanales; family Convolvulaceae; genus Cuscuta; species Cuscuta epithymum. Next base: position 196,383 of record CAMAPF010000223.1, read on the forward strand.
TTCCGTTGTGCAAAAAAAAATAGTACCCATAAGAATTGACAATAAACTTATACCCCGAAGTTCTAAACACTAGAAAAGGTTTAGGTAAATCCTAATGCCTTTTCGTTTCATCATATACTCATACGTTCTAGTAACATTTTCTATACTGTAGTTTTCAAAGAGAAAATGGTCAAATAAGACCTTCTACTATTACGAAATCATCACATAAGGTCATGTACTCAATAAAGTGTCATATAAATACGCCTACTTATAAAAACCAATAAGATGAGTCAAAACTACCCATCGAAAACCTCCTAATCCTGTTTTTACCTTACACATTGTTATTTTTGCCTTGTATTTAAGCCAATCCTGACCAAATATTTCACGCCAACTTTATAATCTATTTTAAAACGATAGCCGGGCGTACCCTAAAATCAGTATTACGAGGATGTCAATATGTCATAAAGACTCATCTGATTGCTTTTTATAAGTACACATATTTATATGACACTTTATTGAGTACATGACCTTATGTGACGATTTCGTAATAGTAGAAGACCTTATTTGACCCTTTTCTCGTTTTCAAATCACAAGCTCTATAAAATAAAACATGTGCTTATGTAAATAGTGTATTCCTACTTATATACTCCCTCCGTTCCGAAAAGGTTCGCCAAATTGACTTTTCTTGATCAATGGCGATCAACTTTGACAAATGATATTTCTTAATACGAAATTATTTTGAATATGAAAATTATAGGGAAAATTATATCAAAATGTTTCTTATTCTAAATACTTTCATAAAATTATAAAATATATAAATTATATACAAATATAATAATGAAAATCATTATACAAAATTTGTCATCATTGACCAAGAAAAGTCAATATATCAAATCTTTTTGGGACGGAGGTAGCATATATATACGTGTAAATTTAGCCCGATAATGTACAGACACTACCCCTAACGTCTATTAAGTAACACCTCAACGGTTTATGATGGTTGGTCTATTGAGAAACCTTCATTTTTACAATTGTTCTAAGAGGAATGCTTGTGTACATTGCCTGTGTACACAGATATTTGAACAGAAAAATATGTCCTTTTTCAAATGAGTTGTCTATGTACATAGGCAAGTAGAGGGGCGAGTACAAAATGAGGTATAAATTAGAGTCCCTATAACATTTGTGTTGTTCTAATTGAAAAATTGATCGAGAAAACCCCAAATTGGCAACCGGATTTCAAAGACTCCAATACTAAAGGAACCTAAAGGTGGAGTTTATTTGATTACCCTACTCTTCATTCTTCAATCTAATTGGTTTAGAAACCTTTTGATGGATGAAATGCCCTTTTACAAACGACGTGGACCCAAGTTACAATCTTGGATGCTGTTGGATAGCAAAGGTACAGCTAGTGTCAAAATCATATCATAGTCATAGTAAACATGAGATGAGTTGTCGGAACCATATTTGAGCTTCATGCATCGCCATTCACCACATCGTACTAACATCTTTACTTTTTCTACCACTCACCTCAACTGTTTCTACTCCCCATTTCTCTACCTTACATTCTCCCTCTAGTCCTTTCCTTTTCTTTGGTGCTTGTCTCAATACACACGCTAAAGAAAATACGGAGTAATACGGAGTAATAAATTAGGAGTAATAAATTAAGAGGTTGTTTGACAACATTGTTTTTCGGCTTATGAGGTTTATCAGTCAGCTTTTTCATCAAACACGTAACTTTTGTTTTCGCGCGTGAATTGTATAATAAGCAGAAAAAGTAAGGTTTGAGTTACTTTTCCGGCTGCATTGGCTGAAATTACTGTAGATGATCATTTTAGCTATTTTTACAAATAATTTTTTCTTTATTTTATTAATAAAATATATTTTTAAAATAATTTTTCTTAAAAATAGCAGAATCAGCCAATGCAGCCACTTTATCCAGAACTTCATAAATTTCAGCAGAATCAGCCAAATAGGTTCTAAGTTTCCATTGTAATTTTAAAACGTTTCAAACACCAACTTGTTTCCGTCCAGATATTTGCGAATCCCATTCACATGAGGCCATGATGGACGTTTCATTTGAACTTAGGATGTTTTAACTTGGACGGTAATTTGCTGGTCTGGTCTGATCTGGTCTGATCTGGTTTCTTTGTATTTTTATAACTAACCAAGTCTGATCTGGTCTAGTCTGATTTGGTTTGGTCTGTGATAGATTACAGTCCAAGTAAAAACATCCTTAGAGCCCCTTTGATAATACCTACCCAGACTGATTCTGCTGAAATTTATGAAGTTCTTCTGGTTGAATTGACTAGATTGGCTGATTCTACTGATTTATGAAAAAAAAAATTTAACATATATTTTATTACTAAAATATAGAAAATATTACTCCCTCCGTCCCACAAAACTTGATCAAAGTTGACTTGCACGTAGATTAATAAAGTAAAAACTTTGTGGTTGAAATTTGTGCAGAAGAGAGAGAAATAACTTGAAGCACATATTCCTTACTTTAAATGAAAATGGAAGTTTTTTGGAACGATAAAAAAAAAAAGAAATTTAGCCAAGTTTTATGGGACGAAGGGAGTATATGAAAAACAGCTAAAATGAGGTTAGATCTTGTATGGTCTGATCATTTTTATTTAAATTTGGTTTGATCTAGTGTATGACTTAGACAAATCCAATTAAAAATATCCTTATATATATCAGATTAGATAAGACTAGAAATAGATAATATTAAAATATAATACGTACTACCTCCGTCCCGTTGGAATGTTCCTGTTCGGTTTACGATGCTTGGCTGATGATAAAGCAACTCGATCCCTGTTCACACTCCGCTTATTTTTAGTAAATAAAATTTACATATTCAGAAACTACATTAAAACCGCTACAAAGCCTGATCAAGAAAAGTTCAATTTGATAAAAATTTGATATATAAAGTAAACGATTAGGAGTGACCTAAGTTGACCAATGAATAGTGAACGGGAACATTCCAACGGGATGGAGGGAGTATATACACTAGACATTACCGGATGTGGAGTAAACATACTAGGCTATAAGGAAATTCAGCACTAATCCGCACGGGTAGCTCAGTTGGTTGAGTGACGGAAAATTTGGAACAATGACCAAGGTTCGAAACCCGCAACGGCCGTGTGGAGGTTACAGCTCTTGCGTGTTGGGCTGGACCTCTGGTGCGCACGGGTATAAGACCTACCACCATTAGGCCGACTGAGTCACCGTGGCTTACTCCTTCACCATCCCGTCGGGTCGGGATGTGGGGGCTCTTGTAGTGGAAGATTCCACCTTTTTGGAACAAGAAAATTCAGCACTAATAAGTGAAAACTTCCTTATCTTATCTGTACCTAGACATAGATATTTGACATTTCTCCCAAGAAGTATGACTAGACAAAATAGACAGATTGAAAGAAACTCACTGGCCGAAAATATAAAAAATGTAAAAATTTACCAACCATAGTAATGACCGAAACGGAAGAAACATGCTGAAATATGTGTAGTTGGCCGAAATTAAACCGACACAAATTGATCAAAAATAGCCAAATCGAAAGTAGCTAAACATACTTAATTACGCACGTTGCCTAATTATGCATTTTCAAACTTTAATGACCATACAAAATCAACGACAGCAAATCCACGAAGATCATAATTAAGCGCACCGCATTTTTTTCTAAACCTGAGGCGGTGAGGCCTAAATGTTGTTTTGGACAATATTAGTGTTTTTGCCACTTTCCGCCCTTTTTTGGTCTACTCATTTATAGATAGTATAAAGTGAAAGGGTGTCCAACTAACACTATTGGATAGAAAAATAAGTTAGTATATATACACTCAAAGATATTCACACAGATATACGCACAAACAACATGTTTTAGTTACAAATTACATTTCCTACTCCGATTCCATTTGGTTTTGTCAAATTTCTTAGTTATCTCAAGAACTTCAATTCCTCATTTGAGTAATTAATTTGTAAATCTGCTCATTTATCTCTCTGATGATGCATTAATCTCAATATTACAATTTTTAATTTTCTTATTTATCGTCATCAAAGTCAAAGCTGTGTTGTAAGAACCAGACTGGAGAGCGACCCGGACAGATGATCGGGTCACGGGTCAACCTGGACCCGGCGGGTCAGCCCGGTCAACGACCGGTAAACCCGGTCAACAACAGTACATATACTTCCTCTGTCCCAGAAAATTCTTCCCACTTTGGCTTTGCACGGAGATTAAGAAAGTGGAATAAAGTGGAAATGTATGGTTGTGGTTGTGTAAGAAAAAAGTGAAATGAATGTGAACCACACAAATTGTCCAAAAATGGTAAATGAGAAGAATTTTTTGGGACGACCCAAAAAGGAAAGTGAGAAGAATTTTATGGGAGAGAGGGAGTAATTAATTAATTAATTATATTAAAGATTAAATTCATTTTTTTTGAAAGTATTAAATTCATTATTAATTAATTATATTAAAGATTAAATTCTCTAAAATAGAGTCAAAGGTGTCGATAATGAAATGAGATAAATAGTTTTTTCAGAAAACCCGACTATTCATACTTCATAGTACTACATGATGTTACGTGGAAACGAGTGTTCTTTGTAATTGTGAATGAGTGTTAAATCGACACATATGAAACACATGTTCCATTTTCATAATAATGAAATAATATTGATTGAGCAAATTCGACCTACGTTTTATTTTGCTTAAAGAGTTGTTGTTAATCTTCTCAAACGAGGTAAGAGTTAGAATTCTGCCGTGATCCTCGATTAGAATTCTTGAATTCCATTAAATTTTGAGTGACCAATTAAGAGTTCTAATTGTTTCATTAAAATTTAGGTTTCGTCAATTTTCGGTGGATTTTCATGATTATTAGCTAAAAAACACTTCAAATATCCTTATTAAAACCAAACCACTTATATTCGGATTCTAATTTTTTGTCAGTAGCAAGTTCAACAATGCTGATATAATAACCTATCATATTGTGGAGTTAGCGATCTGGATCGGCCTTTTGGGGCTAGCTAGTTTTATGTCTCGCTCCAAGATTGCTCCGAGCTATTGCTCTGCTTTGTCCACTGTTTATACATGATCCACCATAATTATATATTGAGTGAGATTCCGGGTGACAACACTTTTTAACGTGAGAAATGAGAACGCTCTAAAATGATGCACATTATGGTTCACGAAAATGCATATTTATAGTTAAAGTAATGCAAAATTCACATGTGCACATTTACGTTTTAACATTTGCACAATTTAAATGCCCATTTTCAAAATTTTTATATGCATATTTGTGTTTTATTTGATGCACGATACCGAAATTTAAAACTCTAGAATCATTCTTATTTCTCTCCTAAGATGGTATTCTCATATGATCATTACTCCCTCTCTCTCCACACACACACACACCAACACACACACCCACACCCACACCCACACACACTTATATTACGTATATAAATGAATAAAAAACATGCAAGTAAGATAAATTAAATCTATATGAGACATCTGTGGGGGACAACAGGGTGACCGGGTGAGGCAGGGAGGGCAGATCTAGGAATTAGGAGGAACGGGGGATGCATCGGGGATGTTGAAGACATGGAGCGGGGATGAAGGGTTAAACCCTGCCTAGGGCGGAGGTGGAGGGGTGGCCAACTGGGCCACGGCCTAGCCAAATTTTATGTGTAAAAATTTATCTGTATAAATTCTTTGTACTGGCTCAGCCCAACTCTTACTCTTGCCTACGCCCCTAAAGTCCCTGCCCCAAACCTGTCCTGTTGCCATTCCTTATTTGAGTCATATGTAAGGATGTTTTTATTTGGACAATAATTTGTTGGTCTGGTCTGATCTAGTTTGGTCGGATACATGTCTGGTCTCTGTGTAATTTATAACTACGTTTGAAATGGTCTTGTCCGTTTAAATCTGGTATGGTCTGATCCGTTATGTCTGATCTGGTGTGAGACTGAAAACGTAAAAACATCCCAAATTTTCCAATTACATTAATTAATATAAAAAATAAAGGATTCAGGACTAGGGGTGGAAAATTCGGTTTACGGTTCGATTTTATTCGGTTTCGGTGCGGTTTCGGTTTACTCGGGTTGGGAGAATTTGTATCAAAATAAAACCATTTTTGTTTCAGTTTGGTTTCGGTTCTGTTCGGTTTGAAGTTCGGTTTACCAAAGTAAAACATATTATGTTTAATTTAGTTTGATTTGATTCGTTTGCTTATGTTTATTACTTCATATTTTATTTGATCAAGTTCTATATTTTAGAATCAGAAAATGAAAGTAGTAGTCCATCTCATCCTTTTTTAATTTATTGATTATTTAAATAAAATGTAAAAGGAAATAAAAGAAAGAAAAATAAATAATAAAATATTATAAATTAAAACTTCTAACATTTTTTTATCACTACAAAAAATTCACTTCTTGCAAAATAATAAGATAGTTGATTGACATTTATAATATCACATAAAATATTCAAAAAAAACTAAAAGAGTTGATGGTACAAATGTTGTAATATTCAAAATTTTATTCAAATGAATCATGTAAAAATATAAATACAATTTGCTATTGTTATCGCCAAACATAATAAATACAAATATGTCTTATTAGCTAACTTTGTCATAATGAATGTATGAAATGTGTAAAAGTTAAAATGATACGAGTATATGCTTAAATATGTATTTTCATGTCTAAATTATTTATTTATATCTTAAAAATGAAGAGTGAAGATAAATACAAAGTATGTATGTGTGTATATATATATAGAGGAATGTTCAGGTCCTAACATTCCCCGTCCGAGCACCGTCCGAACATGGACGTTTGGGCCACTTCCCGGTGGAATTTTTTGATGAATTTTTTGAGCATGTTCCTCATCAAGTCTAGTTTGTCCATACCAAATTTCAGCTCAAAATTCGATCGGGAAGACATTCAAATCATTTTTTGAAGTTGACTGCGTCAAAATATACATATTAAAACACAGTCAACTTCAAAAAATGATTTGAATGCCTTCCCGATCGAATTTTGAGCTGAAATTTGGTATGGACAAACTAGACTTGATGAGGAACATGCTCAAAAAATTTCATCAAAAAATTCCACCGGGAACAGCACCAAACGGCGGTGTTCGGACGGAGGCTCCCGTCCGAACGTTCGGACCTGAACATTCTTGTCTATATATATATATATATATATATATATATATATATATATATATATATATATATATATATATATATATATATATATATATATATATATATATATATATATATATATATATATATATATATATATATATATATATATAGTCCCGATCCTGTCAGGCCGGCCTGACGGGAACCGCCGTCAGACCGGCCTGACGGGAACCGCCGTCAGACCGGCCTGACGGGAACCGCCGTCAGACCGAGGCCATCAGAGGCCCTTCCCGGTGGAATTTTTGATGAAATTTTTTGAGCATGTTCTTCATCAAGTCTAGTTTATCCATACCAAATTTCAGCTAAAACTTCCATTGGGAAGGCAGTCAAATAATTTTTGGAAGTTAACTGCATTTTATATGTATATAAAGTGCGCAGTTAACTTCCAAAAATCATTTGAATGCATTCTCGATTGAATTTTTAGCTGAAATTTGGTATGGATAAAGTAGACTTGAGAAGAACATGCTCAAAAAATTTCATCAAAAAGTTCCACCGGGTAGGGGCCCAAACGTTGAGGTCCGTATGGAGGTCCGTTTTTGGAGGTCCTGACAGGAAGACTACTCTCTCTCTCTCTATATATATCTATATATCTATATATATATATATATATATATATATATATATATATATGTTGTTCGGTGTTCGGTTTACATTTTTTCCGTTTTAAACCAAATCAAACCAAACCAAATCAAACCACCAATTTTAATAATATATGAAAGTTTCTTGAGTTTCTTTAGTTCGGTTCGGTTTTATTCGGTTTTTATCGGTTTCAACTTGGTTTGGCTTAATACGGTTTGGAAGAAATAGTACCAGACTCAAACCAAATTGCATACGGTGCGGTTTCGATTCGATTTAGTTCGATTTGGTACAATTCGATTAAACCAAACCATTATGCCCACTCCTAATAAGAACTACTACGGAGTAATTTGTACGGAGTAATGGTTTAATGGAAGTGTGGACCACCTTCCATCTGCCATTTAAAGCAGAACAATAAAAGGAAAAAGGAAAGATGAAAAAAAAGGAAAGATGAAATGCTTGTATAATGGTTAATTTCCAACCTCGTACGAATCAATACTTTATGGTTTACTGCATTTCCCCAATAAGTTTTGCCAAAACGAGTTAAATACGTGGTTTTGACGGCCCCTCTTTTAATGGATACTGTAGCTAGGTTTGCTCTTTTATAGATACTTGTATGTATTTTTTTTTTTTTGTATGTATTTATCTATATATATACTCCGTAGAATTATACAGTGAGAGAGTGGGAATATTATTATTGCCGGGTTAGTATATATGCAAATTTTGGTTCTCTGTTCTGAAACACAGGCATACATTTTTGAGTCACCAAGAAGCCTCTTCATTTCCTGCTTCTTTCCTTTTATTCCTTTTATGTATGAAGTCCTCAATTTCCTGGTTTTACCTAGGGTTTCCCTTTTCTTTCCAGAAAAGGATAAAATATCTACTGTCTTAGAGATCTTTTTGATTTACCAGGATGGGAGATTATTTGACCTTATTGAAATGAGTTATTTTACCATTTAAGGAAAACATTATATGGTTTAATTTAATTTTAATTTTTTGCAGTTTCCGGGCCGGCCGGCGGGGGCAAAATGGTCAGACGGAAGGTTGAGGTGGCGAGGATCGAGAACGCGACGAGGCGGCAAGTGACCTTCTCCAAGCGGCGAATGGGATTTCTGAAGAAGGCTCACGAGCTTTCTGTGCTCTGCGATGCCCAAGTCGCTTTGATCATTTTCTCCCAGAAAGGAAAGCTCTACGAGTTCTCAAATTCCAGGTATTTGTTTAACTCCATCTTAAATCCATTTTTTCAATATGTATTTTGCTATATATGGGTATTTTAAACATGTATTTTGCTTCATCTTTCTCTGTTACATTTACTTAAATAAAAAAAATGTTTAATTTATATGTGTATTTTGAAGAGAATATTACCCGAAATAGGACAAAAAAGATTTAAAAATTCCAAAATAGAATTGCTATGTTTTTATTCCCAAAATAGGACTAATTACTGTCATGTTTTGGAAGTACTAGACTTCAAACATGACAGTATTTTCCAAATCTGGCAGTAATTACTCCTATTTTGGGAATAAAATACATGACAGTCCTGTTTTAGAATTTTCAAACTGTTTTAGTCCTATTTCGCGAACTTTCCCTATTTTAAAATATAGTATTGGGTTCCGGTGAAAATGGTTATTTCCGTGAGAAATCAGACTGACCTAAAATGGTTCTGGTTTATTTCATGACAATGCATATTTATGAATAAAACAATGCACATTTCAAATTGACAGAAAAAGTTTTATGTCACTGTAATGTCACAAAAATGTCACTGTATTTTTTTTATTCATGTTCAGTGCACATAGGGGTGGATTCAGTTAGGTTCCAGAACCGAATGAGAGAATTTTATACTGAACCGAATTTTCAATTTTTGAAATTCCTTAACCCGCAACCAAACCAAAGTTTAATGAAACCCAATTTTCCGGAAACCGATCTTTGAGGTTGGTTTTTTGGTTTGATGAGAAACTAAATGGATTTAGAAAAACTTGACTATGGCTTGGCATTGAAGCAGCCTTGACCAATTGACCACCTATTCCAAGTCTTTATCGAAGGGGCGAATATATAGAGATATATGAGGAGTAAATCCTCCAATTGGCGTGAGAACTTTTCAAAAGCTTTAGAAAAGTTAATTGAAGAGGACTGGTAGCAAGCAGGAATTGAACACGTTGTTAATAGTTGGGCTTAAAAGGATTTTATGACTTTGCTGCGGAATATATAATAAATAAATATCACTTAATAAAATATATGTTCGCTTTTGGTTTAAATCGATTTTAAACCTCAAAAAACCATCTTTAAACTGATTCATGTTCGGGTGTCGTTCAAGTCGGTTCGGTTTTCGGTTCTTTCGATTTACAATGCCAGCCCTAAGTGCACATGTCACATTTCTCTTTCACATACTCCGTAATACACAGTTATCAGATCTAACGCCACATATTCATTCTCATTTCTGTTCTTAAATCATATTCTCATGTAATTCAAATTATATATTCCCTCATCCTTGAATTATCTGCCAAATTTCTTTTTTTTTTGTCTATCCCAAAATTATACGTAGTATCATCTTTCCCTTTAAGACAAAGACTTGTTATTGACATCATTTTTTACTCATTCTTACCAATTTCAAACATTTCTTTCTCTTCCGCATACCTCCCCATTACACAAACTCCACTTTGGAAGATAATTCAGGGACCAAAAGAGTAATACAATATTTAATGATAATAGTAACATTGAGTGTATATATGTACTGCAAAGTACGATTATGAACTGTGTTATATATGTAGCTATAATGGGCTGGTCTTTCTTGGACCAGTCCATCTTTGATTTTTGATTTTTGTGATACGAGCCGGGGCTTGTCCCGTGCCGTTTGGATTCTGCCATAAAAATCCTCTCTCCCACCTATCCCCGATTGCGGATGGGTGGGGGTGTATGAATGGTTAGATACTATTTTAGTTAGTATAACTAGCTTAATAGTTTTAAAACATTGTACTATACTATTTTCTGGATATATATATATATATATATATATATATATATATATATATATATATATATATATATATATATATATATATATATATATATATATATATATATATATATATATATATATAGGGGAAAGATCAAGTACAAAGTGTGCTTATTGTGCAAATATTTGTACGATGCACCTTGACGTTATTTGCATTGCATATTGAGGTTCAAAGTATTGCACATTATAAAGTCATAAAAATAACAGTTGCACATTAAGGTGCAACGAGTTGCACCCTAAAAAGTTGGGCTTTATTACAAAAATGTCACATTGCCTTTATGTCCTTTGGATCAACTCATCGGACGGTCAAGATGAGTTTGTACTTTGTAAATTAAGAAGGTTTTGTATTTGATCTCTATTCTATATATATATATATATATATATATATATATATATATATATTTCGGTTCAGGTGAGAAATGCATCTAATGTGAGAAATGAGAATGAATCTAAGCCATTGGATTTACGAAGTTGCACTAAACTTGGCTTTATGTTGCAGTAATATTTAAATTTTGCACATGTTGCACTAAAATTGTTTCATGTTGCCCTAATATTTGACGGCGTTACACCGAAATAGCTTCATGTTGCAATAGACACGTGTAATACGGATTTTTCAGAAGTATTTACAGAAATGCCACCGTGCTAGATTGCATATTTTAGTGCATTATGAAGTGTCTTTTACTGCAACTTAGTCGAATCCAATGGCTGAGATTCATTCTCATTTCTCACCCAAAGGGTTCTTCTCACTTGAACCTTACCATATATATATATATATATATATATATATATACATATATATATATATATATATATATATATATATATATATATATATATATATATATACATACATACATATATATATATATCCAGAAAATAGTATAGTACAATGCTTTAAAACTATTAAGCTAGTTTTATATTGAGAAGTGCTCTTAGGCTGAGAACTGCAAAGTTAAACTTGTAGACTAAATATAGGAACTTTTAACCAATAAATCATAACTTATAAACTCCTCGAAAATAATTACAAAAATGCCACCGCAAAAAAATAATTACGGAAACCTGGAATTTTTTTTGACGCGGTGGTATTTTTGTAATTATTACGGAGAGCTTTATAAGTTATGATTTATTAGTTATAAGTTCATATATTTACTCTATAAGTTTACTGCATTGTAACATCAGATGCAAATCCAAGGGCTGAGATTACTTCTTACTTCTCATTTTAAGGGGTACTTTTCACCTGATCTTTTCCAAAAAAAAGACAAAAAAATACGTAGTATGTAGCTATACATTGATTTGATGATTCTATTAAGTACTCGTACGAGGCTAGAAAGAATGAATCATATAGTTGAACAACTTATGTACTGTGACACTGTTGGTACCTTTTTTTGTATTTTACTGGCATGCCTAGCTGATGTTGATGATGAACTATGCTGCTAAAAATCTTTAATTTACTCTATATGGATCGTGAGATCTAAGAGAATCTAGCTGTGGAATTTTCAATTTTTATGTATTTTTTTATGAGGAATTCAATTTTCATGTATTTGTTATTTGTTTCATATGCAAATATATATTTTCATATGCATTGAAATCGTATTAATTAATTAAGAAAATATGTTTTCTCGACTTGAATATAAAACGTACATTAATACTCGTACATACGTATTATTTCCACTCCGGACAAAAGTACTTCTAACTTTCTAAGAAGCTAATCAACCGAAGAGTACTGTGTTTCAATAAATTAAAAGGTTGGTTTGCATTTTGCAACAACTTTAAAAAAAGCACTTCTCAGCTTTTGGCTTAAAAAAGCACTTATTTACCAAACACTACCAATTTTTTACTTTTCTCGGCTTTCGTGTCAAAAGTGCTTTTCCCCTTTTTATACACCAAAAGCACTTATTTTACCAAACACAACCAACTTTTACTTTTCAAAATCACATTTTTCTCAAACACTATCAACTTTTACAATTAATCACTTTTTCATTTCATCTCCAAAAGTGCTTTTTTTTAAGCAGAAGCTGTTGCAAACACTCCCAAAGTTTAGGTTAGTGGTTTGGTAGTCAGATTTTATAGGTATTTGGTAGCCAATGTTTTTGACTAAACGTTAACTTTTTACTCTGCACTTTGTAAATACGTAGTAAAAAAAGCTGGAGATATTACCCGAAATAAGACTAAAAAAGTTTGCAAATTGGAGCATATTACACAAGTATATGCTTACTCGCATATTCATTATACGTTTAGAGCATCTTCAGAATTTACATGTTGAAGATGACTGCTATAAACTGCTTTAGATCTTCCTCAACTTACGTCTCGCACACACTCAAGTTACATAAGGATTTGTCTAATGTTACATATTTTATATCGTGAGTTACATGTCAACTTTTTTTAACAAGTTACATATGTTTACATTTGATTTACATTTTCCAAAACGCGTGTTACACCACAATATAATGCGAGTTACACAACACAATAAGCCTCTGCTATTCAAATCAAAATCATTTTTATAAAAAAACATTTTTATAACCTTGATATTAAAAACAAAACATATACACTATTTATGTAAAATAATTGGACAACAGACTCCTTTTTCCCATTGAAATCAATATTTTATTTCTTATATTATGTATTGGACAAGTTACACTTCTGCTAGACTAGCTAGAGTTACATTCATCAATAATGTGAATTACATTTCTTTACACGTGAATTACACCATTCTGCTACTGGAACAATAGAAAAATAAAAAAAAAGTATTGTACACGCGATTTTTTTAAAACCATTGATTAAAACTATGTTGTTTCTGGAGATGGAGCATGATGCTCATCGTGGGATGATCCCACGGTATAGGAACTGATTTTATTCAATACTTTTAGGATGTTTTTAAGTGGATTGATTTCAGTCCCAAACTAGATCAGTTCAAATCAAACTTTAATAATGATGATGATGATAATGATGATGATGATAACAATAATAGGACGCATAAAATGAAAACAAACATCTAACAGACCATATTACTTCAGAGTTCAAACCAAATCAAACCCAAATTTTTTAATTCAATTAAAAGCATCCTTATTAATGACATTTTAAATGTGACGAAATAATCATTTAAATGTAAAAAACACCATTTTTTACATTTTTAATGTGACAAAATAGTGAGTAAAATGTAAGATCTTACTTTTAAAAGTTAAAAGTACAGTATGTACTCCATATTTTATACCTGGTTGAATGAGGAACATTAAATAAAATATTTTTAGGTGCATAATAAAGTAATTTAGAGGATGTGAGATTAATTAAGGAGTTTCTTTGTGATTACTGAATTCTTTAAAATCAAATTCACAACTATGTTTAGTTGAGATGCTTATGTAGAAGATCATTTTAATTATTTTTCAAATATTTTTTTTATTCTACAATTGGAATATAATTTATTTTATTTTTCTTTATGATTCGCGAGATTCCGTCTATTCAACCCATTCAGCCAGAATTTAATCTATTTCACCAAAATAAGCTAATTCAACTCATTTTAGTATTATCAAACGGATTCTATATTTAGACTGAGTTTATTTTGTTTTTGCATCACCTTATACGTAGTATATGATTTTGAAAAAATCAAATTTAAAATTAGCTAAATAAACTTAGTCTAAAATTAGCTAGATTATGTACTGCCTGTGCATCGCACGGGCTTGAAAACTAGTTTCGCAAAAAAAAAATTGGAAGTCTACGGATGTCTTTTGCTGGAACAGTTTTCAATAGGTGTGGGATCGGGTCGGGTTGGGTCGGGTTTTGGCTAGGACCGTAAAAAACCCAAAAACATCGGGTTCTACATTTTTGGGCCCGACCGGAGGACCAATACTTTCGGGTTGGTCCGGGTTTTAAGAGCCTTGGGTTCGGGTTGGGTTTAACCCGAAAAAAATCGAACTGAAATATCTAAAAACAATTGAAATACAATCACAACAAAAATTGCAAATATCTAAACTTTTAATCAAAAGATATACGTAGTATTTAAAACCAAAGCACTATATTTTGAATCTAAAAATCACACGATACAAAAATGTTGTAGAAGAACAATTGGTTCGAAAGCAAAATAATATTTCCCTCCATCCCAAATTTATTTACAAAGTCAAGATTTTTTGGTCAACCAATGTTAAAGTTAAATCCTCCATATTGATACTTGATTCAATTTTAATTTGAATAATTAAAATTTACATATTCAAAACTACATTAAAATCTCTTCAAAGTTGCAAACTCCAAATTAAATATAATTAAAAATTGACATCCAAATTAAGTGAATAAAATGAAATTGTTTGACTAAAAAATCAATTTTGCGAATCAATTTGGGACAGATTTAGTATAAAATAGTCCATATGTATCATATAAAAAAATCGGTATGATGTATTAATAAGTCACATGTATCAAATTATATATATTTTTTAGTTTCTTAATTAAATCGGGTTTTTTCGGACCGGGTCGGGCTTAAAATTTTAGAACACAAATTAGGACCCAAGTTTTTGGGTCGGGTATTTTAAACCGGACCGGTCATTTTTAAAACAAAACCTAGACCAATGTCATATATCGAGTTGGGTCGGTTCGATTATCGGGTTTTGAGTTGGTTTTTCCCACCCCTAGGTTGTATTCTTGTAGATATTTTTTGATTCAAGTTGGAGCATATTACCATATCTTAAAGCCCGTTTGGTAGCACGAAAATTGGCTCTTTTGGCTGATTCTGCTGAAATTTATGAAGTTCTGGCTGAAGTGGCTGCATTGGCTGATTCTGCTAATTTAAGAAAAAATTATTTTTAAAATATATTTTATTAACAAAATGAAGAAAAATTATATGTAAAAATAGCTAAAATCGTCATCTATAGTAACTTCAGCCAATACAGCCAGAAAAGTAACTTCAACCTTACTTTTTCTGCTTGTTACATAATTCAGCGCGCGAAAACAAAAGTTACGTGTTTGGTGAAAAAGTTGACTGATAAGCCTGATAAGCTGAAAAACAGTGTTGCCAAACGGTCTCATAGCGTCCGAGTGACCAATGATGAAATTGGAGCCAATACAACTCACTTCTAAAAACATCCACATACATATATGAGCTGTGCTAGGTGTACACAAAATGTGTACACCTTTTTTGTACACTCGTCTGTCCCCCGCAGACGAATTGTCTGTTCACAGACAACTATAACACATACAACTCTATAGAGCTGTCTGTGGACAAACAACTTGTCTACGGGGGACAGACGAGTGTACAAAAAAAGTGTACACATTTCGTGTCCACCACACATTTTTCTTTATATATATTCTCTCCAAATACTATGGCTTTGTGATCTCATTGTGAATTACTATCACTTCATATTCCTAAAAATTGTTAAAATCAATTACTAAAATCTAATATCATCTCCAAATATTCTAACTTTTATACGGAGTATAACTTACACTACACTGCCATATATGTTTTCTAAAATAATCTCGACTCATGTCATTTTAAAAATATCATAAACGGACCAACTTCATCCATAAATGACTCAACATATGGTGATTGATCATTATAATTTTAGATGAACATAAAGACTTTGTTTCCTATATTTTGAAAATATATATTCAAAGAAGTGACTAAAAACACAAATTAATTATACCATTTTTATACGGAGTAATATTATGGGCGTATTTCACATTTAGCGATTAGCGGATTAGGTTAGTGGATTGTTAATACCGAATTCAATCAATGGGTTTGACTAGCGAAATAAGTTTAGGGCTTGCCAGAAGATGTTTAGTAATTTAGTTTTTCTGCCACAATAATTAGTAGATAACACCATATTCAAAACGCTAACAAAAAACTCTCCTATTTGCTGCATTTTCATTACAGCGGTTATGTATAGGGCCGAAAAACTATTTACTAAACGACGTTTTTCAGTTATTGAAAACGCTAAAAGGGTTCAAACCACCATTTTTTGACTGAAACACCATTTTCTAAACACCTCCAACATTTACAAAAACAGTCTACCAAGTTCCAAGGACGACACCACCACTACTAGCTTTGCAAACCCCGTAGGGTCCAAAGTCATTACTGCTATATGCTCTTCATACATAGTATTGTTCTAACAAATAAATACAAGCTTTTACAGTGCACTTTGTATTCATTCATGCACCCCTCCGAACACACACAATGATGACGCCCTTAGTAGATGAGCTAAAAGAAATTTCACCTTGCTAATATGAGTAGTGCAATAAATCTTTAAATCTCTACTCAAGATATTACAATCATTCTCATTTAGACAATCATCCTCACTTTTTTTTTTCTTTTTTTTTTTCCATTAGCATTTTCTTGCTTCTTTAGTTTTATTTATTACTCCGTATGTTCTCTAATTTTCTCTTCTTTTGCGTTTTTCTTCATCGATTTAGGAGCAATGAGAACCATGTTTAACGTAAGAATCGTGAGAACATCACTTTTAACTCAATATGATACACTATAACTTTTGTCATTGCACTTTTTCGTGTAGGCGGAATATATTTTTGAAATTGCCACCGTATTTATTTGATGTTGCCATGCTTTAAACAAAGACTAAAAAGTGCAATATATAACCTGCATAGTGCATCAAATTGGGTTAAAAGTGTCTCATCTCACATTCTCACGATAAAATGTTATCATTAGAAGTTCGCCTTTTATTCATCTTTAGTCTTTATTAATTTTAGATGTTGCCATTCTATATTAATTTTAATAAAACTTGGTAAAAGTTTTTCCATAAAAAAGGTGTATATAACCTTATAATGTGACAACAATTTTAAAAAACATGAATGCCCTTTTATGTATACATAATGCCTTTGATATCATAGAACATTGGATATTAAAGTCCGTTGATCCGGTAGGGATCAACATCACCCTTTGATTCAGGTCTTAATCGCTCAACGCCCTTATCACCAATTGATTTTAAGTTTTAATGACTGTGATATGATTGTGGTTTAACTACAAAATTATGCAATTAAGTAAGATCGCGAGACTGGGGTAAGAAAGCCCAAAAATGGATGATGGGAAGTTTGTCGAAAGAGGTGATCAATCCTACAAAGTCTAAAATATTTTTAATTGTGCCACCGCACCTTTGATGAAAAAATGAGCTAATTTTTCAATTTTAAGCTATGAAAGACTTGGTTTTATCTCGTGTGATAAAATAATTGATACACCATTCTCACAAACTTAACAACTACATGCCTTTATGTTAGGAGCTTATCTCACTCGACTCGACCCGACCTGATCCAATTCACGATTGGTTATGTTTTTCAAAATTTTGGGTGGACTAATTCATTTAGTTCAACAAAGATTGATATCATCAAAGTGATTTATGTAGTTTATAGCCAGATCATATTGAATTCGCTTTGCATGTTTCGATTCGATCTCTGCTTGTCTTCACCTATGCGGTGTTTTTGTTGTTGTTTTTTTTTTTATAAAAAATTTCACCTATGTGGTGTTTATCCTGTGCGATAGTACTTCTTCACTTGTAAGTTGCCGCATGTTTTTTTGCCTTTCTTTTCCTTTTTGAGTTTTGGTTATTCCCCTCCACCTTTTCAATTAAGGAATAGTTTTTAAATAAAGCATGGCTAGATTTTACATTTATTTTTAACAATTTGATTTGATAGTTCATATACTCATATTGTTTATACTAAGAAATTTCATAAAAAAATCTTTCTAAGAAATCTTCCTCCTAACCATTAATGAATACTTGTTGATAACAATTGAAATGTGTGTACTTTGTTGTATATATGCCTGATGAAACTCATAAACAATACTCCTATATAGTTGGTGACTTTACATAATTACATTTCTTCTTTTTTTGTAGTTATTTTTTATACTGATTGCATTATTATAATTAATTAGTTGACCCACTGAAATAAAATGCTATCCTCCCTTACTGAGTAACATTATATTTTTACAAATTATTGATTGTCGCCTTTAGAATGAACTAAATAAAGGACATGTGTCTTAAAAAGAGAAAAAGTAGAGAATGATAGGAAGCATACACATATACACATAAAATTAGAAGAGGGTAAAAATGTGTTTTTCTTAGCCTATTCCTTTCTCATGTATAAATGGAATAGATAAATAAACAAATTTTACTTAAAATGAAATCATTAACGATTAAAGATTGAAGTTGAACACGTAAAATATGAGTACTCTTTGACTTGCAGATAAGCAACTAAAGGACAGAAGAAATTATGATGTGAAGTTTTTTAATCAAAATCTGAAATTGAGTACCAATTAAATTAAAATATAGAACTTTTCAAAAAATAATGCTAATAATAACTAGCCAGTGATATAAACCAAATCTCACTTGATTCTCTATTAATTTGATCTTTTCAGCATTGATCAAGTAATAGAGAGATACCGTCAACGTGTAAAAGAAACTCGTGTCAACATCGAGGATTCTGCGCAGAACATTGAGGTCAGGGTCTAAATTAGATTAGATATTTTATCATACATTTTTTTGAATATGTATTTATCATACAATTATGTGCTCATGTGTGTTTCTTTGTAATATTACTACCTCCGTCCCATATTAAACTTTCAATTGCGGGTTACGAAGTTTGACCAGCGATAAAATTAAATGATCCCTGTGAAAACTCGGATTATTTTTAGAAAATAAAATTTACATATTCAGAAACTACATCAAACCCGCTACAAAGCCTGCAAAAAATAATTCACTTTTTATAAAATTTCGACACATAAAGTAAGAGTTCAAGTGTGATTTAAGTTGACGCTCGAAAAGCGAAATCGAAGTTTATTTAGGGACGGAGGGAGTATTAAATAAGAAATAGATCTAAATAAAAACCAAAATAATGTTAAATTTTAAAGCATGAATACAATGATTTAGACATGAGTAATTACTCACACGGTGATATTAATATACTACGGATCGAGTAGTATGTAATAGGACATTAAGTTTTTTCTATTTAAGGAAATTAAAAGGGTAAGATTATTATTTTGAAATTTCAACATTATATTAAACTCATTGTTAAAAAATTTCCAAAATAAGTTGGTGTAATCATCTCATACGCTACTTTTAGGGCAAATTTTGTATAGCAAATTTTCAATGACCAATTTTTTTTATTAACATAAATTGATTTCATAATCGGCTTAAAAAATAGCTGAACAAGCGTCTTAATGATCAACGGGAATAAGTTGTGCTTTCACTTATGTCCTAATTAAGTATGACGTGATGATTTAACGATTAAGGTGTTAATATCATGAAGGCTACTCAGTCGAAATTAAAGAACCATATCATGAGTATAAAAAGTGGACATATACTACGTATAATATAATATATAATATAATTACTCAAGAGAAAACTTCATGTCAGGCCAGCCTGACGGGCTGCCCCGTCCGGCCGAGCCCGTTTGGGCACCTTCCCGGTTGAATTTTTTGATGATTTTTTTTGAGCATGTTCCTCATCAAGTCTAGTTTGTCCATTCCAAATTTCAGCTCAAAATTCGATCGGGAAGGTCGTCAAATGATTTTTGCAAGTTCACTGGTCCGGAATATGTATTTTCCGGACCAGTTAACTTGCAAAAATCATTTGACGACCTTCCCGATCGAATTTTGAGCTGAAATTTGGTATGGACAAACTAGACTTGATGAGGAACATGCTCAAAAAATTTCATCAAAAAATTCCACCGGAAAGGTGCCCAAACGGGCTCGGCCGGACGGGGCAGCCCGTCAGGCCGGCCTGATGAGAACAGCCCTCATTACTCAAAGTTCCAACATAGGCATGTCGTATATATAATTTATATTCCGTATGTCAAATATATACAGAGTACATCATTATTTCAATTTGTCATCCAGTGATAAAAACCAAGGGGATTTACCTTTGAGTGATGAACAAATAGTGACATATTATAAATCAATCATATTTGGCCTTAATCTCGGTAAGTAGTAATGACGTCCTTACAAACCATATGCCAGGAAAATTACCCTAAATATGACTAAAAACATTTGCATAATCCAAAATGAAACTATCATGTTTTTATTTTCAAAATATGACTAATTACTTTCATGTTTCAGAATTTTCCCATTTTTTCGATTTTCAAATGATAAAAA
Source organism: Cuscuta epithymum (assembly GCA_945859915.1). Lineage (NCBI taxonomy): Eukaryota > Viridiplantae > Streptophyta > Magnoliopsida > Solanales > Convolvulaceae > Cuscuta > Cuscuta epithymum. The sequence continues at coordinate 217,211 of CAMAPF010000223.1, forward strand.
TCTACTCCTAAAGCATTTATAGATCCTTTAAAAAAAACATTTATAGATTTTGACAGTTCGGTCTTTCAATTGTCATCATACATAGTTCCAAATAAAAATCTGAAAGATACCATTGCCAAGGGATATAGCTCAATTGGTACATTGATGATCCACAAAAAGTAAGTCTCGAGTTCGAATTATCCTACAAATGCGATGAGAGTTTACTATATAAAAATGCATAGAGTCTCTGAAAGTACTTGAATAAGAACCGCACACGCTATCGGTCAATCTATGAATAAAATCCAATTTACATTATCCCGGTTAACTGTGTGGCTTGAGTTGAAGAGCCATGAGAGATAATGTCATCTTTTTTTGAAAGATACCATTTTTCCTAGTCTCTAGTTGAAGAGCCATGGTCGGCCATACTTTTCATCGAAAAGGGTATCACAAATGGTCTAAAGCTATCTCAGCTGTAAATTTTTTAATGACATTACCTTTTGAGTCGTAACTTTTGACATATAATGAGAAATATATGACCTACAATATACGAAATCAGAACTACTTCATCCAGCTACATGGATGAAAGAATCTCACAGTGGTAAATTACCATCTCGACCACCACCCCTTTTGCACCTTCCTTGCTTATAGAATCCTTCCAGCCCTCCTGTTGTACTTGTAGGTGTTACTGTGTTAGTAATACTATACATTGAATGTTTACCATATTCATGTCTAAACTTTTGAAGAAAGTCTCATCTTTTGGGTACGCATTTGGCTAAGCTAGTCATCATAATATGTTATTTGAATCTGGTCTAATTGTAATTTGTTAGTTTGTTTGGCACCTCCTGATCTGTTGAAACTAGATCATTTAGTGGCGATTTAGCTCATTAATTCATTTTAAAATTGTTCAGTCCAATTTCGGTTGAGGGAACATGTTAAATATTTGATATCACATATTAATAGATGTTTTCAGATAAGGGTAAGAAAAACTAGCTCTTATCTTCAAAGCTTTTTTGAGTAATAGCCTTACTGTTTATGTAGAAAGGGCATAATTGCACAAATGGGACTTTTTCACCAACCAATGAAATAATGAACATGTATTTATTATATTGTTCTAATGTACTCTAGTTCAACAGTAGTTGGTTGTACTTACTACTCAACAATGTATCCTCCTCAATAATTCATAAATATTATTCAATAAAGACAACTTTCAGTATATGTTAACATCTGTGATTCAATTTTGAAAAGTCAATCTGATAAAAGTAGTCGACTAGTAGCTTATAATCTTATGTAATGTTTTATTGTCTAATACCATTGCGGTGTGCCATTGTGGGACAAATGTTTCAACATGCCCCCTCAGCCAAAATCAGACAGGACAATATTGGGGTGTAAAGCTAAGTGAGCCAAATAAACTCTAACAATCTACCCTTGATCGTGAGTGCTTAACAATAATCCAACCACAACCAAAGTTGACTCTAATATCTTGTTTGACTCTAATTTCATGTTAAGAGTCGGGGTTCCTCTAATAGGAGGAATAGTGCATGATCTTATATAGAACACCATTCCGGTGTGGGATAAATGTTTCAACAATATACCAATCTAATACTTCATCTGTTCCCTTTTAATTGCAACAGTCAACATTTCACGTTTGTCAACGCACGAGTTTGACCATTAATATCTTTCAATCCTTATTAATAAAAAATTTAAAAAATTCATACTTTGAAAATTTAGAATGAGAAGAATTTAACAATATTTTTTAAAAATTAAATTCGTAATACATTAATAAATAAACTATAGTCAAAGTAGAATGTGTGAATAGTGCAAAAAGTCCTACGTTGCAATTAAGAGAGAACGGAGGTAGTATGAACTTATAATCAGATAATTGTAATTTAGAACCGTTATATGCTACCCTATAAATAGGACAATCATTTTACATGTCTATGCATACAAAATCGATCACAATATAATAGTCCAGTTCATTTCTCTATCTTAATTGCACATTTTCATCTACTTTTGTTCTATAAAACATTCAATTGAATTGGTTGTAATCCCCTTATATTGTTTACATCTGCAGCGTCTCAAGCAAGACACAAATATGATTGCAAAGAGAATAGAGCTCCTCCAAGATGCTCAACGGTATATATGGACCTAGTTTCTCGCTTAGCTGTCTATGTACTACACTACTAATATTCTTACACTTGATTGTCCTCACAACCCACAGTATAGTCCCCTCGCACACATACTACCCTTCTTCTCTTATTGAGTTGCAATGAACATATTAATACATTTAATTAGCTTTGTGTTTGTGAAAATAAAAAAAAACATGTTTCACACCGGAGCGGAGCAAAGGGGGTCAGGGTAGTCAGTCGACTCCCCTAAAAGTTCGAGAATATAGAGCACTAAAATACCTACTTTTTGATATATTATGTCTCTCGTAAGTCATTACGAGTAAAAGTTATGACAATGTGAAAATCAGCACCATCAAAATTTGAAATTACTAAATTTGATGTGAATATTAATTATATTCTCAAAGTTTAAAAATATAATCTAATTCACCCATTACTTACATGGAGTTTATAACATATATAATATGACATATATATCACGTTATAACTCTATTAGTCTCATCTATACTATCATTTACTTAAGTTATACTCCCTCCGTCCCGCAATTAAGTTCTCACTTTCCTTTTTGGGCAGTCCCTAAATTAAGTTCACACTTCAATACTTTCCTTATTTGGCAAATTATCTACATCAAAACAGTGTCGAACTGTGTTTAAAAAGTGTCAAACAGTGTACAAACAGTGTCAAACAGTGTTTAAACAGTGCACTCCACAGTAAAGTCATATTTATTTTTTTAATGTGTGAAGTCAAACCACGAACTTAATTGCGGGACGGAGGGAGTATTATGAAAATATCAACTCAGGTGTTGTTTAAAAACATTCCGTGCTTTTTATTCTGTGTTAGTCAGATTTCGACCCACCCTGAGTCGTTTTTTCTGGCTCTGCCACTGGTTTCATAATATTATTTTTTAACATGATAATATACGGAGTATGAAACAATATCAAATTAAAGTATGTGAATGGTGTAACAAATGTTTTTGGGAAAATGGTCAAATAGACCCACAAACTTACATAAAAAGGTCAAATAAGCCCTTATATAGGAGGCTCTGTCCGGTCGTCGCCATTTGGGACAATTACCGGTGGACTTTTTTGATGAAAGTTTTTGAGCATCTTATTTATTAAGTCTAGTTTACTCATATCGAATTTCAAATAACAATTCAATTGGGAAGGTATTCAAATGAATTCTTGAAGATAACTGCGCTTTTAAATGCGCAGTTATCTTCAAGAATTCATTTGAATGCCTTCCCGATTGAAGTCTTAGCTGAAATTTGGTATGAGTAAATTAGACTTAATGAATAAGATTCTAAAAGAAATTCATCAAAAAATTCTACCGGGAACAGCCCTAAATGGCGACGGTCGGACAAAGTCTTTTTGACTTTTTTATGTAAGTTTGAGGGTCTATCTGACTCTTTTCCCAATGTTTTTTGATAAGTATTTTCTTCACTTTCACCTTTTTCAATTCGATAAACCGTATGGATTCTTATTTTTAATGCACTTTTGAATTCTTATTATGTGTATGTACGAATATATGTGTTGTTGGTATTTATGTATACATAAAGTTAAATGTTTCATACTCATTAATGTTTAGGAAACTTTTGGGGCAAAGTTTGGGATCATGTTCTATGGAAGAACTCCATGAAATTGACAATCAGCTGGAGACGAGTCTTAATAATATCAGAAACAGAAAGGTACGTACCAAAAAGAAATTCTGAGTCATTTAAAAGAAACTTTAATTTATGCTATGCCTTAACTATGATACAAAAAATGGAAGAGACAAAAAATATGATCAGGTGAGAAAAGAAACTGATGTGCAATCGTTCCTATTGCATATACTGAAAACTGTATATATATAAAATGGAGGGTTTTGAAAATTCCTTCAAGAAAATAATCATTGTTCAAAATTTAAAATCAAAATGCTTCACAAAATATAAAGTTGAATCTACAAAGTTTTAAGGAGTATTTGACACAGCGGGGAGAATTTTTTAGTGAAAAGTTCGTATAGCAAAAGAGGTTTTGTTAGCATGACATAATAAACAAAAGACATAAGAAGCAACTAATTTAATTAAGTAATCTTTACTCCCTCTGTCATGATATAAAAAGGGCCTTGACACAACAATTACAGAAATTTTGAATTTTGTGATTGATTTGGAATTTGAAATTTAAGCAACATTAATGGCCACTTAATATGGACAAATATGATATGAGACAAACAATTATGGACGAAATAAAAGAAGCAATTGGGGAAATTTTAAAAATAGATGTAGTATTAAATTTAGTGGTACTCATCATGTTCTTCTTTTGGATGATTTATTTCCCTTTGAAGCAAGTTTATTTATTTATTGATTAATACGTAGTATCTAATATCTAATCCATTTTTATTCTAGGCAACTTTTATTGTATCTTCTTTGCCTTCCCTTTGATATTTTCATCTACCTTCTCCAATGTTTCTTACACTCATGGTTATTATTTACAATTTTTCTTGAACTCAATAAAACCTATAGATGCAATTACTTTCTCTTAAACTCTCTGATAAACGTATGGATGCAACAAGAAAAATAGACTGAGTATGTGTAATGGTAATATATAAATAAAATTTTACACATTCATTCTTTTTCATAAAGTCTTGAACTTATCAAAGTTTTACTCAACTCATTAGTTAAAAATCGAGCATATCAATTGATAAGAGTTTCATATCAGATTTCCTGATACACGGCACATTTAAAAAACACAATTAGTATTATATTTAGGACGGAGAGGGGTGAAGGCCCTGAAAACAAGGACCCTCCCTATATATACCAACTTGATTGTTTGTGCACCAATGTTGAAATCAATGGCTTCCTTATCTTTGATGTCTCTAACCTGAAATTCTAGGCCATAAGTGCTTACATAATAGAGACTTTGTTCAAGTGAACCCACCCCCACACAAACTTTAAATACTACCTCCGTTCTAAAAAAAATTGTCATTTCAAAAAATTTGAACCTTGATTTTGATTAGTATAATATTATGAAAATTATAACTTTATGCTTTTATGAAAGTACTCTAAACAAAGAACATTTTCATATAACTTTTATATTATAAATCATTTCCAATAAAAAGATATAGTTGGTCAAAGTTTTGAAAATGACAAATTTTTTTGGGATGGAGGTAGTATTACAAAGTAGATCAAATGAAATCATTTCATAACTATGTGCACAAATAGTTACTTGTATGTGACCCTTACAGTATCTTACAATGGTATTATACTCCTCTAAGGCTCTAATGCTACAAAAAATAGGCGACTATTTCTGGCTATACATGGCAACTTATATGATTATTTGTCCGTAAGGATGTTTTTACCTGAACTTAAATTTGTTGATCTGGTATGATCTAAACTGGTCTGGTCCGGTCTGTTTAGGTCTGGTCTGGTATGAGACTGAAAACAATGAAGCTTTTGTTGAAGTATTTGTCTCACACTGGATTGCTATAAAACAATAAAACACTATATTAAGATTTCAGAGTATTCCTCCTATCAGGTTAACTTTTCAGGACGGAACTCCAAGTCTTTGCATGATACTCCGTAATAGAGTTTAATCGGTTGTAGTTTGGTTGTTATTTAACACCCATAAGGCCATAATTAATGGTAGCTCTTTGAGTGTCGGTTTGGCCTATTTATTCACTCCATGTTGTCAAGCCAAGTTTTGGCTAAGGAGACATGTTGAAGTATTTGTCACACACCGGATTGTTATAAAACGATAGAACACTATTAAGATCCTAAGTTACTTCTTCTATGGATTAATCTTTTAGCATTGAATCAGAAGTCTTGGCAGTTTTCTTTAACAATTGCTCATTTGGTTACAACTATAATTTTTCATTCATTTTATCATCTAATACAATACTCATTTGAATATAAAACACACATTTTGTATATGCTACATGGTATCATGCACATTTGGATGTATCATACTATCATGCACATAGTATATTGTCTGGTTGTATAATATACAATATTGGCCTAACATTTACTTGGTCAATCTGTGCTAGCTAGGCTCAAGTATATAAGGAGAAGATTGAAAACCTGAAAGCCAAGGTACGTTATGATAGATACAAATTACCAAACACGAACAATTATTATGCACTGATGCATTAATTCAACCATGTCTCACATCATTATATTTATCTTTGAAATAATAGATCAACTTATAAATTAGTGGGTCATCTCCGATAAAGTTAAACTCAATTATGTTGATTTAGAATGACATCAAGTTGTAGATTTGGTGATACTTAAATTTAGGATTGTATATTTGTTCCTTTCTATATCAGTGGAGGAATCATTCAAAAATTGGACACGGTAGTTGCATCTTTTTTAATTGAGCTTTCTAATGTTATAAGAATGCCTCAAATGGATAATCTAAATTCAACTATGTTGCTTCAAGAGTGACACCTAATTGTAAATTTGATCATATGGAACTCTTAAATTCAATTAGCTAACGTAAATTATTTCTAATTGGATGGTTCTTATCACTTTGTGTAGGAGAAACATCTGCTACAAGAAAATGCAACACTACGGAAGAAGGTATTTTTTTATTAATAAACTTCATTGTCTAATAAACTTATTCACTCATCCCATGTATTTTATTTTTTCTATAAAAGTTAATTAATAAATACCCCTCAAGTGTTGGTTATTCTCAATCTTTCCCCTCCCGTTAACATTAATATCATATAACTTCATATAATGAAAATTATATAAAATAAATGTTTTTGAAATTCAGACTATTTCATCATCATGATTATAAGTCATAATCGTTGGTCGTTATTTCTTATTTGTTAATAGCGGAATCAAATTATTGAGAGTAAGAGTTGTATTGACAAAGTAGAAATGCTTAGAGTTTTTAAAGCCAAGTGAATTCCCTAAAAAAGAGTTTTTAAAGTGAACATAATTTAGACAACTTTCAATAATGTATCTCATAAATATTACTCATATTTTCTCTGTCTAAACCGTTTTGAATAACATTTCCTTTAAGGGGAGCAAAGTAGAATGAATAATGATGACCATCTATGATTAATAATTATCACGATGAACTGTTTAGACTTTTAAAATTATATGAAATATGTTGTAAAACAACATCCATTGAATTTGAGAGTTTTGAATTAGTTATATGAATATTGGCTTGATGGGTAATTAGTTAATTTTTGAAATGCAAGGTTTAGTTATGACCATACCTTAAGGGGTGATAGTAATTTCCCCTTTAGTTTTCTTAAATTAGACGTTAGCTTCCAAAATGTTAAAGATTATATGTTTGAAATGGATGTATATTTATAATACATAGTGTGCTATATGGAAAAATCATCAACCACAAACGACACAGCAAAAGGAGATTGTGGAAAGGGAGCAAAGTTGTGGGGTGGAGACCGATTTGTTCATTGGCCTTCCAGTAGCTACTCGCTGGTCATAGCTCCTGCTTTATTTGTAGTTTAATTATATAAGTCAAATAGTCAATCCAGCCTCTCAATTTCCTAGTAATTTAGTCAAGTATAGCATATTATATATCCTTGTGAATAAGATGTAAAACAAAATGTTCGAGCACATTTATCCACTGTGGACTAATGAAGCTGCTTATATAAAGGTGTACATAATGTGTTAAAGTAATAAGCAGTTTTATTGCTCACAATTACTTGAATTTTAATTAACAACTTACCCGATATTTAGAGTCCTATAAAAAAACAGGGCAGCTTCGCTAATTAAATAGGGGTTCTGGACTCCCCCCCCCAAATAAAAGTAACAATGTTATCGTGAAAAATATTGTCATACGGTCATATGAATGTATGATAGTGTCATAAATATGAAACTGCTTTACTCTATTTGGAAAATATTGCACCCACTCATAAAAAAATCACTTTATTTTTAATGTCTATTTTGAGAAATTTCCCATGTATTTTAATTTCAATCCGCTTATATTTCATCTGTATTCCAATAAATGGTTATACGTTCACCGTACCTTTCGACATATTTTTTTAAATACTTTTAATACTTTTTTTTTCTATATTCAATTCAATATAAATACAATTGTAGTAGAGATTCGTTACTAGAGTGCCTTTCATTCAAACTTTAGAAGATGTTAATAGCATGTGCATGGATTGGATGATTTATAGATGAAAAAAATGATACTCCTTAGTCCTTACTACATAATTGATTCGAGGTATCACATATGACTTGTTTTGGAATTTTTGAAAGGCCAATGGCTACACCATTTATGATCTTTATTTAACTTTGATTTTCTGGGTCCAGCCACCCCTATTTAGGGATGGACCCGGGCCGGGCTGGTTCAGGCCTGGGCCCGGCTGGGCTTTTATTTGGGAATGGTGGAATCGGAATCGGCCCGGGTAGCCGGCGGTTACGGGCCGGGCCGGTTCCGGTTCAATGTTATTTTTTTTTATTTTCTTTTGATTTTCTAAATAACCCCCGACCCTCCCACCCCCTAACCCCCCCCCCCCCCAAAAAAAAAAAAAAACCAGCCCAACCCGGTATAAACAAAAAAAATTGAAAAAAAAATAGGCCCGAACCGGGCCCGGACCTGCCGGTCCGGTTCGCATTTTAGGGGCCCCCCGAGCCTGCACTGGGATTAGAGCGGTTCCGGTTGGCCCGAACCGGGCCAAAACAGTACCGGGCCGGGCGGCCCGACCCGAGTCCACCGCTACCCCTATTAGACTATCGGTCCAGTTAACTGTAATTGTCGCTAACCACCCTTAGTTGCTTTAACGTGCTTACGATCTATTTCCTGCGTACAAGACGGTATATAGGAAGAGTCAAGGGCGAGTTCGACCAAAGAATCTAAAACGTTTTATTTAAAGAAAACAACTAAATAGAAATTAATTAAAGCAAATGAACACTTAAACGAGAAGGGAAGCGGGGTATACAATGAAAAACCATGTGATTGAGGATAATGGATCAAAATGAGGATCTTGAGAAATTAATCATGCAAGAAAAGTGATTGATACAAGTTCTCTTACCAATCTCATGGTCAAAGGACACTAAGGGAGTGTTTGCAACTGCTTCTGCTTAAAAAAAGCACTTTTGGAGATGTAAGGAAAAAGTGATTAGTAGTAAAAGTTGATAGTGTTTGAGAAAAAAGTGATTTTGAAAAGTAAAAGTTGGTAGTGTTTAGTAAAATAAGTGTTTTTGTATAATAGAAAAGGGAAAAGCACTTTTCACACGCAAGCCGAGAAAAAGTAAAAATTGGTAGTATTTGGTAAATAAGTGCTTTTTTAAGCCAAAAGCTGAGAAATGTTTTTTTAAGCGGTTGCAAACACTACCTAAAAGCTCCTACTGACCACTCTCTGGGTGAAACAACAACCTAAAGTCATTTAATGAAGGGCAACCAATCAAATAATCCCCTACCTCCTCTCATTCTCAAGGAGAGAACTCAGAGAAGGTACTGTGTTTGGGCTGATTCTGTTGAAATTTATGAAGTTCTTGCTGAAGTAGCTGCATCGGCTGATTCCGCTGATTTAAGAAAAAAAAATTTTTAAAATATATTATATTAATAAAATTAAGAAAAAAATACTTCGTATATGTAAAAATAGCTAAAATAGTCATCTACAGTAACTTCAGTCAATACATCCAGAAAAGTAACTCTAACCTTACTTTTTCTGCTTATTACGCAATTCAGCGCGCGAAAGCAAAAGTTACGTGTTTGGTGAAAAAGTTGGCTGATAAGTCTGATAAGCCAAAAAACCCTAAAGCCGAAAAACCGTGTTGCCAAACGGCCTCTTAATGCGGATGACCCTACAAATCCCTTTGAGAATCCAAAGAAACAAATAATTAAGAGCAATGTGATCATTTTTAGAAATTTAAAGTAAAGTTTTTACATACACATATATATTGTGCAAAATATATATCTTGAGTTCCACCAAATTAAATCACAAAACTCTTTAAATCACATCATTGAGTGATTTTTAACCACCTCCAATCCCTTATCCTAATGCACAATCCCCCACCCACTAACGCTTGAATATAGATACATACAAGATGTGCAACATAGACATGAAATGAAGTAGGTGCATAAGATAGCATAAATTGATATTATATAATCTAATGTATGAAATGTAAGAAGAACAATGATTATATGCAAATAAAACTTAAAAAATGCAATGTAAAATTGCTAAGAAACCTTACAACAAAAAATTAGTTCTTTCAAGAGCAATTTCTGCCCAAAAGTTTTGAAATTGGGATAGAATATGTTATTTAATTTATGCAAGAGGATATGTGGAGGAATACCGGGAGGGAAAATGCTTTTGGTACACAAAATATGTAAACAAAATGTGTACACATGTCTGTCCTTCGGGGAAAATTTGTCTGTCGTCACAGCCAATTCATTATGAGTTGTCTGTGACAGACAAATTTTCTCCGAAAGAAAGACATGTGTACACATTTTGTGTACCCCAAGCAAACTCCTACCGGGAGGGATCAACTTCTTTAGGGGGAGGAATGCCACAAAGAAGATTAGGAGAACCGCGTCGCTCATGCGTTAGCACGGGATGGTAGTTCTATGTCGGATAGCTGTGTTTGTTGTTTTCTCCACCTAGCAGTATAGTTGATGTACTAAACTTTGATTTAATTAATTCCAATTAAATATTTTCTGTTAAAAAAACTAGTTTTCATTATTTGTTGTTATGAAAATTACACACTTTTGATGTTTCTGAGCTTAAAAGAGATCAAGGTCATCCAAAAGATCCAGATTAGACCTTTAAAGGTCAAGGAAAGTGCAAGGAGGCAAGATGATTTGGAAAGATTGTTGCTATACCTAGTCAGGTATATACAATACCCGATCGGGTATTGACTTGGTTCGGGCGTCTAAATCAAATTTGAGGAACAAATGATCATTCTGATATATATTATGAAGATTTGTCTTATACCAGATCGGGCAAACCGACACATCCGATCGAATATGACTTTAAAAGAGACCTTCCGGGCTACTGCCTAGGATACCCGATCGGGTACCCTATGTACCCAGTCGGATATGCAACCGTGCACGCCACCCCCAAACACCTATACATATATACAAGAACACATGTGTTTTATATTAACTAAATAGTAAGTGTTATTAATAAATGTGTCTCGCTATTAATATCTACTCTCGATGTATTAGAAGTAATCCGCGACTGAGTATTTAAGATGCGATAGTTAAAGATATAACCGGGATTGACGAACATTTCACTAGTGAACATTTCACCAAGTATCCGTCTCTATTATTAATTATAAATCACATAAGTAGTTTATGTTAAAGTATATGTCCCACACAAGAAAGATATAAAACAATAAATCATTAGAGCCAGATCCGGTTGTGGTTTGACTGATTGTTTAGCACCCATGATTAAGCGTAGTTTGTTAAGGGCCTGTTTGGTCCATTTATTTATACACCTCGATATTGTCCAGCCGATTCAGATCGAGGGGGCGTGTTAAAGTATATGTCTCACACAGGAAAGATGTAAAACAATAAATCATTATATAAGGCTTTGAACTACTCCTCCTATTAAGTCAAACAATATTAAAAAAAACCTTTGTTCCAACTTCATAATGAAGAAATACTCATTTTCATGTGGATACGGACCTTAATACGCTATACTACTGTATTAACACTACTATTGATTTTATTTTGAGACACACAACGACTTTAGTGCCATCAATACACGTTCTTTTTTAGCGTTTCTACCTTAACACAATTTTTTCGTCTTTGGCAAAAAGTCCGATGGTGGGAGGAACGTAGTCTGGATTCTGGAACATTATTTATGTAGGAAATTTGTTCCTTGACAGCGTTCCTCCACTTGGGAGTGAGAAACGAAAATGTCCACGAACGAAAAGAAAAGGGTACTTCTATTCAAAGCCCTCAAATTGCTATTCACAGCCACAAACAAATTTAAATATCCAAAATGCCCTTGAACCGAAACAATTCCCTGCCGTCAATCTTCTTTTCTTCTGTTGTTTTCTTGGCCGAGGTGTCGGTTGTCGAGGGCCTCCAGCCGTTTGTCCAAAGGCGGAGCAGAGAGTCGGTCTTGAGTCCGCTGGCGCAACCGTGCGGAGAACATTCTACCTTTGGCTGAAGTACCTCTGCCCGGAATGAATCTTCTGCCCGGAAGGTGCCAGTAGAAGTGCCGGCAAATCTCAGGAAAAATTACCTCCCGATGCTCAGTCCTCACGAAACCACCAGCAGGAGTGAGCATGTTGCGATAGTCTGAGAATCCATTGCAGCTTCCATTTGATCACGAATTCGAATCCCTTGGCGGTGATTAACTTCATTTTCTGGAACAAGGATGAAAACTCTTGGCTTCCTGGGAGTTCTTTGCACGTGGAGTATAGACATGGGGGGGGGGGGGGGGGGGGGCGAATATTTCAACTACAAGCCATTTTTGTTACTATTTAGAACCACATATGGATTGAATATACTTCACTAGCTAGCTCTATACATCTCATATCTAATTATATATAGGAACTATATGTCCTGAATTGAATGGATTGAATTGAAAATTTCCGCTTTGATTTAAAGCGATGGTGGCTAGCTTTTGACCTGCTTACGTAGTTACATATCATCAATTCAAACGCAAATAGATATTACTGTGTTTTTTGGATCCAGGGGTTTGTGTTTCTGTGACTCGGTGACGGAGGAAAGAAATGAACAAACGGAAGATACGATGGAGAAGGAGACGACAAAATTATATAATAAGGGTATAACAGGAAAATTAAAATTACAGAGCTATATCTAGTAATTAGTGGACTGTAAATAGAATTACCTTTGGGCCTTATTGTGGGTTGATCCATCCAGAACTCCTTTGACGCCTTTGTTTCTTGACATTTTGTGCTCCGTTTCACTTTCACGATTGGAGCCCGTTAAATTATCCAAATAGGTTCCTCAGTCTCTTTCAAATGCTAATAATAGGAACCGAACCTTGCCCGCTCACCCTATTTCAAATGAGCTAGCTAGTTTGGTCCGAGTTTTCGATTCATTTTTGTAAAAAAGAAATACTGCTACGCTAGAAATGTAGCTAGTAAATAATAATAATATGACACAAAATAAATATCAATGTCACCATAATATAGTAAAACTTCAAAATAAAAATTTCAAACAAAATTCTGAAATAGTTAACAAAATATCTAATCACAAATCTATAAATTCAATCGAACCAAACTTTGAAATGTTGAAAATTAGAGACATCATCATCAATAAATAAATAAAAAGTAGCACCACAAAGTCATAAAAACATAAATTAGTTAGTTGTCACTATACATATATGTCTAAGAGAACACTTTAAATGTGAACACATCTTAAAATGCAAGTAAAATTAAGGTAACTAAATTAGTTTGTCAAACTTTATCCAATAAGAATCTTTGTTTATAAAAAAGATTAAATAAAGGAAATTCAATGCATCTTAAATAGAAAATTTGGATAATAATGTAGGTTTTATATGGACTTTGGAACTTTTATACTAGATATAATGGAGTTTATTAAAATAATACTCCGTATTATAAAACAGATGAGTTTGGATATCCGTTTTTTTCAAGTTTTAATACTCCATTTAGGACTCGATCGACCTTCACTAACCGCAAACCTGTATTACCCGGATGGATCTGCGGTTTATGTACCTATTTGCCCACCCCTAGGGCAGCGCTGGGTGGGTGGATGATGTATGATGGGTGTCATTAATAACATCTTATTATTATTATTATTATTATTATTATTATTATTATTATTATTATTATTATTATTATTATTATTATTATTATTATTATTATTATTATTATTATTATGTAATATTAAAACAATAAATGTAAAACTGTTAAATAAACGTTCTACTATGTCAAAAAGGTCAATTGAGTACTTGTACTTTAAAATCAACCATTTGAACCCCTGAAGTCATAAAAACTTTCAATTGATTTGTTTAGCCAGTAAAGAATAGGTCTTTCAATTTCACTTCAAAAACAACAATGATATTGACACGAACATGACACAAGTCTGTGGCACAAATTCGTCAAAATTTATAGGGTATTTGGCAATGCCGTTTTATCACCAATTATTTGGCACGACGTCATGCAAAAAACATGTTATGATCTGGGCGAAACTTGAACAATCCGAGCCAAGTCCATGCCAATATCATTTTTTTAGTGTTAACCGCCTAATTAGACAGTCCACGTAGCTAATTTTAATTATATTAATTTTTTTTTGTAGCTTATTTTTCCAACTTAGTCTTTACTCTTAGTTTTGTTTATTTTTCCAACTTGTCGTCCCGTCAATCTTTTTCTTGCTTGTAACTCTTGTAACTTTGTAAGCGTCCCCTCACAGTTCCCCTCATCTTCCAGGGCAGCAACTTCGGAAGATTTTGAGACTCAACTTGTGACACTACAAATAGTTAAATAAAATAAAAAATAATTAATCAGATAAAGTGTTAGAAAAGTGTCATTTTTAATAACTAAGTAAATCGGGTAAAAGTTTAACATTTGTGATACTTTTAGTCACACAAAAATGTTTCAATAACATAATGACATTTTTATGATACTTAAGAAAGTATTGTAGTGATATTTATACTATTATACATTTGATATAAAATAAAAATAGTGACAATATTCAAATAACAAAAGTGACATTTTTGAAAGAACATATATATTCACTATATTAAGAGTATAATTAGGACAGTAACATCGTAACTATATTTCTCTCTCTAGGGCTTCGGCCGCTGGAGCCCGTTTTTTCCGATTTCGACTTGTCGAAGATCGGCGCTTGTCATCCCTTGTGTCGCTGGTGCTCGTTTGGAGTCCAGGTCAGAGTGCGGAGGGAAGAGATCGTTGGAGGAGGGCGACGTTGTTGTCCTGTTTCGATTGTTGCCTGTTCGTTTATTTCGGTCGCACGCAGCAGGGATGAGTTTGGTTGGAACAGATCTGGATTCGATGAATAAGAGACAACGTGAGGAAGAAGCTTCCGTACTGCAAGATCGTCCCCCTCGTGAACTGCCGCCATGAAACGCAGAAGAGTCTAGGGTTTGGACGCATCTTTTTATTTTTACTATTTGCTTGCGTTAATTTTTTTTATGATCAGTCTGTTTATTTCTCTGTTGCTTACTTTTATTATTGTAAGACTCTTGCATTAGGACTGGGTGAGGTTTGGTCTGCTTCAGTCGTCTGTGACTCAGGTTTGCCCATTAATGGATCAGCGAGTTATATTGCTTGTTTGAAAGTGATTAACTCCGAGTCTGGTTCGCGGTCTGACGGTTCCTTACTTTTTTTACTCCCTTTCTGAATGGTAATGCTTTGATATCAATTTAAGCCCCCTCTTCCCAAAAAAGAGTATAATTAGGACAAGAGGGGTGACTCGATTTTTAGAAAAAGTGAGATTATGTGATTCATATTGAATTGATAAAATAAAAGAATGTAAAAACAATTTAGAATCACAAATTTTTTATCAAATTTAGTATCACCCAAATTTTAGCAACACTCCCGGAAAACAAAAAAATGGAATAAACTGACTTAGACTTTACTACGGAAAGTTCGTTAAACTTACTAAAATAACGGAGAATCAGCGGCGAACCACACATATGCAGTGTTATACTCGTACTTAAACGCTCGAACTTGAATGTATCGTTGCGATATTGACTACCGTACAAATCTAATCCGATACAAACTTCAATTCCCCGCTCCAAAGCTAAACATTCGGATATCAGTATAAATGCACTCCCAACCTCCTTTCCTTTAATTCCAAAACGTTTGATCAACATATATAAACACACATGCCTTACAAAAATCATTAAGATACAGAAAACAGAAAGCGTCAATCTTTGGAAAGTTTCCAAAGAGTTTTCGAAACGAAAACGTCTTCATTCTCGATCGAGAGTTTACGTGCTACATAGTATATATGTATATGTAAAAATATTCAACCCTTCGTTATACCATACACCAAACCACTTCCAAACTGTCCGCCAGTAAGAAAGGAATAGAACGAAAGAGAGGAGGGAAACGAACATTGGAAGAGGGAGAAAATGCTCGCCGGAGTTTTGCCGGGAGGAGAGCTTTACGACGGAAATCGTAGGAAGGAGAGCTGCCGCCGCCGCCTTCCAGTCACTCCCGACTGTCATCCAGTCGAGCTGTAGAGGTAAGAATGTAACACCTGCCTTTTCTTTAGTCGTTTCCGTCGTATACTGAAGAAGAAGACGAGTATGGTTGCTGGGATATTATTGACTTTGGGCTGGGTTTTAATTTCACATTTTGGGTTGCTTGGTGTTTACATATTACTGGACCGGGAATTTATATCTTTGGGCCGCATAACAACTGGACAATTCTGAGATGGCTTTTATAATATAATATATAAAAGATTGGCTTTTATAATATAATAATAAACATAATAATTTTAATTATAGTTAATAATAACAATAATAATGAAATAATAATAAGAAAACGATACTGAGAATAACAATCTACGAAAATTATTATAAAATAGGAGATGGTAATGCTAAAGATGAAAAATTGGATTGATTGGTTTGAGCTACTTGGATAAATTTTCACTTTTTAATTGAATAATGATGTTAAATAATAAAATTGATGGGTTTCTTGATTAATAAAAATAATAAACGAATTATTTTTTTTAATATTATTATTTTATAAGATTAAATTAGATTAGATTAATTACCGAATTAATGAATGAATTAGATAGATAAAATAGTATAATTCGGATATGTTTCCAATAAAATACAATTAAGGTAGTTCTCATATTTAACATACAAATATAATCCGTATATTTTATTCCTTATATTTTAATAACATTAAAATATAATTGATTATTTGGATATTTTATAAGTATTATATTAAATTAATATTAATAATCTTAATTAATGGAGATAAGTAAATTAAAATAATTATATTATTAGGATATGATAATAAATGATAATTCATAGTACGAAAAAATAGTATAAACCGACTTAAAAATAGTACTAACTCCGTCCCTTAAAACTTTATCATCTTTGACTTAAAAATGCTCCCGATTGTATTCTCAGCCATCTGGCGAACGATTTACTTAATTAATATATGGGGTTGTTTTATGAAAAAAAATGGATGGGGGAGTAAATACTAATAAGGTAGATTAAGTAATAAAGTGGTCACATTTATAAAAGTGACTAATTAATAGTTAATGGATAAATTAAATTCCAATAAATAACTAAACATATTAATAAATTCGACTAATAATATACAAGAGGCTAAAATGGGGTAAAATGGGTTTTGGTTTTGGTTTTGGTGACATTTGGAATTGATCCCTTTTTGATGTAGTAGTAGTTCCTAGCTAGTCACTTAGATTACATCATTGAGGTGGAGCATAGTAGTTGGTAGATACTCAACTACTAGTTATGGTTTACCACTCGAAAGACTTGGAATCGCTTTTAGGAGTGTGCACACTTAAGGTAGTTGTTTAATTTCAAACATAGTAGAATGATGGGAACTGGATTCCGGCCGGGGTGAGTTCGTAAGTACCAACGTCTCATTGGGCTACATGCAAAAGTCTTAAAGTACTGTCCATTTTAAAAGAAACTAGGAGTGACAGAGAGATTAGATTTTGGAAAGAGAAGAACTACTAAGATTATTTTCAAAATGAAATGAAGCATGTACTTATCTATAAACTATATTTCCTAACCAAACCCATTTGCGGGATAGGGTAGTACATACTTAGCATTATGCTAATTTTAGTTATTTGTGTGTCCCTTTTCTCACCCCAATATTTGACATGTATTGATTGTGAGGATTGATTCATGATTGCTTGATCCCGAGAGCGGTTAGAGATGTCTTAGTTGAACCTAGTTTTTAATAAACACTTTATTTATGTTTTGAAGACCTAAATTAGTTTGGGATTGTTTTTTTTTGGGATTGCATATGCATCCGACTGTGTTTAGTCGGGTGTGGCGGTAACACCCTTTCCCTATTAAGACTTCTGCTGCGTTACTCCAAATTACATTACCGGAGTATTAATGAATAAAGTTTTAGGTGGGAAATTTGGGGGTGTTATACAACTGTGCACCACTTGTATCCACCATTATGTTGAGGCAAAACAATAAAACTACAAAATATGGAGGACACAAATCACATACTACCTCCGTCCCAAATTGATTTGCAAATTTGATTTTTTTTGGTCAAACAGTTTCATTTTATTCGCTTCATTAGGATGTCAATTTTTAATTATATTCTAATTTGAAGTTTACAACTTTAAAGAGATTTTAATGTAGTTTCTAAATATATAAATTTTAATTATTAAAAATTAAATTAATTATCGATACGGAGCATTGACTTTTATTATTAGTTAATCAAAAAATGTTGACTTTGAAAACAATTTTGTATGTATTAAAGAAATAAAAGGCGCACTATAAATAGCTATTACAAGACTTAACAACTTAGAGCACGTATGGCGTAACAAACTCCTACAAGTATGTCATACTGCATGTTCAAGCAATGAATAATAAATGGACTCAAGCAGCTCCTAAAATAGGCTAACAACATAAGACTTATCAACAACAAAATAATGAATAAATAATGACCGAACAATAACATTTCTACGCATGCGTGGCCACGTAGATGATGGATGAATGCAACCTAAACTTCAAGCTTGATCATCATTCTGTGAATATTTGGGAAAGGGTTACCCAATAGGAGCCCTGGCATGTCTATTTATATTAAAGGAGTTTAATACATAATAGGAAACAAATCTCCTAATAATATTCTATTACACCCCCTCAAACTGTGCGAGAGATACAACGCGCAGGTTGTCCTTCAAAAAATAAAATTGCTGACTAGAAAGGCTCTTGGTAAAAATGTCAGCTAACTGCAACTGTGTGGGAATGTATTTCACAACTAAATCTCCATGAGCCACACGCTCTCGAACAAAATGATAGTCTATCTGAATATGCTTGCTACGAGCATGTTGTACTGGATTAGCAGTCAAATAAGAAGCAGAGATATTATCACAAAATAATTGAACCGGTGCAGTAACGGGATAGCCGAGTTCAAACAATACAGAACGAACATGTAAAGTATCCTGAACAGTGTAAGCAACAGCTCTATACTCGGCTTCTGTAGAGGACTTGGAGACTGTAGGCTGCTTCTTGGACTTCCAAAAGACAAGATTCGGGCCCAAGAACACAGCAAAGCAAGTCGTGGATCGAGACGTATCGGGACAACCTGCCCAATCAGCGTCTGAATAAGCAATAACACATGTTTCCCGAGATGTAGGCTGAAGCCACAAACCATGATCAAGAGTCCCCTGCAAGTACCTGAAAATTCTCTTGACTGCAAAAAGGTGAGTAGTACGGGGAGCATGCATAAACTGAGACACTAAATGCACAGCATAGGTAATATCCAGTCTTGTCAAAGTTAAATATTGTAATGCACCAACCATACTACGATATGCAGTGGCATCAGCAAGAAGTTCCCCATCAGTGAGAGATAAAGAAGTGCGAGTAGCAAGCGGAGTACGAACCGACTTAAGAGTATGGAGATGAAAGCGGGAGAGAAGGTCAGACATATATTTATGCTGAGAGAGAAACAAACCTTTATCGGAGCGGACAGCCTGGACTCCTAGAAAATAATGAAGATCACCCAGATCTTTCATTGCAAAATGCTGAGCAACAAGCTGAATGAAAGAGGTGATAGCAGCGGAAGAATTGCCAGTAATAATGATGTCATCAACATATAGTAATAAATAAATGACATTATTACACTACTACATTAAGAGGTCTTTTGTAATAGTCAAATTCGTTACCATTGGTCCAAAAAACTGTTACATTCTTCCAAATGTAACGGTTTTGTAGCGTTACATTCGCTCACGTTACCTTTTCTCTATTGTAACAGTATGTAACAATTTTTTTAATCAAATGTAACACTCTTCTAAACGAACTAAAAGTATGACACAAACGTTACCATAGATAGGAGTACAAATGTAACATTTTATAACTCCCTCAAATGTAACACTTTAGAAACATAATGCAATAATTGCCACGTTTATTGCCTAACGTAGCACCAACTATACAGACACACACACACATTCACGATTGGCACAAGAATAATGTAAAATGTATAAAAATCATTACATTCACATGGCTATATATAGAAATAATCAATAAATGTCTCATTTAATAAATTTAAAATATACACCTGAGTAACGTATTATACACCTCGATCAATATGCTATAAAGTCTAATGACATTAACTTAATTAGTTACACAACCATGTAAAAATTGAGCCAATAAACTAAAAAACAATTGTCTAGACACAAAAAAAAATATCCCTCAAGTCTTTACAATAAAACTGTCCACAAATCATTAATATCCGCCAAGTCTATAAAACGTAACCGTGAGACATGAGTTGTCCAAGACTCCAAGTATGAGAATTTGGTCATAAAGTTGCAACACAATTTTTAGAAGCAATCCATGGAGATCGAAGCTCTTTCCTCTTCATGTATATCGATGACCTGGATAACAAACATTTCAAAATATTAACATTTATATTCCCACGCTTATAATATTTGAAATAGTTATAAATCTTTATTTTCTTAATATAAGTCTGTAAATTTTAGGCAACTGAAAAGTTCACAAATACCCCCAGTAATATATATATATATATATATATATATATATATATATATATATATATATATATATACACTAGGTAAATATATGTAAAAAACCAATTGAATCAAATAATATATGGATTAACTGTTATCTACTAACAAACTTGGGAGTGTTACATTTCACTCTTAGAGTTTAGAAACAAGTATAGATAACAAGGAGAACTTTGAGGTGTGGAAATAATCTCACAAGTGATTGACATATAATATAAGTCATAGCAATTTATACCCTAGAAAAAAAGTTCATTTTTCAGGGGAATAAAAAGGGAAGGATTTCAAACCTTAAGATGATATACGAGGGACTGCACTGCATATGGAAACCTGACAAAGAAAATAAATTTTAAGTGAAGCCAAAACACCTACTATATATCACCAAGACACCAACTATATATCACCAAGAAACCACTTATTACACCAAGACATCAACTATTTATATGGATAAACAAAGTACATAAATTAATTATAGTAGAGAGAAAGGGAGATAAAATTCTAGGGAGCTAAAAGCAAAAAGAAATACTAAAGCAGATTGAAGAGGAAAATCAGAGCATAATAGTTTCAAGCAAGTGTCTAGCTCAGAGGTTTAGTCATAACCTAAATGTCTAATGCACCTCTTTGCAAAGAGTAGTTCTAAACTTTGATGCTCCACCCATTAACCATTTGTGCATATCCTTATCCAATTCTATGAAAATGTGTTTTGGTCAAAGCACTCTTGGAACATATATCACTTAAACTAACCTATAACATGTGAACAGCTCATTATCATAGTAGCAATTGTTAATACAGAGATGCATTAGAAATTGAATAATCAGAAGCAAACTATTTATTAGCAATTCTTAACAGAGAGAAAGATACTGAGTTTTCTGATTTTATAATCAAAAGCATAATAAATTTTATGCGTGTCTCTTCAAAGGTTAACTGCCCTTTTCTAGGGAAGCAATTTCCAGTAGGGATATACTTTTGTAAGCAAACCAGTTTACTTAGAAACTACCAGCGATTCACTCCCACTTGTGCTAGCAACTTTGCATTTTATTAAAAATGCTTAGCAATCAGCATGTTCAGACATACCGCAATTGCACTTCGCATTTTATTAAACTCCATTATGAACTAAACCTGCATGTGAAATATAGCCTTTTTTTTACTGTCAACTGAAACAAATTACCTATTGACCCAGATTTCTTTAAAAATGTAAATGTATATGATGGAATAACGAAAAGAGGAGCATTCTTTCACTCTTTAGTTCAATTCTCTATTACGTTCACCTGCACACTGGTATTCTTCAAGACGACATAAGCAGAGTTTAGAGCCATTAGAGAATCAAAGTATTCAACAATAAAAATGATGAATAGAAAAGGAAAACATGGTAGAGATTATATGTACTTATAATGCACCAAGGATTAAAATTTTAGGGTTGTAATCGAATGCTAGGAGTAAACTTAAAGTTAGATGTAGATATAGAGATAATACTCACGCACAATTGTTAGATTCATTGAACTGGACTATATTAGTACATTAGTAGAAGTAGGAATCGCCAATGAAACCGGATACCTTGAAAGTAGGAAAAACAAATTAAGATAAAGACACAAATGATAGGAAAAGCAATAGAGGCCCAAGTATCTTTTATGATACAGATTTTTAGAATTAAGTTTGAATTGAACATGCAAATTACTACCACTAATGAACATGATAATTTCAAATTTATATAACCAAAACAATGGAATTAGAAGACCGAATGACATGCCATTTCTGCTCAAGAAAATAGTTCAAATAATGAGTACTTCCCATTGAAGTGAAAACTACTTTGATACTCTATGACATGTAAGAAATTTATAGAAAGACTTCACCAGCTAGGGTAAAAACATAATGGAATATTAATTCAAAGGAGAGACATAGAAAGATCATTTTTTCTTATATCCTATGCTGCCATTCCGAATAAAGTGGAAATCTGAAGACTAAAAAATTTAGCCCGGTTCTTCTTTCTTCTAGTAGTGCAATTAGACTTTTGGACTTTCTACTCTGAAAATTTGGCTATCTAATTCCTTCAGATTCCCTTATCGCCCAGTCTTCAATTATGGACATATAGTGGTGATGGGTAAGATAGTTATGCAATTTCAGATGCAGCATTCTAGTTATACAAAAAAGTAGCTCGTTCACCAAGTACATTTAAAAATGCATCGTTCCAATGCATATGAGTAAATCCATACCCTGGTTGATAAGTAAAAATGAATCAACTATATAATCAATGCACACAGACAAAGAGATAACTTATGTCTCCACACAATTATAATCCGTTCTCGATTAAAAAATCAGTTCTATAATAGCCGTGTATTTGAAACAAAATGCAAGCTTTATTGAGCAACTACGCATATGTAAATTATGTTTAGGTCTCAGAATCTCCTTAAACAGGGGGGTCTTCATTAAAAAGCCGACTAATATAGCACACATGATACTTAGCGGTTAAATTTCATTAATATGTACTTCATATTACTTAGCATTATATATGTGCACATGGAGCAAATCAAGTAACATATACTCACTTTTAGCATGTAGAATATTGGCAAAATATTTACCTCCATAGACCATCTTTGTTGACAAATTGAAGCTATCTCAAAACTCACATTCAGTTCATGCCATTATCTTAGATCAACATGTACCTGTCCTGCAAAATGAATTCTTAACCATCAAATATCACAAGAAATACTCGCTAACCATCAAACTCTAATCTAAAATTGTCTTTAAAACTTTTGTCATCTATTTAAGATCTAACAATAGTCTTAACAAATAAGATGTCATGCATTTTTTAAAGAATGCCCTGTTTTATCTTCCTACGTATTATAAATAAAAGGTAAATATGTAATTAACTAATTTTAAGTGAAGAAAACTTTCAGAATCAATATGTTTGAAAACCTGACTTTGGCAAAAAAAAATCATTGTCTAAAAAGTACAATTTCCGCTCAAATTGGATGTCCTTAGAAAATATACGTAGTATTAAGTAATGAAAATAGTTTAAGGATTTCCTTCCTCATTATAGTGGATTATCTCCCGTAGCTTCAAACTATAGATACCAACTCTCTTTTTAATTAATTGGTAGAATTTCATGTATATTTTGATAGATCAAAGGTGAATACTAAAGTTCTGGTATGTTATTGTGATTTGCCAAATATAGGTAATTTTGCACCTATACATTTAACTACAACTTACTTGCATATGAAGATGTCTAAGTTGACATAATCTTTTCTTTTTCAAGATTACTACTCCTACTCACTGAATGAACTCTAAAAACTTAACCTGGGTACTCTATACTTCGTATTAATTATATACCTTTGATTTAATTTACTTTTAATGAAGTTAGATTTGGACGATTTAGAGCTATATACAAATCCTTTACTAAGAATTCTTCCTTTTAGTTATGCATTTTAGACATAAATGATGTTCAGCTGCAATTTCACATATGAGTTATCATATAGAGGTGAAATTGGAACTTCTAACATATGTTCATAATCTGGATAGTTTCAGATTCATTAGTCCCAGAATCAATGAGATTCTTGTATAGGACCAAGGTTCATTACTTGCCAAAGAAAACAAATAAATTAAACAAACCTCTGAATTACAAAACGAATATAGATTTATCCAGATCTAACTCAAAATTTTAATGCTAACTATACAATTTTTACATACCCACGCCATATGTAAAAAGAATCAATGTCTGAACTCTATTAACCCATGTTGTTCTGCAGTGAAGAAGATAACAGTGGTAATCGGCAAATCAAGGAAGAAGACAATCAAAGCTCCTAGGGCGCCATATTATTAACCCTCATACCTGCCGACGCTTCTTCAACGAAGGGTCGCCGGCACCTGCACGTCCCTCCCTACTTCTGCGTGCTTCCAAATACGGAAAGGGATAAGGCTCACATCCAGCAGTTTGAATCCCTGAATCTAGTTTTAACCTCTCACTCGGTCTCGGCCAAGATGTTCCATGTCAGATAGCAAGGAAAATTGAAGATGTAGCATTAGGGTAAGCGTCCTTCGGCATGCTTGAAGAATTTCTTCTGTCTATGTTGAAGCGGTAAATTATTGTGTGCCAGATATACTAGATTTGTGGTTCAATTGCTTTTAGATTTTGCCTTAGGGTTTTTTCCCTCTAGCATAAGTTTATAATTGGGCTGAAATTTCCGTCAAAATAATCTGGCGCTCAATCTTACCGCTATTTATTCCTATTTCAGTATATTCCGTATACAGGTGTTACATTAGGACCTACCAAATGTAACTCTTCTTACACAAATGTAACGGTTTATTGAATAGTACACACGCGTTACATTAGCAATAGATTAAACGTAACATTTTTTACACAAATGTAACAATGTGTCAAAAACTGTTACATTAGAATGGCTTTTTGTAACACTTTCAATAAATGTTACAATTTTTTTGTTACATTAGCCATTAAAATGTAGTAGTGTTATTCTGGCGAAAAATGAATAATGAATTATCAGACTTGCTGCATGTGAAATGATGAGATAGAAGAAAACTACTAAATCTGTGAAACCAAGCTCGCGGGGCTTGCTTAAGACCATAAATGGCTTTTCGCAAACGACACACATGAGTAGGAAACAAAGGATGAATAAAACCCCGCGGCTGACGCATGTATACCTCCTCTGTAAGATGACCATGCAAAAATGCATTCTTAACATCCAATTGACGAATGACCCACCCAAAGGAAATGGCTAGTGTAAGAACAATACGAACAGTGGTGGGTTTAATAACTGGACTAAAAGTTTCAGAAAAATTCACACCTGCCTGTTGATTAAATCCCTGAGCGACCAAACGCGCTTTGTGTCGCTCAATAGATCCATCAGAATTATATTTGGTCTTATAAATCCACTTAGAGCCCACAACATTTTTAGTATTATCAAACGGAACTAAATCCCAAGTATTATTAGAAATAAGAGCATTAAATTCCTCTGCCATTGCCTCACGCCATTTTAACTGTTTATTAGCCTCAGAAAAACAAGTAGGATCAGCTGATAAAACAACAGTGTTGAGATTAAAAATAGTTTTGGGTTTAAAAATTCCCGATTTAGCCCGAGTTTGCATTGGATGATTATTAACGGGCTGGCCATGAAACATAGACGAGTCTGATGCACTGGCCGAGGACTGCGGCAGCTCCAAGCTAGAATCGGATTGGGTGACAGGTACTTCAGGCACGGCTGGAGGGGAGCTGGGTCGAATGGAGAACGGAGTAGAAGGCTGGTCATGATCGTGATGTTCAACAGGAGTAGAAGGCTGGTCATGGGCATGGGAAAGGACTGGTGGTGTGTGATTGGAGGATTGAGGAATAATAGGTTGGTTTGGAAAACTAGGGGTTCGTGTACCTACTGAAGTGGATATGCTAGCAGACCGATTAGGTGGAGAGGGAGAGTTGATCCTATGGGTAGGGGAGTTACAGGCTGAAGTGGTATTGATGAGTGTAAGATCAGTAGGAAAAGTAGACAAGGAAGAAGATTCATGACCCGTAGAGGAAGACAATGTGGCATAAGAAAAAATATTTTCATGAAAACGAACATGGCGGCTAATAAAAACTTTGTCAGACTTAGGCTCAAAACAACGATAACCTTTAAAACCAGATGCATAACCAAGAAAAACACACTGGATGGAATGAGGAGAAAGTTTATTGGAGGAAGAAGCTAAAAAAATTGGATAACAAGCACACCCAAACACACGTAACAGACTATAATCAGGAGTTTTGTAACACTTGAGATTTAATATAAACGGATTAATAGTACTACTCATACCAACAGAGGTGCATCTCCTTTTACGGGAGCTCATCCGCTAAGAACTCCAAAGTTAAGCGTGCTTGCACGGGAGTAGTCTTGGGATGGGTGACCCCCTGGGAAGTTTCTCAGGGCGCGCACGAGTGAGGACAAAGTGCGCGGTAAAGGCTTGTGGTGGTTTGTGAGGACAGTACTATTGGTCCGGAGTAACTACCTCGGGTCCGGTGGGGCCGGGGTGTTACAGGTGGTATCAGAGCAACCCTGCGACAGTGTGTTGACCCGTTGGATATCGGGCGGGCACTTAGCGGGGGAAGATTCTGGGATTTGATTGAGATTTGAGATTGGTTTATGGGCGCAACGAGGACGTTGCGTTCCTAAGTGGGGGTGATTGTAACACTTGAGATTTAATATAAACGGATTAATAGTACTACTCATACCAACAGAGGTGCATCTCCTTTTACGGGAGCTCATCCGCTAAGAACTCCAAAGTTAAGCGTGCTTGCACGGGAGTAGTCTTGGGATGGGTGACCCCCTGGGAAGTTTCTCAGGGCGCGCACGAGTGAGGACAAAGTGCGCGGTAAAGGCTTGTGGTGGTTTGTGAGGACAGTACTATTGGTCCGGAGTAACTACCTCGGGTCCCACGGGGCCGGGGTGTTACAAGTTTTCTGAAAAAGTTTTTCATATGGGGAAGCACCAAAAAGAGTGGGAGAGGGAAGTCTGTTAATAATATATACAACTGTAAAAATAGCATCAACCCAAAACTTGCTAGGAATGGATGTCGTGATAAGCATAGTCCGAGCAAGTTCTAGGAGGTGACGATGTTTTCGCTCAGCAACCCCATTTTGTTGGGGAGTATATGGGCAAGATTTTTGAAAGTAAATACCATGTTCTGCCAAAAACTGTTGCATATTAAAATTAACAAACTCACCCCCTCCATCGCTTTGAAAAACTTTAATCTTAGCATTAAATAAATTTTCAACTAAGGCCTTAAAACATTTAAACTGATTAAACACCTCAGCTTTCGTACGCAAGGGGTAAATCCATGTAAAATGAGAAAAAACATCAATAAAACACACATAATATCTAAATCCTAAGTTAGACAACACAGGAGATTGCCACACATCAGAATGAATTAATTGTAAAGGTGAAGAAGAATTATGACTAGCATCTGAAAAAGTTAATCGTTGAGATTTACTCAAACGACAGGAAACACAATCAAGTTCAAAATTTGACGAGCTAGAAATAAGTTTACTAGTACGCAATTGGCGTAAAACAGTTTCGCCACAGTGTCCTAATCTACGGTGCCACACAGGGCTAGAAACAATCACGGAGGCTAAAGCTAGAGGTGTTGAAGGTCGGAGGCTGACAGGGTATAAATGGCCATTATGACGCGCCTGAAGAAGAACTGCCCCCGAAATTTGGTCCTTAACAAAAAAAGAGTTTTTATCAAAAACTGCAACACAGTTATTATTAGCACACAATTTTTGAATGGAGATTTAAATTTAATTTAATTTGAGGCACATGAAAAGCAGATTTCAATGACAATAGGCGAGTAGGGGTATTTAATGAAATATCACCAATACTGGCAATGGGAAGTTTAATGCCATTTGCAACACTAACAGACATGGTGCCATAGTAAGGGGATTTATTTGACCAAATACCTTCAGACGATGTCATATGAGCAGAAGCTCAAGAATCGGGATACCACAAAGCGTCATTAGATTCCCCACTGGGAGCAACCAACGCAAGTGCAGAAGGATGGGGAAAGCGAGAAGGATAGTGCAAGGCAGAATGACCCGCAGAGAAACAAATCTGACACACAATCGGGGGAGGAACCGAACCAAGAATACCCTCAGTAGATGGGAAACCTGCATAATGAAAGTGAGTACCGGAAGTAGATTTAGCATTAATATTTAAAATGGACAAAACAGATTTACCAGATGAGGCATTACTAGGTCCCGGATTATACACACCCCCTGCGGCCACAGGGTGTGGTGCTGCTGGCCGTCCCTGCTGCGGAAAACCAGCCTGTCCGAAGCCCTGCTGTAGCTGATAAGGCTGCTGTCCATAGTTTTGGTTTGGTGGAAACCGGCCGCGACCACGACCCCCTCTACCTCGGCCGCCTCTGCCGCGGTAAGCGCCATTAGCCTGTTGTCCGAGCTGTACGTGTTGGGCAGCGCCCACGTGTGCTCCAAAGGCTGACTGGAGTGGAGATATAACATGCTGTCTTTGAAACAAAACTAACTGTTCGGCCTCCATCAGCCTAGGATGTAGAATATCGGGTGGAAAATTATCGGGAAATAGAGAGATGGTTCCCGTAATGGATGCATACTCAGGTCCCAATCCATACAAAGTGCATTGCAACAATTCTTTATTACTCAAAGGAGAATTAATTGTAGCTAAGGTATCCGCTAATTTTTTTATTTCAAGCAAGTAACTTTCCATGGACTGGTTTTCTTTCTTTTTGACAGCATTCAAGGTACGCCTAAGTTCCATAGCTCTAGGCAAACTAGAAGACATAAACCGATTTTGTAAATGACCCCATATACCCGCTGAATGTTTAATATCATGCACATCCGTTAATACGTCACGAGAAAGTGTAGCAAACAACCAAGAACGGATGGTTTGATCCACTCTGAGCCAGTGATAGTAGTCGGTATTAATGATGCGCTGATTATTAAAATTCACAGTATACATGGGAGGTACCTGAATGGAGCCATCAACAATTCCAAAAAGACCCTGCGAGACGAGAAAGGATTCAAATTGCGTGCGCCACGTCAGGTAATCTTCAATAGCTTTGAGTTTAATTGTGACAATTTGACTGACATTAGCAATGTCATGAGAGACTGACTGCACCAAAGAGGCCAAGGGCGACCCAATTAAAAGACAATCCGGTAGCGGCTGATGAAGTTCTGGCGCCCCAGCAAAAGTTTGGCCGAAGAACAAGGAGTCCAGTGGTGGACAAATCGGACTGGGAGTGGCTGTAGGGACCACCGGCGGCCAAGAAAATTGCGGCTGGATATTATGGAACGGACCATAGGGGTTTGGGGGCGTCCAGATGGTGGACGACATGCTGAGCCCTGGCGAGAAATCCGGCTGCGGCGAAGATGAAGCTGCAGCGCCGGATGAAAAGTTCATTGCTGCAGTGCAGAAAGCAAGAGAAGCAGTGGTGGAAAACGTTGGGGCGACGGTGGTCTGCTCCGATGACATGAGAGGGGCGACCAAGGTCTGCACCGAAGATGTAAGGCCGTTGTGACGGAGGAAGTAACGTCGGTGGTCGAAGCCATGAAGGAAGCGGCGTAAGTATGAGACAGTGGGAAACAGGAGAGAGGAAAAAAAAAACCTAAGCTCTTGATACCATGTGAATATTTGGGAAAGGGTTACCCAATAGGAGCCCTGTCATGTCTATTTATATTAAAGGAGTTTAATACATAATAGGAAACAAATCTCCTAATAATATTCTATTACATTCAACACCCCCTTGATCCAAGCTTGTCCACGCCAATTCTTTTCTTGAAATATTGATGCTTCTTCTAGTTCAATGATTTGGTGAATAAATCTACATTTTGAACATCCGTTCCACACTCCACAGAACTCTAAAACAATTATATTTCCTCCTTGCCCACCAACTGTATAATGAAATGGTGTTGCTCATCAATGTGCTTAATTCTGGCATGAAATGCAAGACTTTTCACCATAACAATGGTAGTTTTGTTATCACACCAAAGCTCTACAACTCTCTTTTGTTCACAGCATAAGTCCTTTAACAGTTTCTTCTACCATAGAGATAGTTCAAATCACCTATCGTGTTATTGATCTACTAAAAGGTTTCACATGGAAAATTATGAAATTGCCAAAACAAATAATATGAGTACAAGTGAAAAGATCCAAAAGAATGACGGATTTTAGCTAAAACACCTAATATGCATTTTTTCACAATTCAACAGATTCAGCTACTTGATCCAGAATTTTACCAATTCAATGTCAGTGGATTCAATCGTTTCAGTCAATTTCAATATTATCAAGAGAAAATTCTCTAAGTATGACTAAGACAATAATAAAGTTCTTAAATAGGATTATCAATGTTTTATTCCCAAAACAGGAATCATTCACTAATATTTTGGGAAGTTTTAATCAAATTATTCTTTTAATAGGACCAAATAAGTCCTATTTGGAGAATAAAATATACTTAGTCCTACTATACATTTAAGTTTAGTTTTAGTCCTAGGGCCATTACTATATTATCAAACACATTTGGATTCTTAATTACTTTATGAATTATTCGTTAATTGGAGAGTAAAATTAATTACAGCATGCATGTACCGTGATTCTAATAATCCATGAATGCACACCGCACCAAACATTCATTTTTCTAATATTAGTTGTGGAACTCGGGCTAATATTATATGCTGCCTTTTTTTATATTTGTTTAGAGATAAAGATTGGCTTGCACGTGTTAAGCTAAGTTGATTAGATCAGTCAGGATGTTTTTTTGGAATGTTTTCAGTCCCAGACCAGACCAAATCAGACCAGAGCACACTTAAACAGATCAGACCAGACCACACCAGACTTAAACACTCAGACCAGACCAAATTAGACTTGGACATTATAAAATACATAGAGACCAGACATTTACCAGACCAGACCAGACCAATTCAAACCAGATCAGATCAAATCAAACTTAAATAGACCAGACCATATCAGACCAGACCACTAAATTTCAGTTCAAAAGAAAACATTCTTAGTTGTTTCCTAGCCTTTGTTTTCCTTATAAATATGTTGGTGATGATTAAAGAAGCACATGATTGATACTATGTAAGTCCATTTGGTATCAGACTTCCTACCCCTTCTGCCATGGCTTCTTGTTCTACCGCATTTGGTAGTATTTAATATAAAGAACATTTATATCATCATTGACATTGATAATGGTGAGTACTCTTCCTGGATAGAATTGTGAAAGATCACCGCTCGAGCACATCAAGTTTTTGACCACATTTTCCCCTCCTCTCCTGCTGCAACCCCTTCCCTTCCTGCCACACAAACTCTGGAGCAACGCCTTGAAGCCAAGGCTGACGTCGCTGAAGCTATAGCTCTTTGGGATCCTTTGGAAGCTATGGCTCTTCAGTGGATTTACGTCACCATCTGCAACGATCCTCTGCACATTATTATCAAACTGGACTCCACCTCGGCTAAGATTTCGGACCGCCTCTCAAATATTTTTATGGACAATACAAAATTTAGAGTTGTCTATTTGGAAAATCAATTTTCCAACACTAGTCTAGACTAATTTCCCAATGTTTTCGCTTATTGTTGGGCATGGAAAATTCTCTCTTATAAATTGTCAAACGTCGACATTGTTGTTTCTGAACACCACCTCATTCTGGGCCTCGTCAACGACCTCCCTGAGCATGATGCTACCATTACTTCCCTCATTAGAAGAAGCACGGAAGAATCAACATGTCGGTCATAATGATACCGCCTTGCTCACATGTATCTGTCCCACCACATGCCACACGACCCCGACTTTCCCTGCTCGCACTGACGATCGCTCCTCCTGCTCTCACAGTTGAAATAGGTCTTCTCGTGGAGGACAATCTCACCCTTCGAGGCACACAAACAACGCCTCTCCTACCTTACATGGGCCATCTCGTCCTGGCCAAAGTTCCTTCCACCATTGGCATATTGGTCTCAACCCCTTGCGCCATTCCTCCCTGTCCTTACCCAACTATCTTTTGGAATGGTTCGTCGATTCGTCCCACAGCTGACATCCTTGTCCATTGTCCTCAGCAGGCACATTTCGCCGG
This sequence comes from Cuscuta epithymum, assembly GCA_945859915.1. Lineage (NCBI taxonomy): Eukaryota > Viridiplantae > Streptophyta > Magnoliopsida > Solanales > Convolvulaceae > Cuscuta > Cuscuta epithymum. The sequence continues at coordinate 249,499 of CAMAPF010000223.1, forward strand.
CACCGATAACACTTTTACAGACATCAAAACAACTATTATGCACAACATGTCTCTCACTGCTCCTGGTGAAAATCTGGTACATGGATACCAGAACAACATCCCATATAACATCTCAATCTAGAACACTCATGCCCTATTTTTAATTTGAAAACCAACACTCGTGTTTAGGTTGGAAACGAAAATTCAAATCCAATTTTGGGCAGCGGGTATGCCACTCTACGCTCCCCTTATCCCCCCTTCATTTATCCAATGTTCTTCACACACCCAATTTAATTAAAAATCTTATTTCTATACGTCAATTTACATCTCATAATAATGTGTCCTTCGAATTTGACCTGTTCGATTTTTCAGTGAGGGATCTCAAATCGGATGCACATGATATGAGGTGTAATAATTTCGGTCAGCTTTATCTCGTTCCATCTACCCATGGGCCATGCTCCACCTCGTCTACCCCTCTAATCACCGTACTGATTGAGATTTGGCATAATAGGCTTTGACACTTTGGGAATCCAGTTATTAGTTCTCTTAGGTCCCACAATAATATTTTGTGTAATAAAACGACATCCTCTATATGTTCTTCTTCTCAATTGGGAAAACATGTCAAGTTACCCTTTACTTCTTCTTTATCTGTTACTTATCAACCCTTTGATTTAATACACAGTGATCTTTGGATTTCCCTTGTCTTAAGTTCCATAGGTCACCGTTATTATATTTTTTTCAAATGATCTCACCAAATTTTTATGAGTTTATTCAATTCATAATATATCTAAAGTGTATCGATATTTGTTAGTTTCTACAAATATATACAAACCCAATTTGAGCACACCATCAAGGTTTTTCAATGTGACAACGGGAAAGAATTTGACAATTCCTCTTTTTGCCAACTTGGTACGTCTCATGGGTTACTCTTTCATTTCTCTTGCCCATATACATTTCCAAAAAATGGCAAGGCCGAACGTACCATAAGGACCCTTAACAATATGGCGTGTACACTTCTCCATGCATCCATTCCCCCTAAATTCTTACCTCACGCCGTCAAAATGGCTATTATCAATATAATATTCTTTCATCTCAAACTCTCTGCTATTATTCCCCCACCCACCACCTCTACCAAAAACAGCAAACTTACTACGTGTATTTGGGTGTCTTTTTTTTCACACACCCCAAAATCATTCACAAACTTCACCCCCGATCCACCCCATGTGTTTTTCTTAGCTATCCCTCCAATCATAAGGGTTATCTCTGTCTGGACATTATTACCCAAAAATTAAATGTTTCCCAACATGTGACCTTTAATGAGTTAGTTTTCCCATGTCAAACCCCTCAAAATCAACCCTCAACCACCTATCACTTCCTAGATCCTCGCACTCGCCTTTCGACCCACCTACCCAGCGCCTTTGCATGGGAATGTAACCAACCTGCCATGTAGACTTCACCACCCTCCAGCCCACCCACACACTATCTCCCATACACCCTCTCTGTCATTAGCTAACAGTCCACTCCATGCCCCATCAAACCAGTCCACCCCCTACTTCATCAACCCCCATTCCACCTCGCTGCCATATGCTCACTCGGGTTCACGCGGGCATATTTAAACCGAAATAGCATATCAAAAAATATTTTTGTTAAACCTTATCTGATGACTGGTGATGGTGACCTGTGGAACTTAAGACCGGGGAAGTCCATAGATCACTGTGTATTAAATCAAAGGGTTGATAAGTAACAGATAAAGAAGAAGTAAATGGTAATTTGACATTTTTTCCCAATTGGCAAGAAGTACATATGAAAGATGTCGTTCTATTACACAAAATATATTGTTGGTCCTAAGAGAACTAAAAACTTGTTCGCTCGGGTGTCGAAGCTTGTTAGGCCAAATCTCAGCTGATACATTGATGAGAGCGCTAGACGGGGTGGAGCATGGCCCATGGGTATATGGAAAGGGATAAAGTTGACCAGAACTATTACACCTAATAACATGTGTCCCCGATTGGAGATCCTTCACAGAAATTCCAAACGGGTCAAATTCCACGACACAATATTATCATATGTAAATTGACGTATAAAAATAAGATTTTTAATTACATTGGGTGTGTGATGACCATACAACAAGTGAAGGGGAGGATAAGGGGATTGGCGAGTGGCATACCCACTGCCCAAAATTGGAATTGAATCTTCGTTTCCAATGAAAACACGAGTGTTAGTGCTCAAATTGGAACGGGCATGAGTGTACTAGATTGAGACATAATATGGGATGTTGATCTGGTATTCATGTACCAGTTTCATCAAGAGGGATGAGAGAATGGTGTGCATAACCGCAATGATGTTTGTAGGAGGATTACCGGTGCCGGTGAGATGCATCAGGTGAGGAAGAGGGTCAAGGATGCCAGCTGTGGGACGAATCGATGGAACATTCCAAGGACTGGACATATACGGGAAGAGAGGAATGGCCCAAGGGGGTTCAGACCAATATGCCCATGGTGGAAGGAACCACTAGCTAGGACGAGGTTGCTCATGTGAGGTGGGAGAGGTGTCGTCCGTGCGCCCGGTAGGGCGAGATTGTTCACAATGAGAAGACCCAGGATGACTTCGAGAGTGGGAGGAGCGCCCGACAGTGCGAGCAAGGGAAGCAAGGGGTGATGCAATATGTGGCAGTGCAGATGTGAGTAAGGCGATAACATTATGACAGACATGTTGATTCTTTCGCGCCTCTTTTAAGATGAGCATAAAGCGAGCTTCATGGAAGGAGGGCGGAGGGGTGGCCATCTCTATGAGAGAAGCAATGGTAATATAATGCTTAGGGAGGCCGTTGACGAGGCACAGAACGAGGTCGTGCTAAAAAACAATAGTGTCAGTGTTGGAACTTTATGAGAGAGAATTTGCAATGCCTGATAATTATAAAAAAAATTTGGAAAATTACTCTAGACGAGTGTTGTAAAATTGGTTTTCTAAATAGACATCTCTAGAATTTTGTATAGGCAATCCCAAGCCTTAGCCACGGTGGTTTCTAGATCGATAATAGTGTGCAGAAGATCATTGGAGATGGTGTCGTAAATCCATTGAAGAGCCAGAACATCCAAACGATCCCAAAGAGTCCTCGGATTCAATGCGTAGCTCCAAGTTTGTGTGGCATGAGGGGGAGGGCCATTTCAACAGTAGGTGAAGGACAAGTATGGTCAAAGACTTGATATGCTCGAGCGGTGATCTTAAACAATTCTGCCCAGGAAGAGTACCCAACATTCTCAATGTCAAGGATGATAGTAATGAAGTCTTTTATATTAGAGACTAAGCTACCAAGGCGGGGTGAAATTTAGGGTTAAAGGAAGAAGCCACGACAAAAGGGGCAAATCGTCCGATACCGAATTGGAATTACAGAGTATCAATCTTGTGCTTCTTTATTCATCACTGGCGGAGATATATATGGAATACAAATGCTAAGGAATTGCGATCAAGATGAAGTACGTAAACTAAGGAAACAACTAATTGATCTAATCGTCTTAGCTAAACACATGAAAGCCAATATCAATCTCTAAACAATTTATTTTTGGCAATAATCTCTAAACAAATACATATTATTAAATAACAAGGGCAGCATATAATATTAAATGAGGGAGAAGGATCAAAAGTGACATTAAGGTTTTTAATGAATCTCGGATTGGACCTTAAACTTTTTAGTAGACCAAATTAACACATATTCAACCTTATTCGTTGCTTTTTAGCCACTCACTAACATTCCGTTAAATAGGTGTTAATAGAGTTACTCATTCTACAAATTATTACTCCGAGTTAAAGGAAATCAAGATTTCTCCCGTCGATCATCCACCCAACCAGAAGTTTCAATTGTTTTTCTATCCTCCTTCACACCGCCCTTCTTCTTTCCTGGTTACAAGATCGATTGCTCTTTGCTCATCACTTGTACTCTTCTTTGCTTCTCCTGTCCAACATGGCTAAGTCAAACTAGACTTTGAGTTTCCTTTAATTTCTTTTCCTCGCATAGAGAGCTCTAGTAGTTCTTTGTAAGAGGGAACTCAGACTGTACATAAGGTTCATGGATGCTAACCAAAGTATGTTCAATTTTAATCACCCGTGCTGGACCCATAATGGATTGCAGAAGCCTAGAACCAAGTTCTGCCTTAAACAATTTGAAGAGATTTTCTATAGAATCCCATTTGAGACTCCCAATTCAAGATAATTTTAAGGGTCATGTTGTTAGAAAATCCAAATTAAATACAAAATTCTCTAAACATTCCAGGGAATTTTCACATAGAAAAAAACACAACAAAACTAGGCATACATATAATTAAATTCTAGGAGAAAAAAATGAATTCAACATCCATTAGCAATATCGTGATCATATGAATATGAACTCTTTGTATATACCATCAAACAATAGTTGTACACACATAGTTGATTTTAAAGAAAATTACACTTTATGTGCTTAGCAAGAGAAAAGAATAATTTTGATGGTTAATGAATAAATCATAGACAACATATAGCAATCAATTGATATATTATGTTGCGTATAATTTATGAGAAACGAAATGAAATTGAAAAGTTAACATAAATTTCACATTATACAAGATATATGCAAAGGTTATGTATGTAATATGCACACATCGATCCAAGAATATGTATAAATGGAGGTAACATAAATTTCACAGTGCTGCGGCGGCGAGAAAGCAAGATGCAGCCAGAAGGAAGAAAGGATAAGGTTTAGAGCAACTCGTGCTGATAACGTATTGTAGAGAGAATTGTTCATTGAGTTTCATTACCAAACACTCCTATTAATAGGGATAGAATATGGTTTACAAGTATGGGCCAACAGACCCAGAATACATAGTTTACATAGAAACAACCCTAATACATATTTTATTTAAACGATAGTACACTACATATAATTTCCTTCAACACCCTTTCATTTCTTTGGACGATTACTTTCTTTTGAAATCATATAAGATAGAGAAATATTGAAAAGGGGTCGCCGGCCTAAAACTTTTTATGCTATCAACGCTTATGGCTATGTTTGGAAGACATAAGTCTCTGTCTTCTAGCTTTTGTACTATTTAAAAAGTCTTTAAAAGCTTCTAGTTATATGTTCGGCATGCAAAATTTTAAGAGCTTTTATAAAAATAAAAGATCTTTTTTGAGATGCTACATTGAGTAGCATCTCAGATAAGTCTGTAGTGTTGGGATATATTATCCCGGCCTATTACTGTTCAGGAGCCCAAGACATTATCCAGTACGGAGCCCGAGCAGCTAGGCCCATTTCGGCCCATCTGGCCCACTTTGACCACCAGGCCCACTTCGGCCCATGCGGCCCATTAGGGTGGAGAGCCTCCCCTTCCCCTCCCCTATAAATACGGAGCTTAGCCTCCATGTAAAGGATCGCTTTCCTTCTTCCCCAACTCATTTACTTTCTCTAGAATAGCTTGCAAGACTCCATTAATGGGAGCTCAAATTGTACTATGTAATGGTGAGGAGAGTCCTAATGAGAACGAGAGGGCTTGGACATTAGCCTAAAAAGTCCCGTGGTTTTCTCCCTTTTGGGTTTCCACGTAAAAACTGAGTTGTTCATACACATTTATACATATATTTACTATATCGTGTTGGATTAAACTCAACACTGGCGCCGTCTGTGGGAATCTGTCCAAAAAGATTCATGTGTTCTACACAAAAATGATATGGAAGTGGACTGATTTCAGCAAAAAAATGAAGAAAATGAAAACATCCTGGAAAAATGATTCTGAGAAGCTCTGGATCTAGGAAGGAAAATGTGATGCTGAAGGTTTTGGATTTCAACGAGGGAGAAGAAAGGTGTTACGAAGATCTGGGCTTTTAGCAAAAAGAAAGAAACAAACGGTTCTGAGGAAGGAAGGAAGTATGAGAAGCTATTGAGTCTGGGAGCTCGGGTCCGGATTTTCCGGACTAGGATGGACTCGCCGGAAACTGCCAGAGCCGCCGGAGGTCTCGAACCAGTTCAGGACGCTTCGGCACAAGCAGCTGAAGACCGCCGGTCACCGCTCGTGGCTGGCTTGTCCACCTTGCCGTCAACCGGAGCTTCCTGGGTTCTCGCCATTTACGGCGGTTTAGAGCTCCAGGGAACCAAGTGTGCAGACGAAGCTAAGCCTCCACGGACGCCTTCGATCTGCTGTGACACCATCACCGCCGTGAGTCAGCGGCCGACGTGTACTTGGCGTCGGCGGGGTGTTCCATTTGCCTCTCCACAGACGCTCTTCACTCGGCTGAGGGCGGACCACGTAGGAGGGGACCAAGTCTGAAAAAGGAGTTAGCAGATGAGTGGAGCACATGGTTTTATCTGAGTGGGTCAACCAGCTGCTAAGTACGTACTCCGTAGTTCGGCTGAACTGCTCCAAGAGATAAGTATCAAAATACTCCCTCTTTTACGTGTTGATTAAGTTTCAATAAATGTTATTGCTATTAATTATTATCACCATTATTTATTAGGGATAAAAATGTCCCGAATTAAATGATGCGGAGTGAAGCTCTAGTGATAGTTAGTTCGGCCAACATTTTATTAAATGTTTAATTGTTTGTGGGGCCGTTGGCCCACTCTCGATCAGCCTTAATTAGCGATCGGAGCATAACTGAATGGCCTATGGTAGGATAATACTATTATTACAGTATTACTACCCGTACATCACTATTATTTATTAGGGATAAAAATGTCCCAAATTAAATGATGCGGAGCGAAGCTCTAGTGATAGTTAGTTCGGCCAACATTTTATTAAATGTTTAATTGTTGGTGGGCCCGGTTAGCCCACTCTCGATCGGCTTTGATTAGCGATTTGAGCGTCTCTAGAGGGTAGTGCCCCGATGACGCGTTTTAATTTGGGGGTTACGCATTAGTCCGCACGGCACCAAGTGCCCGAGCGACGATCGTACCCTAGTACCATCTGCGCCGCTAAGCGCAAAGTGACTGTTGCCAAACGCGGCCGTGGGGCCCGAGGGCACCAAAGCGCTCAAACTCGTTTTTCCGAGGGCAGTGCGACCAACTTGGGTCTGAGTTTGAAAACTCACAGACCGATGAATATCTCTACGTGACGTTCGGGGGGCTGCTAATTGGCCCCCGCCGCGAGCTGCTACGTCCCTTAACCCTGCACGATGAGCCGGGCCGAGGGTCACGATGACCCATAGGCCGGTAATCGTGGATGTTAAAGAGAAAGCCATGCAGATGGTTATGTGTGTATACATATTGTCGGGCCGTGCGGCCCGTTACCATGTTTATTGCGCAGCTGAAGCCACTCGATGCGCTCGAGCGAAATGATTAAAAGACGTTCGGCCCCGAGTCTTAAAGACATTCAGGGCCAGCTAAAGAGGAAACCATCACGGCTGAGGACCGTGAGACGAGCATCTCCACCTAGAGGCTAAGGGCCTAGAGGAGACCACCACGGTTGAGAACCGTGGGACGAGCATCTCCACCCCAGAGACCGATGGCCTAGGAAGAACACGTAGAGGCCGAGGGTCTAGAGGGAACTATCACGGCGAAGAACCGTGAGACGATCATCCATCATTCAGAGGCCGAAGGCCTAGAGGAGACCGTCACGGCCGGGGGCCAACCAACATCATCATATCACGACCGGCCTCTCGGCACGGCGTGTTTATCTTTTGAAGACCGGACTCGTCCCCGCCCTTCGTGGATGAGGGCCGTTGCTTGATTATGTCAGATCGGCCTCTCATTGCCGACACCATTATATCACGACCGGTCTCCCGGCTCGGCGTGCTTTCCATATTTGAAGATCGGCCTCATCCCCGCTCCCCGCGGATGAGGACCGTTGTGTGCTCACTCTCAGATCGGCCTCTCATTGTCGATATCATTATATCACGACCGGCCTCTCGGCACGGCGTGATTATCATCTTTTGAAGACCAGCCTCGTCCCCGTGCTGCGCGGACGAAGACCGTTGCTGGATTTCTTCCAGGTCGGCCTCTCATCGCCGACATCATTATATCACGACTGGCCTCTCGGCCCGGTGTGATTATCATATTTGAAGACCGGCCTCATCCCCGCACTGCGCAGACGAGGACCGTTGCTGGATTCTTTCAGGTCGGCCTCTCATTGCCGACGTCATTATATCATGACCGGCCTCCTGGCTCGGCGTGTTTTCCACATTTGAAGACCGGCCTCATCCTTGCTCCTCGTGGATGAGGACCGTTGCTTGCTATCTCAGATCGGCCTCACATTGCCGATATCATTATATCACGACCGGCCTCTCGGCTCGGCGTGCTTATCTTTTGAAGACCGGACTCGTCCCCGCTCCTCGCGGATGAGGGCCGCTGCTTGACTCTTGTAGGTCGGCCCCTCATTGCCGACATTGTCACATCATGTTCGGCCTCTCATCGCCGACATCATCATATCACGACCGGCCTCTCGGCTCGGCGTGCTTATCTTTTGAAGACCGGACTCGTCCCCGCTCCTCGCGGATGAGGGCCGCTGCTTGACTCTTGTAGGTCGGCCCCTCATTGCCGACATTGTCACATCATGTTCGGCCTCTCATTGCCGACATCATCATACCACGACCGGCCTCTCGGCTTGGCGTGCTTATCTTTTGAAGACCGGCCTCGTCCCCGCCACATCGCGGACGAGGACCGTTGTTTGATTCTTTCAGGTCGGACTCTCACTGCCGACACTATCATGTTATGTTCGGCCTCTCGGCACGACATATTATCTTTTGAAGACCGGTTTCATCCCCGCGCTGCGTGGATGAGAGCCGTTGCTTGGATATATCGGCCTGATCGGACACTATTGTCATCTCCTTATCAGGACCGACTGCTCAGCGGCATTATGATCATTGTTTGTCGGCTCCCAATGCCGACCCTCTTGAGTTTGCGATCGGGCTCACGACTCCCCTCCAGGAGGGTGACCAGGGCCTTCGCATGACGATCAGCTATTCTATCGCCTCGTCATTATATTCGTTCGCTATGCCACCACCATTATGTGTGACATCCCGTGATCCCTGCGAGTTTCTTGGATACCGAATGTCTTCTTCGATGTAGGAAGATCGGTAGGACCACGGACCAGGGACGGACAAAGAAGAGCTAGGGAATCTCGATGTAGATAAACATGTTCCTCCTTGCGAGTTTCGCGGATACCGAACGTCTCTTCGAAGCAAGCCAGTGATAAACACATAGATGACTACACACCCATAGTGTTACTTAATGCCATCCCTCACTCATACAATGACGTCAAATCTGCCATAAAGTATGGTAGAGATGATATCTCGTTGGATGTAGTCATTAATGGATTAAGGAGTAAGGAGTTAGACTTTAGACACTCGAGGGGTAGTAACAGTCAGTCTAGGGACTCGGGTGAAGCGTTGTTTGTGAGGGGTAGGTCTAAGAGTAGATCTAGAAACCATAAGAAGGGAAACAACGATAAGAACAAAAACAATGACCCGGGGAAGAAGAGAGGTAAGTCTAAGAAGAGAGTGTGCTATAATTGTGGTAATTCTAGTCACTTCATTAAGGATTGTCCCCATCCGAAGAAGTCTGAACATGCTAATGTGGTAGATGATAATAATTTGCATGAAGAAGTTTTTATGATTTGTGATTCTGCCAATTCTGTGTTGAGTAGCATGACTGAAAATGAGTGGTTGATTGACTCTGGTTGTACTTATCATATGACACCTTTTAGATCCATGTTTTCTTCTTATGATTCTTGCCATGATGGTTTTGTGTCTCTTGCTGATAATAAGAAATGCAAAATTCATGGGGTGGGTGATGTATGCTTGAAGTTTGATAATGGGACTGTGTTTACTATGAAAAATGTGAGACATGTTCCTGATTTGCGTCATAACTTGTTTTCTGTTGCTGCTTTTGAGGGTAGTGGGTTAGAGGGTAAATGGGGTAATGGGTGCATGAAAGTTTTGAAAAATTCCCTTGTTTTGTTTAAGGCAAAAAAGGTGAATAACTTGTATGTGTGCCATGCTCAGCCTTTCTGTGATTCTGCTCATGTTGTTAGTTCTGATAAATCTGCTTTGTGGCATAATAGATTAGGACACATGAGTAATAGGGGTTTAGAGATTTTGCATAAATCTGGTTGTTTTGGTAAGGATTCTGTGTCCCCCATCCCCTTCTGTGAATCTTGTGTGTTAGGCAAGCAGCATAAGGTTACATTCCCCTCCTCCCCATATCCTAATCCTACTAAGTGTACCTCTGTGTTAGAGTATGTTCATGCTGATGTGTGGGGTCCTGCTAGTGTCTCTACCCACGGGGGTAAGAGATATTTTCTGTCCATCATTGATGATTTTTCTAGGAAGGTGTGGGTCCGTCTCCTTGAGCATAAGTCCGATGTCTTTGTGAAGTTTAGGGAGTGGAAAAACCTTGTAGAAAATCAAACTGGTAAGAAGGTCAAAACCCTTAGGACAGATAATGGTCTAGAGTTTTGCAATAAGGATATGGACCAACTGTGTGTTGATTGTGGGATTAGAAGGCACAAAACCGTGCCCTATACTCCCCAACAAAATGGGATAGCCAAGAGGATGAATAGGACTGTTCTAGATAAGGTTAGGAGTATGCTTGCTACCGCCGGTTTGTCTAAAAAGTTTTGGGGTGAAGCAGTCAATACTGCTGTCTACTTGATTAACCGGTCTCCTTCTGTTCCCTTGGGTGGGAAGTGCCCTGAATCTGTTTTTTCAAACAAACCCCTTGATCTGTCTAATCTTAGAGTGTTTGGGTGTGCAGCGTATGTGCACCAACAAGGTGACAAGTTGGATCCTAGGTCTAAGAAAGGTGTCTTCCTAGGTTATCCCGAGGGTGTGAAGGGGTATAGGGTTTGGGATAGGAACCAGGTAGGTTTCAAAGTTGTGGTGAGTAGAAACGTTGTTTTCAATGAATCCGAGTTTCCTTGTCTGGTTAAGTCGGTTCCTGATTCTGAGTCTGATCCTAGTAGTACACCCGTTGAGGTGGAGTCCATACCACGTGCTGCTAGCCCTTTGTTTTGTAATCATGATAATCTTGTTTTGCATGATTCTAATTCTTCTTAATTGCATGATTCTGATTCTTCTGAGCATGATACTACCACTACTTCGAGTGAGGTGGAGCATTCTCATGTGCATTCAAATGACAATGAATCGCATGATGAGAGTGCGGATGCTAGTGAGAATGATTTGAATGATTATCAACTTGCTAGAGATAGAAGTAGGAGAGTAATTAGGAGAACTGCTGATAGTATGCCTGATTATGCTTTCCATATGTGTGATACTTCTATGTTTGCTTTCTCTGTGTTTGAGACCCTTGAGCTTAACGAACCTAGAACCTATAGAGAGGCCCTTAAGTCTAATGAGTCCGCTAAATGGCTTTGCGCCATGGAAAGTGAGATGGAGTCACTTAGAGCGAATAAGACTTGGACGTTAGTTCCTAGACCGCCCAATAGTTCCGTTGTTGCCTGTAAGTGGCTATTTAAGGTTAAGGAAGAGCCTAACGACATTAGATATAAGGCTAGGTTAGTAGCTAAGGGATTTACTCAAAAGGAAGGTGTTGATTATGCTGAAATCTTTGCTCCTGTAGTTAAATTTACTACGATTAGAATGATGCTTGCTCTTGTTGCTCATAATGATTGGGAAATGAAGCAAATGGACGTCACCACTGCATTCTTGCATGGTGATTTAGATAAGAAAATCTATATGTCGCAGCCTGAGGGCTTTGTGGAACCCATGAAGAGTGATCATGTGTGTTTGCTTAGAAAGGCCTTGTACGGCCTGAAGCAGTCCCCGAGGCAGTGGAATATCAAATTTGACCAATGCCTCGGGGACTGCTTCAGGCCGTACAAGGCCTTTCTAAGCAAACACGCATGATCACTCTTCATGGGATCCACAAAGCCCTCAGGCTGCGACATATAGATTTTCTTATCTAAATCACCATGCAAGAATGCAGTGGTGACGTCCATTTGCTTCATTTCCCAATCATTATGAGCAACAAGAGCAAGCAGCATTGTAATCGTAGTAAATTTAACTACAGGAGCAAAGATTTCATCAACGTTCCTTCTATTTATGAAAAACTAATTAAAGTAATATGTAGTGTAATTAAGAGCCCATTTGGTGTTAGAAAATAGAAGAGGTTGTTGGTGTATGCTATGTAAAGTGATTTTAGGGTTGTTGGTGTATGCATATGTAAAGTGATTTTAGTGGGGATGTAGTGTAGAGGAGGTGTTTTAGAATAGAGCTCTTGTCTCTAGAAAACTTGTATTTTATTGATGTTGCTTGGTTTTGCTTGGTGAGCAAATGAGTACAATGAGCCCTATTTATAGGAGCTAGAGGATCATTCTAGATCCTTATTAAATGCTAGGAATCTAGAGTATTCTACAACTTGTCTAACTACTCTAAATTTTACATAAGAATTCTCTAGTAGAGAATTCTCTAGAACACTTTTAGCTATAGTTCTCTAAGAACATTTCTAGCCTTTTCAACATAGAAAATTCTAGATAAATGCATCACTATTTAATACTCCTCCTTCATGCATTTGTCGGTGACTCCAAGCATTCTCCGCAAAAACTGGAATCTGTCTCTTGGCAGGGCCTTCATGAAAATATCTTCCAATTGTTCTTCTGTTGGGCAGTACCTCATCTCAATATGCCCCTTTGCTTGGACATCTCTCAAGAAGTGATGCTTGATATCGATGTGCTTAGTGCGATTGTGCTGAACTGGATTTTTAGCCATCGCAATAGCTGACATGTTGTCGCAAAATATCTCAGTCGCAGAACTTTGCAATTCTCCCATGTCTTCTAATATTCTTTTTAGCCATATAGCTTGGCACGCTGCTACAGGTGCTGCAACATACTCGGCTTCGGCTGAAGACACTGCAACAGAACCTTGCTTCTTTGATCCCCAAGAGAAAATTCCCGCACCCAGCTTAAATGCGTAACCGGAGGTGCTTTTAATGTCATCTTGAGATCCAGCCCAATCACTGTCGTGATAAGTCCGTATTTAGACACGCATTTGATGCGTGTCTGGGTTGGATGTTGATGATTTTCCTAGCTTTAAGGCATTGCAAGTCTCAATTTTGGCTCAAGTTGTGTTTAGCAGGCGTTGGATCGAGTTTCATTGCATTTGGAGTTGATTTGAAGAAGTTAGAGTCCGGCAATCGGCGCTTGAGAAGCAATCGGGCAGTGTTTGGAAGCATTCGAAGAAGATTTGAGAGATTTGGAGGCCACCGGGAGATTCACGATGATGTTTTGATGAAGAAAGAGCTATTGGATCGATCGAGTAGTCAAACGGAGGCTTAAAACGGAAGAAATCGAAGAAAATGAAGAAGAAAGGCCACGCACGGCCGTGCGTACAGGGACGCACGGCGTGCGTGCGTGGCAGTAGCAGCCAAGAAAAGTAATGAGCAACGCACGGCCGTGCGTCCGGGTACGCACGCCGTGCGTCCAAGGCGTTGATTGAGGGAGAGCTACTGGCAGCAACGCACGGCCGTGCGTCCGGGTACGCACTCCGTGCGTTCAAGGCATTAAAATGGCGAAAGGCTACTGGCAGCAACGCACGGACGTGCGTAGGGGAACGCACGCCGTGCGTTGCCTATTTTCACGCGGACATCTGTCGAACGCACGGACGCAACGCACGCCGTGCGTAGGCTCCGTGCGTACCGCAGATCTGTCCTTTTTCGACCCAAACTCATTGTTTTCTTTAAATAAAGCCTCCCTAACCCCGTTTTGAGGTTGGGAAACCTAGAGAGAAGATTAGGGACGTGTTTTACAGTGTTTTTCCGCTATTTTGTTCAAGACCCTGAGATTCTTTGTAAGTTTCAATTCTTTAATTAATGACAATTAATTCTATTCATTCCAATTCTTTTGATTTGTCAATTATGAGGCGTGAGTAGTTTAATTAGGGATTTGGGGTTGATGAAGGGGTTAATCATGATGTATGGCTAGATTCTTGTCGGTCTAATTGCATGAATGCCGTTTAATTTGTGTTTGAATAATTTAACTGATATCTCTTGTAACCTAGATGGCCACTAGAATTACAATTGCTTATAGAATAAATTAAGAGAGATCTAATTTGTTCTAGGACACATTCACACACACTTAATCGTTCGCTAAGAGATTAGTAGCGATTAAGGGGCCGTAAGCTCGCTCGTTTTGGCAATAATTTAGGATCTTGTCGCATGAGAGATCAGCCTGGACCCCTAAATTATTGTACTCTACGCCGCGAGAGCGGTAAGAACTTAGTAATGATTAGCTAGGCTCAATTAAATTAAATTCATGTGATTAGGCCTGTTCTGCCAGAAATCTGGTTAACCCCGGAATCAATTCCTGTTCCCTTAGTCGTTAATTAAGGAAAACCAAATCTTTTTATTCGCTCATTAGCAATAGTTTTAGTTAAATTAATCAACCAATCTCGCACAATTGCATTTTTATTTTATTTATTTCTTTTTAATCGCTGAATTTATTTAATCCTTATTTCCCTTTTGTCCGTCCCTGTGGAGACGATACTCGTACTTTCAACCACTTTACTACATCCTTTTTAAGTGCGAGAAAACTCACATCAGTTTTTGGCGCCGTTGCCGGGGACGGTGTCGGATTTAAGGGTTAATTAATTTTAGCGACTTGTCTTTAGTTTTTCGTAGGATTTTTGTCTGCTAACCTTGCAGGTCAGATCTGTTTATGCATACACGCTCTAAGAAGGGAGAATCACTAGTCCCTCTTAATCCTGAGATCGAGAAGCTAGCTAAGCAGAACCGCAAGGCTTTACGAGAACAAAACGCAACCATGGATCAACCATCCGCATCTGGAATAGCTGGGACGTCTGAGGTCCAAACCACTTCTGGTAATCTGGATTTTTATGTTAATACCTCTCCCCAGTCTTCACAAGAAAATTCACCTAGAGCTTATCCGGGGTATCAAAATCTCCGTACCCCATTCTTCCCCCAAAATCAGTCCACTCCACAACTAAATCTTCCACCACTCTATCAGCTATTTCAAAATACTTCTATTGCTCCCGAAACCACCTTTCAAAACCAAACCTTTGGGATGCAAGGTCTAGGGCAAAATAATCCAGTCTTCCAGCCCAGACAGAACCAACCGCCAGTCACACAAAATTCACCCCCTACTCAGCCACAAAATCAGCCTTTCCAACCCCATTATCAACAATTCCATCAGCCCCAACCTCAGCCAAATATCATCTGTCCACAACCCATAAGACCACAACCAGTTCATCAGCCGAGATATCAAGCTCCTCCATACCAAAACTATGTCCCACATAACAACCCGCTTTATCAAGGAGAGACCATTGCAGATTTCCTCACTCCGGACATCACAGAGTACGACAGCATTCAAGTGCAAGGAATCACTGCACCTCGCTATGAGATCAACCCAGCGGTGATCAACATGGTGTCCAATAATCAGTTTGGAGGGAGCCCTACAGAAGATCCAGTGGCACACATTACAAAATTCTTGAGGATGTGCCAAACCTTCAAGATTCCCGGGCTAGATGATGATCAGGTACGGATGCTATTGTTCCCTTTCTCATTGAGGGACGATGCGCAGAGGTGGTTGGATAGCAATCCACATCACCATATTCAGACATGGGATCAGTTGCACAAGTCCTTCATCAAGGAGTATTTTCCGACATCAAAGGCAATAAAGTTGAAGAGGCAGCTGCAGGATTTCAAGCAAGGTTCTTTGGAGACATTGGCTGAGGCATGGAAGAGATTCAAAGTGCTAAGAAGAGCTTGCCCTCAAGGCAAGATGACTGATAGTGAGATTCTATCTTGTTTCTACAGCGGAATCAGCGATGAAGGGAAGATGATGCTTGATGCTTCGGGTGGAGGAGCTTTTCCTCAGTTGCCATCTGAGGTGGCAGAAGAACTAGTGGAGAAGATAGTTTCTAATAATGCTTCATGGTATGGCTCTCGGGACACACCTCACCAGAAGGCCCCGGGCTTGTACGAGATCAGTGATAATTCTGCCCTTTCTGCGAGGGTAGATGCTTTGACTAGCATGATTCAGAAGCTTGCTACCAGTGTGGAGGATAATCAAAAGAAGACGAATCTTGCTCTATCGGTGCCTAGTGTTAATATGGTAGCCCCCGGTCCTATTAGTCCCTCTTGTACCATTTGTGGGGGTCTCCATTCGCCTCATGAATGCACTATGATGACACACTTGGCAGCCCCTAGAGTAGAGCAAGTTGACGCGATGTATTACCAGCGACAGGGCTACCAAAATCAGCCCTACGGACAGCAACAGCAAGGAAATTATGGGCAAGGAAGTCAGCAGCAATCTAGGAACTATAATCAACATCAAGCATCTCAGCCCGTGCAAGAGAGTTTTAAGAGAGAAACAGAACAAAGATTTTCTGGCATAGAGGAAACACTCAAGATGTTGCTGCAAATTCAGCAACAACAAATGCAATCTCAACAACAAGCAGATTTGAGGATGCAGCAGGCTGACTCAAGGATGCAGAACATGGAGACTCAATTGGGGCAGATCTCAAGGGCTTTATCTGAGAGGCCTCTGGGATCCCTCCCTAGCAATACCGAGCCAAACCCAAGAGAACATGTTCATGCAGTCACCTTAAGGAGTGGAAAAGAATTAGAACCTGCTGCCATGGCAAAGAAGTCCGAGGAAGTTAAAGATGTACCTGCTGCCCGGGAGGAAGAAAAGGAGAAGGAAGAGGAGAGAGAGGTGGCAGTTGCACCAAAACAGCCCGTTCCCGTCAAAAATTACACCCCTCCTCTCCCCTATCCGGCGCGATTGACTAGGAAGAATGATAGTGACCAGTTTGGTCATTTTCTGAAACTCATGAAACAAGTCCAGCTCAACATTCCATTCGTGGATGCACTAGCACAGATGCCGAAGTACGCCAAGTTCATGAAGGATTTACTCACTAACAAAAGGAAGTTGGAAGACGCGTCAACGGTAAGGCTTAACGTGGACTGTTCAGCAGTGATTAGGAGGGATCTACCAGAGAAGCTTAAGGATCCAGGTTCTTTCACTATACCTTGTTTAATAGGAGATCTTACTTTTGATAGGGCCTTAGCTGATTTGGGTGCAAGCATTAATTTGATGCCATATTCCTTGTATGAGAAGCTTGCACTCGGTCCACTTAAACCAACGCGTATGTGTATTCAGTTGGCTGACCGTTCAGTCAAATATCCTAAAGGTATTATTGAAGACGTGTTGGTTAAAGTGGACAAGTTTATTATTCCTGTAGACTTCGTTATTTTGGACATAAATCAGGATCGTGAGGTACCTTTAATTTTGGGCAGACCATTCTTGGCAACTGCCCGGGCGGTTATTGATGTTGGAGACGGTAAGCTTGTCCTCCGTGTTGGGGATGAGACTACCACCTTTGATATGTCCAAAATAATGAAGAGGCCCTGTCAGGACAGTGGAGAGTGTTTTTATGTGGATGATATTGATTCTATGGTGGAGGATTGCACACCTAACATGCTTTCCAAGGAAGCCCCGTTTGATATTTTGTTGGAAGAGAGTATATCAGCAGAGGATCTTGAGCCCCTCCCTAGCTTTGATTGTCTTATGATAAGTGGAGGGGAGGATTCAAGTGATGCTAGTTCTGAGCGAAAGACGAGAGGTGATTTAAATGAGTGTGATTTTATTCATGATAGACTTAACCTCCCTGTTAGTTTTGCATCCGGGCATGAGCCATCCCAAAATACAGCACATTTTCAATATCTTAGTGAACAAAAGGAAGCTCCAGCCCGGAAAGTTTTTGACATGAAAGGGAGTGATTCATTCTTAGACCCATTCTTTGCTAAGGGGCTTGATAAAGGCCTAGACTCATTATTTTGCTGTACAGGAAACCCTGAGATGTGTATTTGTTTTCATGAATTTAAGGTCTTACGCCATCTCAGAGCATTTGTTGATAGGAGGTTTGATTTGTGGAAGACTAATTTTCTGAGTGGGAGTGTCTTTGATTGAGTTTTTGATGAGGTGGTTGCGTCGGGCAAACGACGTTAAAAATAGCGCTTCTCGGGAGGCAACCCGAGCTTATTTCTACTTTTGCTTTTGCTTTGTTTGTTGTTTGGTTGTTTTGCTTTGTGTTTTTGTTGCAGCTCAGGGTCTTGTGGTATGGATGATGTGCCGAGGATTACATTGACTCAGTTTAGTTTTGCATCGACCAGCGCCATAGGGAAGTTTCCATGATTCTATTTATTCGATGCGTAATGCTAACTTGAGTTGATCTTGAGCACGTGTTACCCTTTCCTCTTTACCCCTAGTACATAATGCATATTTGGTCATCGAGGGCGATGCCAAAGTTTAAGTGTGGGGGAGTGAATTGGGCATTCGGGCAGTAGTTGTCACATGTGATTTGTTAGAGTTAGCTTGCGCAGGTGTTGGTTGTATATTCATAGGAAATTCATGCAAAATTTTTGAAAATTTTTCTTTAAACTGTGTCTTTGTGAGCTGGCTAGCGTTTTGACTATGCTTTTAGAACATCTTTGAAGTGTTTAGGCTTAAATTGCTTGCATTATAATCTAGTTGTTGAAAGGATGAAGGCATTAGTCGCCCATTGAATTAATCCATTAATCATCCACCCCACCTGAAAAAAGTCCTTTAGGAGAAGCCATTTTGAGCCGACCATTCTTTGTTTACCCAATTAATTTACCTCCATAGCCAAACGGCTTGTTTCCTTACCCGTGAATAATTCTGACTTAGTCTTGATGTTTAGGGAATTAAGGGAGTAATTTGTTAAGTTTAGGGAATTTTGTGTAGGAGCCATTTTTGGCACTGTTCCTATGCCCCAAATGGGGTAAGAGCAGCCACTTTTTAGGAATTTGATACTTTCGAGGATTGCATTGTAGGCATGGATTCACTTTTAAATTAATGAACTTAAATTGCTATTTTTCCTTGGTGAGGCCGAGATTAGAATGGGGTAATGTCTAGTGAGAATCCGAAAGGTGAAAAATTAATATAGCTAGACCTCTTGCCTTACGAAAAAGAGAATGGGAGCCCCGGTCAAAAAGCGTAAGATGAGACTTGGGTATCTTTCGAAAGAAACGGCGTTCTCGTGCCAACATGACAAGGGAAACTGAATTTAATTAATGAACTTGGAGGCTATCTCAAAATTTAGTTTTAGTCCTCCGCGTACTTCAAGTATACGTCAAAGCACAAATGTGCCAAGACGGTTTAGCTTAGTTGTACACCATGTCTACTCTTTGCATAGGTTTAAATGATTGTTCCTAATTTGTGGCCTACTGAGTTCTTTGTTCCTAGGAATAGCCCTGAAGTTCCTGAATGCATTGAATCTTTGTTAGAATATTCCGATCTCTCAAAATAAAGGGACTATCATTATTATCCATTCACCATCACATTCACAAGTCCTTCTGATCAGTAGCTAGCTTATTTGTGTAGGCTGTCATTACTATGAGGATGTTGTGAATAATTGTGTCAAATAGTTTAGCTTGAGTATAAAGGTGTAGTTTAGGGAAGAATTTTCTTGGTTTAGATTGGCTGTCCTGTGAATATCCCTTTAACTATGTGTGTAAGCTAACTATTTGAAATTTCGTGTGGTGATTATCGTAAGTCCCGTGGTTCGATTTGCTTGAGGACAAGCAAAAGCTTAAGTGTGGGGGAGTCTGATAAGTCCGTATTTAGACACGCATTTGATGCGTGTCTGGGTTGGATTTTGATGATTTTCCTAGCTTTAAGGCGTTGCAAGTCTCAATTTTGGCTCAAGTTGTGTTTAGCAGGCGTTGGATCGAGTTTCATTGCATTTGGAGTTGATTTGAAGAAGTTAGAGTCCGGCAATCGGCGCTTGAGAAGCAATCGGGCAGTGTTTGGAAGCATTCGAAGAAGATTTGAGAGATTTGGAGGCCACCGGGAGATTCACGATGATGTTTTGATGAAGAAAGAGCTATTGGATCGATCGAGTAGTCAAACGGAGGCTTAAAACGGAAGAAATCGAAGAAAATGAAGAAGAAAGGCCACGCACGGCCGTGCGTACAGGGACGCACGGCGTGCGTGCGTGGCAGTAGCAGCCAAGAAAAGTAATGAGCAACGCACGGCCGTGCGTCCGGGTACGCACGCCGTGCGTCCAAGGCGTTGATTGAGGGAGAGCTACTGGCAGCAACGCACGGCCGTGCGTCCGGGTACGCACGCCGTGCGTTCAAGGCGATAAAATGACGAGAAGCCACTGGCAGCAATGCACGGCCGTGCGTCCGGGTACGCACTCCGTGCGTTCAAGGCATTAAAATGGCGAAAGGCTACTGGCAGAAACGCACGGACGTGCGTAGGGGAACGCACGCCGTGCGTTGCCTATTTTCACGTGGACATCTGTCGAACGCACGGACGCAACGCACGCCGTGCGTAGGCTCCGTGCGTACCGCAGATCTGTCCTTTTTCGACCCAAACTCATTGTTTTCTTTAAATAAAGCCTCCCTAACCCCGTTTTGAGGTTGGGAAACCTAGAGAGAAGATTAGGGACGTGTTTTACAGTGTTTTTCCGCTATTTTGTTCAAGACCCTGAGATTCTTTGTAAGTTTCAATTCTTTAATTAATGACAATTAATTCTATTCATTCCAGTTCTTTTGATTTGTCAATTATGAGGCGTGAGTAGTTTAATTAGGGATTTGGGGTTGATGAAGGGGTTAATCATGATGTATGGCTAGATTCTTGTCGGTCTAATGGCATGAATGCCGTTTAATTTGTGTTTGAATAATTTAACTGATATCTCTTGTAACCTAGATGGCCACTAGAATTACAATTGCTTATAGAATAAATTAAGAGAGATCTAATTTGTTCTAGGACACATTCACACACACTTAATCGTTCGCTAAGAGATTAGTAGCGATTAAGGGGCCGTAAGCTCGCTCGTTTTGGCAATAATTTAGGATCTTGTCGCATGAGAGATCAACCTGGACCCCTAAATTATTGTACTCTACGCCGCGAGAGCGGTAAGAACTTAGTAATGATTAGCTAGGCTCAATTAAATTAAATTCATGTGATTAGGCCTGTTCTGCCAGAAATCTGGTTAACCCCGGAATCAATTCCTGTTCCCTTAGTCGTTAATTAAGGAAAACCAAATCTTTTTATTCGCTCATTAGCAATAGTTTTAGTTAAATTAATCAACCAATCTCGCACAATTGCATTTTTATTTTATTTATTTCTTTTTAATCGCTGAATTTATTTAATCCTTATTTCCCTTTTGTCCGTCCCTGTGGAGACGATACTCGTACTTTCAACCACTTTACTACATCCTTTTTAAGTGCGAGAAAACTCACATCATGTCGCTATATCAACTTAGTCGTGAGTCAGGACATGTTTGGTCCAGCACCCTCATGGTATAACCCCACTGAATGGGGTTATTTTGGCGGTTCGAGCTCTAGTGGTAGAGGCGGGGACGACGGATACAATGGTGATCACATGGATGAGGATGCACACTTTGGGAGCTACTATGGCCAGGGTGGATTCTTTGACGGAGGAGATGCGGGCGGGCACTAGAGACAGTGCCATGAACTAGCTGGGGGGGAAAACTATTCCGGATCCTAAGGGCATATACATGAGGAAGCAAAAGAAGAAAAATCCAATGGTGTTAAAGACCTTTTGATTATGTGTTTTGATCATTGGAACATTTTTTTTTGTTGACCTTCAAAAACACTTGTGAATGGGTTTGATTGCTACTATGGTTGGTTTGGAAACTTCAAGGACATGATTTGTTTTACTCGAGACGAGTAAAAGTTCAAGTGCGGGGGTGTTTGATATGCACTAATTAGTAGTGCATAAGTATATGTTTTTATGATTGATTTGTGTAGATTGTTTACCATTTTATTTAGTTTGTAAACATTTGTGTGATTTTAGCTGTATTTGTATTTTAGTTCTCATTTGTAAGTTGTAAAGTAGAGTTAGGATTTATGGTGTTGGAAAGGAAGACTTTGAAGTGAGGAAAAAGGAGATTGGACTTTCCAGGAGCTGAAACCCGACCGGGTATAACACTTCACCCGGTCGGGTAAGATTTAACAGGCGAAGGTGGCTGGAAATTACACAGACCGGTCGGGTCCCCTACTTGACCCGGTCGGGTCAGATGTGACCCGAAACACCAGAACATGCTGAAGATCGCCAGAATATGGAAAATATTTGATTTTGACCAAACCCGGTCGGGTCAACTAAGGGACCGGGTCGGGTTAACTATAGTAGGATTCATTTTCTTTAATATTCTTCCTTGAGTATTAATTAATTCCTATTCATATTTCATATTAATATTTTGAGCATTACTTAAAGGATCAACTAGTCTTGTCTCTAGAAAACTTGTATTTTATTGATGTTGCTTGGTTTTGCTTGGTGAGAAAATGAGTACAATGAGTCCTATTTATAGGAGCTAGAGGATCATTCTAGATCCTTATTAAATGCTAGGAATCTAGAGTATTCTACAACTTGTCTAACTATTCTAGATTTTACATAAGAATTCTCTAGTAGAGAGTTCTGTAGAACACTTTTAGCTATAGTTCTCTTAGAATATTTCTAGCCTTTTCTATATAGAAAATTCTAGATAAATGCATCACTAGTTAATATTTGGTAATACCCAAATCAACTATATTGGTTGATTCTACTAAAACTTATTAAGTTCTAACTGAAGTGCCTAGTGTTGGATAATTGATACCCATATTGTATAAACAGGAGAAATTGAACAAGAGTGGAGAAGAAATGATGAAGAAGAAGGAAATGTGTATAGAATGAGTATTGGTTGTATGAGTTACAAGCCTCCTATAAGGAGTATATATAGGGAAAATCTGGGTCTGGGCCTCTAATATGGGCCTGACAGACCCGGTTACATAAATGGACTGATAGTATAAAAAGCTAATCTAGAACATCTGAATAATAATAATAATGTACAATAATATTAATGATGTCCGCTAAACGTGTGTGGGCCGCTGTCCAGGCCTAGTAGTCGGCATACCGGGGGGTCGGAGTCCATATAATCCATCAGGAGTCCCCCACTCCCTGAGTCGAGAGTACTCGAGGCGAAAGGGAGTAGTCCAAACTGTATCTGCAACGTTCTTCCTCTTCGGCCGGGGGACCACCACCCTTGTCCATTATGGGGAGGTGCCTCGTTAAAAACCTTTACTAGGAAAAACCCAGTGGGAAAAAATCCTAATAAAGGGAAAAAGAGTACACCTAGCGCCCCCAACATGAAACAAGGAAGGTAAATCCTCTCCGGCATAATCAATCTAGCTCAGCTCCTCTTCAACTGACTCAGCTCTCGTTCCTGCTCTTGTGTGATATTTTCTGCTCATCTAGAAACTTTGACCCCTCAGTCCCCCAGTCCCCACTCTTCGAGGCGAGTGGAGACGAGGTGAAAATGAGTAAAGTCATCTTCGTACCTACACATTTATCATACATATAAAAAAAATTTCTTGGGATTTATGTTCTCGATCGGGAGTTCGTCACTTGAAACAAGTGGAGATGTGAATTGGTAATGTAATGATAAAATACTTAGTAGAATGGATGTGTGAGCCATTCGTAAGCAACGGTCGCCACTCGAGGAATGACTAAGACCGGTCTTCGTACCCAACTTGGTCGGGGTTTTGTCTTCATGCCCGACTTGGTCGGGCCTTTGTGCCTGAGGAGACAGGGCTTTGTGCCTGAGGAGTCAGGGCTTTAAATCCTAGTGATGGGTCTCAAGCCACACTCTACTAGGTATTTGATCATAAGTGCGTGATAGTGTGATGCTCGCCCGACAAAAAAAATGATTTAAATAAATATAAGTAATATGAAAATTAAGGAGTACTCATCTTTTTGAAGTGTGCTGGAATATTGGGCTGAAATTGAGGCCCATCATCTTTGATAATAAATCCTTGGCCCCATGTAGTCTTGGTCTATCGAATTTAAATCAAACCCGGTCCATGTTAAATGCATCTCCTGCCAGCAGCTACTCAAGACCTAGGAGATGCGGAAGGAGCTGACGCAAAACTGACGAAGCTCAAGCCAACCGAAGATGCCATTAGCCGCCGGGCAGCGTGTGCCGCCGGATAAAGTGGATGACCTACTCGGTTCCACTGCTGCCTCCGCTGCGACCTTAGGCTGCAACGCCGCCGGAACTGAGGTCAGACCATGGAGCGGCGATAGAGACCGGCACAGTTGCAAAGCGAACCGAGTCGATGCAGGCAGTACTGTGATGGGGTGACGAAGCTTGTCTTGGGGCGTCCTTGACCAACAGGTTCCTGAAGTCGCTGCGACCCCACGCCTCTTCAGGTTGGCCTCTAGCTCGAGAGCTCAGCTTCTCAGCGGCCATTAACGGCGGATGCTTTAAAGGCCAAGACCCAGGGGCTGAGTTAAATGATGGTGGAGATCTTGGATGGAGACGAGCGTGATGGCGGACCGACCAGGAGCGACGCTTGCAGGGTCGTGACGGAGGAGCTCGTTCTTGATGCCGCGAGCTGCAAAGGATGGCGCGTGGCGGCTTCGGCTCGGACCTAGGTACGGTAGCCTTTGCTGTTGGCGCGCGACGACGGTGGCGACCGGGACGACGATGACCTTTCTGGCGAAGACATCTCTAGCAACTGTCAGAGAAACTCCAGATGCCAATTTCCAGATCTCTTTTTTTTTTATTTTTTGTGATTGGATGAATTTTTGGGTAATTCTGGTAGAGTTTTTGGTTAAGCGGGGAGGATTTCTCACTTGATTGTGTTCAACCTCTCAACGAGAGCACCATTGTTGGATAATTGATACCCATATTGTATAAACAGGAGAAATTGAACAAGAGTGGAGAAGAAATGATGAAGAAGAAGGAAATGTGTATAGAATGAGTATTGGTTGTATGAGTTACAAGCCTCCTATAAGGAGTATATATAGGGAAAATCTGGGTCTGGGCCTCTAATATGGGCCTGACAGACCCGGTTACATAAATGGACTGATAGTATAAAAAGCTAATCTAGAACATCTGAATAATAATAATAATGTACAATAATATTAATGATATCCGCTAAACGTGTGTGGGCCGCTGTCCAGGCCTAGTAGTCGGCATACCGGGGGGTCGGAGTCCATATAATCCATCACCTAGATTGATTGATTCTGCTGATTTATGAAAAAAAAAAACATTTTTTCCATAAAATAATGAAAAAATAATATGAAAATAGCTAAAATGATTCCCTATATTAACTTCAACCAGCAATACATCCAGCAAAGTAACTACAACCTAATTGTTTTTCTTATTATTACACGATTCATGATCACGCGAAATCAAAATTTACGTGTTTGGTGAAAATTGATTGATAAGCTTGATAAGCCAAAAAAATAAGCCCACCAAACGAGCTTTAAAGTATACAGAGTATATTTTGGGCTGAAGAAATTGTTCATAGTTTTTCTTAACATCATAAAATAATATGTTACCAATGATCTTGGGCATTTACACAACGCGCATGGCGCGTTTATAAACTAGTTGCCTCATAAAACTCAGTAAGGATTATATATCTGAAAGCTCTATCCGATTATTTAATTTATTAGTGCATATTAATTTAACACTTTCGTTAATTGTCGTATTGATGGTCCAGTACCACAAATTGTCACATTAAAATTGAGTCATTAACATTAATTCTTGTATGTATATACTCACAAATTATACCGTATGACTGGCAATACCATGCGCATGGTATGTCGGTCCTAATTAATACCGAGAATAGCGTGTTCCAAGAGCATCGATCGATCTTCAAGAGCAGTGTTTTAGAGCCTGCCCATCAATTCTCCAGTCCGGTTGCATCGCCACCGCAGTGGAATGGGTGCAATCGTCTTCCCTAAAATTGGTTGGTCCGCCATGTGCATCTATGCTCTGTTTTTAAAGATCGCAGACTTGCAGATCTTCAATATTTAAAAGCTATGGTATGGAAAGAGCACTAAACATAAATTTATCCATTCTAATTGGCGATCTTACAGGAACAACACAATAGAAGGTGGAGGCAGTGCTCCTGCTACAATATATGTATATATATATATATATATATATACATATGTATGTATATATATATGGAGTTACATCTCTGTAAAAGCTATTTACATTTGAATAGCCTAAAATTACATATCCCAAGTTACATTTCAATAAAAGCAGTTTACATTTCAAAGAGTTACATGTGAATCAGTGCAATTTACATTTGGATTAACTTGAAGTTACATTTCGAATCACACAAATTACATTTCATATAACCATGGGTGCATGATGCTCACCATGCACTGGTTGCACGGTATACGGCCTGGTATATACTTGTTGTCACATTAATATTGCCTTATTGCTAGTGTTATGCATTGACATGGAAGTGACAACATATTAAAAAGTGTGTTTTCCATGTGAAAATGCTTTTTATTAGTTTATTTGAATTGTAACATCAAGATGACCCTGATCAATTCCTTCAAAAAAAAAAAGATGACCCTGATCAAATCTTGCAGCGATTGGTAGAATTTGTAATTGTCGACACTCGACAGTGGTGATAGGTAGTTAGTCGTGATGGCCGGCCGGAGTACTCTTTATATATTTTAATATACTCCGGCTGTAATTGTTACTCCATGTATAACGAGAATATTTTCACCCTCGTCATATTTTTACATTTATGGCTATGTATATTATGGTATGTGTTTCATTTTAAAAGTTTAATCACATAAGTGAGTAATTAGAATTATATTACACGGCGAATTTGTTTATTCACTAGAAGAAAAAGTGTTTTTGCAACTGCAAAAAGTGCAAGCCAAAAGTGAGAAGCCTGCGGCGACGCAAATTCATTTGCAAAATGCAAGCCTGTTTCGAAATCGTCCAAATGGAAATGCACAACTTTAGGATAGGTAAACGAGACAAAACAATCCTAAATAATGGTTCTAAATTTATATATGCATGTCACATAAGAATCAAACCACAACCGAGATTAGAATTTTATAATTAATTCAATTTTTAATATTGAAAATTTACATATTCTGAAACTAAAATAGAATCTCTTCAAAGTTGCAAAATCCAAATTGAAAAATAATTAATAATTAACATGTTAATTAAATGATAAAATGAAATTGTTTGACAAAGAAAAGTCAATTTTGCAAATCAATTCGGGATGGAAGGAGTATTTTATACCCATCTTTCCCATTTTACGCTTACTTTCCTTTTTTATTGTCTCGGAAATAAGTGTTATATTTTCTTTTTTGACAAGAAATATGTTGTATACATAATTGCACTTTATTATATTTAATCTCAATCATAGCGTAGCTTTAATTTTTTCAATCACTTTATTATAAAAAAGTCAAACAACACATATAATTAAAATGGAATGATGCAATATACGTAGTCCTTCCTATATACTCCCTCCGTAACATTCATATCTTCTCACTTTCCTTTTTTGGACGTAACATTTATATCTTCCCATTTCTAAATCTTCCCATCATACCCTCAATAATTCAAAAAATAATACACTACTACACCTACTTTTTTTGGATTTATCCTTCATTCCATCACATTATTTCACCATCTTCCCATCATACCCTCAATAATTCATACCCCATTTCACTATTCTTAATCTCACCCACTTTGGAAGTGAGAAGATATATGTGATACGGAGGTAGTACTTCATACGTAGTATTATATGTAAGTGGGGCCATTTTTTTTTAACTATACAAGCATGAAGTGGCAAGGGTAGCTAAGCCAAGTTGGGCCAGGCCAAGTATATTACGTAAAAATAGTCCAAAAATTTATTTGAAATTGTTTTTGTACTTTGCACGACCATATATTCTGTCACATCATTGCCATGAAATGGATTTTGTGGTGAATGTGACGAGACTCTAGCTCTATCAACGGTGTACATATGATTGGGTCAATGTGCCATGTCATCAATTCATCATTAAACTAGATTTGAATTAAAATAATGTAATGTACGTATCGATTTAAGTTCATGTATATCGAGGACGTTAATTGTCAAAATCTCAACGATAATTTATTGTTAATTATATCATTTCCCATATTAAGATCGAAATCATTTTGATATTTAAGGTATATGGTTTATGTTATCACACAGTGTTATCAACCAATCACCTATAAATAAAGACTTCACTCAGTGTATATTTTCATTTCTAACACACACATAAATAAAAAGAGCATTTCACGTTCGTTTTTCATGCAATGGCGACTGAATGTATGATCGCGTCACAAGAAACTCAAAAATCGCCACTGGTTTTCGACGCCACCGTGCTCCGCCACCAGTCCACGATCCCAACCCAATTCGTGTGGCCGGACCACGAGAAGCCCGGGTCGTCCTTCTCGGCAGCCCGGGAACTCGAGGTCCCCGTTATCGACTTGGATCGCTTCCGTTCAGGCGATCCTCTCGCCGTCGCGGAAGCGTCCAGGCTCGTAGATGAAGCGTGCAAAAAACATGGGTTCTTTCTGGTAGTCAACCATGGCGTTGACTCTAGGATTATCTCAGAGGCTTACCGTTACATGGACCTCTTCTTTGACTTGCCACTCTCCCACAAGGAAAAGGCCCTGAGGAAGTTGGGGGACTCTTGTGGGTATGCCAGCAGTTTTACCGGAAGGTTTTCGAGCAAGCTTCCATGGAAGGAAACTCTTTCGATCATTTCTTCAGGCCAGGAAAAGTCTTCCCATATCGTTCACGACTATTTTCAGGAAACGTTCGGTCCAGATTTTGCTCCTCTTGGGTTCGTTAATTCCTTTAAAACTCTATTTACTATTTATTCATTTGAATCATTTCCCCTTTTCATATACGTAGTACTATTCTCCGTTCTTTAATTCTTGCAACAGTTTGACTTTCACATTTGCCAACACACAACTTTGACTGAAATTATATTTAATTACGTTTTAAAAAACATTAAAAAAGTTAATATTTTCGAGATTCACATTGATGGGTATTCAATAACATTTTATAGATAATAATTTGATTATATATATTAGTAGAAAATCGTGGTCAAAGTACGATGTGTGAATAGTGGAAAAACTCAATGTTGCAAGAATTAAAGAACGGGGGATTAACTTAACATTCTTATTATTTTTCTTTATTCCATTTCATAATAATTTCTTTAAAAGTGCATGTAATTTATATATTGATCAAATTAAACGGGAGTGCATAAACACTCAACATGTTTAGTTTATGAAACAATGAATATCAAGTTGGTCAAGGTTTGCCTTTCATCTCATTGTTTAAGCTATTAATTAAAGAATTGCTATAAATAGAAGTAAACATAAAGAAAGTTCATAAATAGTGAACCATGCATCCTTATTTTGAGAAAAACAATCCTCTATGATCATTTATTAACATGCATACACATTTAAAGAATTTTCTCATATTAAATTGGACTCCAAATTAAACTCGCAATCGTAACAAAATGATATGCCCCAATACCGTGCATTATATTCTCAAACTTATAGATGTGCATGTTTACATTAACGAAATATTTGATCGATCGTGAAGGAGTATTATATTGAAGTATTTATTTCAATAAAATAATCCTATAAAATATTTCATATGTCTCTTAAAACATTGCCATCTTTGAATTGTTGGTTAAATTAACCAAGTTAAATTTTTACCATTAATAAATATATATAGGAAATTATTGATAATATAGAAGTCATATGAAAGTGTTCTTTGTTAATAATATTTTCATATAAGTATGAAATTTATAACTTTAATTTCTTAAAATTATACTAATTAAATTTATTAGTTACAATTATCATTGACTTGAAGGGTTGTGAGATAGATTCCCTGAACTTGCGTGTGTAATATATATACCCTGAACGTTATACAAAAAGTTATTTTCGCATCATGATTATATGTTTTTTAGTTTTTTATAAATAAAACATTGTTGCAATATGTACATAATTTAAAATAATCTAAATTGTATTTGGATGCAGTTAACATTCAAAAATTTCATTTGTGAAATAAATAAGACTTCCGGCACAATCTAATTTTAATTGCATCCCCATAAGTGCTTTTTGCATTTTAAATTATGTACTTACTATCATTAAATTACATTTGAGAAAAAACATGTGATCATGATGCTAATATAATTTTTATTTTTGTATTAAAGTTTGACTACTAGTCTTAAACACATTGGTGTATGATATGATCTTACCCACATACGAAGTACCTAGTGTAATTTAATAGATATCTAGGTACCGGGGGGCGTAGGTCACCTGGTATGAAGGGAGTGACACAGGAAAGAGGTCCCGGGTTCAACTCCCAGCAATGACTTGGGATGGAGCCTCACTCCCTTTCCATTAGAGTGAGATCAGAGCTCAATTTACATTCTCCTATCTAACTGTTCGATTGGTGCTGGAATCCCCTTAGAGATGGGGTGTCATCTTTTTTTTTAATAGATAGCTGGTTCCAGTGTTCCACTTCATTCCAAATTCCCAATGTATGTATTGATCATAGATTAAAAATTAAATAATGGGGTGTTGGAATTGAAGGGAGATATATGAAGAATACAGCAATGAGATGAGAAAGGTCTCGCAGGAGATACTGGAAGTGCTGGGGATTAGCTTGGGCGTGGGAAGGAAGCCCTTGAGGGAATTCTTCCAAGGGGACGAGTCCATATTGCGGCTGAACCACTACCCGCCATGCCAGAGACCTGAGCTGACCCTAGGGACGGGCCCACATTGTGATCCGACGTCCATCACCATCCTCCATCAGGACTCCATTGGTGGCCTCCAGGTTCTTGTCGAAAACGAGTGGCGGTCTGTCTCCCCCAACCTCCATGCCTTTGTCGTTAACATCGGCGACACCTTCATGGTATTATTGTTGTTCTCTCTGTTTTGCTTTTCATTTTTATATATTTGATCCTTCATCATTATTAGGGATTTAGGGGTTACTATTTATTAGGGGCCTACCAAAAAACAAGAAAAACTTATTAGGGGCGCCACACTCCGTATGTAATCTAGCTAGTACTCCTTTGTATTATGAGAAAGGGCCAAATAACCCTCAACTTATTGGATTCTTGAACAGAAATATTAGATTCTGTAGGTACCATACATTTGTCCACGTGGACCAATCAAAATGATGCAGTTGAATTACTTAAATCTAAATTAAATGGGTGCCGGAGTTGTCACCATCATACAAATACATCTTTCGACTCATTGAGAATAAAGGAGTTGTGTCATTTTCACCGGTACCCGTTGGTAAAAGAGCTCGATTGCTTTATTTCAATGGGTCGAGGATGTATTTGTAAGGGATCACTAGTAGTTCCAGGACTTATTTGCTTCATTTCTCAATAGATACACCGTTTGTCCCTTAAAAGTTGGCCCAAGTTTGACCGGAATGGAAATAATAAAGTAAACATTGTGTTATTGAGGTTTGTGCAGAAAAAAAGTGGTAAAATTAATGAGACGATAAAAAAAATAACCTAGTAAAGTTTTAAGGGACGGGGGAGTAATAGTCTAATTACTCTAATATTACCTTGGTATATTCAAAAGAATGGAGAAGTCATATTTCCTTTGTGGCACTAAAATTGTCTAGTCTTTCCTTTCTGCTTTGAACAATTAAAATTGTCTTGTACTAAATTTGTTAAAGTTCATGTGATTTTACTTCATCAATTCAATATAAACTAAATAAACTCCCCTTTTCTATTAACCGCCCCTTCGTGCTTGAAATACCAACTTAGAAAAGTATCAACCCGTACGTTTTAAAAGAATGGAAGTTAAACGATTTGCTTCGATTATGGTCAAGTTGGATCCTTTTTGTCAATTTTGTTTGCCCACCTGGCCACCCCTATGGCCCTATGATTCATTAATTAAACCTATTCAATCATTCATATTGTAATTACTGGTTACGCAGATTCATCCTTATATGGAAGAGTATTTAATATACGTAGTACTGCGTATTAATTTGAGTTAAGGAAAATTCACGTTTTAATTAGTGATTGTAAAAACTTCACCAAATTTGTAAGAACAATAAAAACACGCTTTTAGTGATTGCAATACGGAGAACATATTGAATGTTGGGTACGTAATAAGTGCTCCTATTTTTAGGAAAAAATTCAATTTTATGAAGAAATTAGGTTCTTACAAATTTCTTAGATTAGTATTTTATTTATTGGTTACTGATTGATCACTCGTTGACAGATAAAATGCATATGGTTTTACCAGCGCGAAGGATATTTATATTTAATAAATGTGATGCACATTCGAGTTTGGCTCGTGTTTTAAAACAATTAGAAGAGAGAACCCATTGTAATTTTGCATTTCCAATCCGATCGAAAAGAAGACAATACAGTGCATACCCACTAAATTATGAAAAGATCGACAAAAGAATAAACTAAAAAAATTAAAAGTTCAAATTAATAAGAAAATTTTCATATTTTTGTATAGCGAAAACATCCTTACAAAACAAGATACAGTAGTAACATACAATGTAATATGTATCGATCAAACCAAATCAGACTTTAACTGTTGCATACTTCCTCCGTTCTTTTTTAGTTGCAACGGTCAACATTTCACGCTTGCCAACGCACGTCTTTGACCATAATTATATCTTAATCTCTATTAGTAAAAAATATTTAAAAAATAGATTTTGAAAATTTGTAATGAGATGAATTGAACAATATTTTTTTTAAAAAATAATTTTCATAAAATAATAATATAAAATGTCGTCAAAGTAGAAAATGTGAATAGTGTAAAATTCAACATGTTGCGATTAAAAAGAGTGGGAGGATAGTAATATGTATAAAATAAACATCTACTATTTCAAATCAAACTTAAACCGGCCTATATTATCAAAACATGACCAGGAGCAAACCGGCCATATAATCGGGTCAAGGGTCAACCAGGTCAACATCAGAAAACCGCTGAGCATTTAGATAATAATAAACACATAACTCTATACACTACAAAATTACGGAATTGACACAAATTTGACTTGGATTTACCGATAATTTCATGCCAAATAGCTCGTGCCAAACTGTTTTTGACACAAATTTCGCATATCCCTGCCAAAATCCTTCCTTCCTAATTTTGGATAATACCCACCAAAAATCCTTGCTGTACTATGAAATTACTCTTAAATACATTGTTTATTTATAGTCTATAAATAAGTATAAAATACTCCCTCACTCTCACTATAATTGTTTCATTTTTGCTTCGGCCCGTGTCACGAAAATTGTCTCATCACAAATTTTTTCATTTCATTTTTTCGCTTTTCTTAACAATTGGATCACCACATCTTGTGTAGCCAGGGACAAAGATAATACTACCTCCGTCCCAAAAAGGTTGGTCAATTTGAATTTTCTTGGTCAATGGTGTTAAAGTTTAGACAACAATTTTAGGTATTATATTTGTGTGTAATTTATAAATTTTCTACTTTTATGAAAGATTTTTTAATAAAGAATAAGCTCATATAATTTTCATATTTTAAATTACTACCTCCGTCCCAAAAAACTTTGCCAATTTCAAAAATTTGAACTTTAATTTTGATTAGTATAATATTATGAAAGCTAGAAATTTTATACTTTTATGAAAGTACTTTTAACAAAGAACATTTTCATATAATTTTATACTCCGTATTATAAATAATTTTTAATAAAAAGATATAGTCGGTCATGTCTTGAAAATGACAAAGTTTTTTGGGACGGAGGTAGTACAAGATATCATTGGTTAAAGTTGATCACCATTAACCAAGAAAAATTAATTTGGCCAATCTTTTTTCTACTTTCTTTCTAAGTATTACAAAATAAAATTCTTGTATCACAATTAATTCCAATTCTTCTTCTATCTTGTGGCAGGCATTGTCGAATGGAATATACAAAAGTTGCTTGCATAGGGCAGTGGTGAACAACCAGAGTCCGAGGAAATCAATGGCTTTCTTTCTTTGCCCGAATGGGCATAAGGTGGTGAGCCCACCGCCAGAGCTGGTGAACTCAAACAACCCAAGGCTCTACCCGGACTTCAAATGGCCCACCCTCCTAGAGTTCACCCAGAAGCATTATAGAGCTGACATGAACACTCTTACCAATTTCTCAAAATGGCTCCAAGACCACCCCTCACCTTAATGACTCATCTTCCCATCACTTAGACTTGTTATTGATAAACACCACATAAAATTAAAGTTATGAGTCATAATAGACCGGTGATGATTTCACATTATTATTATCATTGTTATTTTTATTACTCCTATTATTCAACGATTGAAATGGTACTTATTTTTTATTCCAATGGCTTTGATCCCTATTCATTATTTGGTATTTCTTTGTTAGAAAATTTCCTTTTGTATACGTTTTTATACCCATCAGTACACGCTTGTGTCTGTGAGAGTATTTTTTTGTCTGTGAAGCGCAGTCCACAGACATAAGTTGGCTTGTTTTGTCTGTGAAATTTGCCACAGACAAAACAAGCCAGCTTTTGTCTGTGGACTGCGCTTCAAAGACAAAAAATAACTCTCACAGACACATGATATGTGTGTACTGATGGGTATAAAAACGTGTACACAAAGAATTCTTCTTCTTTGTTTGCTACATGTTGGAACATTATTTAAGAGTGAAATAGTAGGGGTAATGAATAGTGTAAAAAAAGTAGGAGAGAGGGTGAAAAAGAATTAAAGAGAAGATAAAAAGTAGAAAAAATAAGGGTAATTGAGTATATTTAAAGGAAAAACTTACCAAAAAGAGAAAGTGTAGCAAATTTTTGAATACATCAAAAAAGGAAAGTGTAGCAAACAAAAAAAATAGGGAGTATATAAATTCTTACTTGTCCAAAACTCTTATGTACATGTTATATTTAGTCATGCATATAATGTGCCCGTTTGGTGACTCTGTTTTTCAGCTTATCAGACTTATCAGCCAATGTTTTAATCGAACACGTAACTTTTGATTTTACACGTTGAATTCTGTAATAATAAGAAAAAGATATGTTGGGGTTACTTTTCTGGCTGCATTATTTTAACTATTTTCATATAATTTTTTCTTTATTTTATTAATATAATATATTTTAATTATAATTTTTTCACAAATCAGCAGAAACAACCAATACAACCACTTCTGTCAGAACTTCATAAATTTCAGCATAATTAGCCGACTCATCCGATTTCAACGTTACCAAACAGGGTGAATATAGTAGAAGATCAAATTTAGTCGCCGAATAACAAGGTGATTAGTATGTTTCTAATTGCTAAATTTATTGTTTCAGAGTGTTATTAATATAAATAACTAAAACAGTAATTGTCCTAAATAGGGATGATACTAAACTTAAATGAACAAATAAGACATTGACTTTATAATTCCCTAAATAGGACTAAAGATTACCAGTATACCCTCTCCTACTCGCCTCTGTGCCTCACTACCATATGGCTCTGCCTCTACTGTTTTGCTCTGCCGCCAGTTTAATTTCCATTGACACCACCGTCTCTATTTGTCGCCTCTCTACGCCTCCTCTTCCTCCACCATGATCGTCGATTCCATACTTCTAGTATCTCCTCCTCCTCCTCCTCTTCTTATTTTCGACTAAAAATTCAAATTTTATTCTTGGATTTTGTTATTTTCCGGAAGAAATTTTCCCGGTTTCATTAAATTTTGAGTTTTTATTTCATTAAATTTTGGACACTGTTTTCATAGTTCTATTTTGTGATTTCATCAAATTTTGAATTTCAATTAAAATTTTGGGTTCTCGATTTTGAATATGTGGCTTCTTGTTTTGCAAAATTTATAGCAGAAAAACTTTCTTTTTATACCAGTATAAATAGTTTGCCAACTTCATGACAGATTTGGTAATTATATAGTCGACACCGGCATTGGTAATGATGGTGCTAGGATTTGCGGCTGCAGCAGCGACAGTGGGAGGCGGTGGAGTTTTGGCTCAAGGCAGTGGCAGTAGTTTTGGAACTGGACGTGCAGCTAGGGTTTTAAAAAGGATTTCTTGTTTTTTATTTTTATCTATAAATATGTTTAGAATTTAAGGGTAACTTTGCCTAACCAATGCATTTTTAGTCCTATTTGTGCATTTGTTCATTGTTTTTGTACTATTTAAGGAATTAATTGTAACTAAAACAAAATATATAGGTCTTATACATTTTTAAACTTTAAGAGGTTAATTTGAGAGATTATGAAAAGAAAAATACTACTCGTAAAAATTAACTCATAGACAAACGAATACATACTCTTTAAAATTTCCAAACAAAAACTAAAAAGGAGTAAGAGGACCCTTATACCCTTCCACTTGACCTATTAGTCTAGTGACATATTACAACAGTGACTAACGCTATTGTGACCAACGTAGTGACGTGACCGTTCGCTCATTCACTGACCAACGTTGGCTTGTGCAGTGACAGATGTCCACCCGTCCGATGACCACCGTCCACCTATTTAGTGACCAATGTTGGTCCGTTCAGTGACCACCGTCTAGTGCCTAATGTTGCCCGTCCAGTGACCACCATCCCCCCGTCCAGTGATCACCATCCTCTTGTCCATTGATCAATGTTCGTCCGTCCAGTGAGCAACAACCGCCCGTCTAGTGATCGATGACCGCCCGTGCAGTGATTAACGTTCACCTGTCTAGTGACCATCGTCCATCTAGTGACCAATTTCCACCCGTCTAGTAACACACATCCACCCGTACAATGACTAACAGCCGCCCGCACGACAGTGTCACATGTGATAGCCACTACCTTGGCGGTGACCATCACTGCCCGCTATTCCACCATGCGCAACCCAGCCCCACCACCACCATCCCATCCCCAGCACCACCAACCCAGCCCTAGAATCGTTGTCCCCAACCAATCCTTCCAAGTCCCTTCTAGCCAGGGGCAGATCCCATGATGTTAAAAAATGAAAGAAACAATGACACAAATATTACCTGGAAGGTTTTAGTAGATGTAAGGAATAAATGTAATTAGATTTTGATGATGCTATAGGATTAGAAAGTTAGAATACCCCCAAATTAGATTTTATGTATTAGAATTTTCAATTGTAAGTATTAGTGTAGTCGACGATCAGAGTTGCTCTACTTTGGATCAGATCAGAAGTGCATCAGAATTGCTCGACCAGACTTGCTCTGTGAGAACTGCTTTATCAGAGTTCTCTTATCAGAAGTCCATCAGAGTTGCACCATGAGATCTGCTGATAAATTGGACATCTGATAACCGATGAGAGTTACAGATCAGAGGTACTCATCAGCGGACCTATCAGAGTCAGAGTTAGAGTTCAGTCAGAGATCAGAAAGCCATCAGAACTCAGGAAGCCATCAGAATCCAACACATCAGAAGAGCCTGATCAGAGCCCGACTAACACTTGGAAGATTTCAAGCAACATCCAACAGCTATGAATCCAACGGGTAAAAACATCCAACGGCTAGAAGACTGTGCATGAAAGGAAAGCATTTAATGCACATTAAATGAGCCTGATACGCTGAAGGATTGATTGCAAATGATTGACCAAGGAATCCGGGAAGATATATTATAAAAATAGAAACCTTCCAAAACGGCGGTCAAGTCAACAGTACGCGCATTCAATGCAGTTGTCTCCTCCTCCAACGGGCAGACAACCCCAGTATATAAGCTACTCACCGAAGAACAGAAAAATAACTTTGCTACAACGTTTGCTCCATTCATTACTCAGAACATACTTCTTGAGATTCAACCTTCATAACACTCTACAAGAAAAGTCCTACGTTGGGAAGATTCAAACTCCAAATCTTTCATCCCCAACAACGAGCAAAGTTCATCCTGTTCTTCAACACTTCAAGAACTTCATCAAACATCATTTGTGACGAAGCAAGTTGGAGGAAAAACTTTGTTTTTCAAAGGATCTTCTGAAAAGAAGGGCGTCCAAGTAACTGCAGTAGTGAAGTGGTGATACTTCCGGGAAGCTGAGTGAAAGGACCAGCCATCAGGACGTGGAACTGCATCCTGGGTGGCAGCTAGGCTTGAAGAAGGCGTGGAGAACTTCTTAAGTGCTAGGAATTAGCTTTGTAACCGATCTACTTCAAAGCTAGTGGAACAGTGGACTAGAGGAACGCGTTGTTCCTTGAACCACTATAAAAATATCCGGTGTCATTTACCTTACTGCAATTTATATTTCCGCACTTAGGATATTAACTGATTAACTCTAAAACTTGGAATCTGTGTTCAGCAGATCTTGCTATCAGAGTTATCAGAAAGGCATTTGCCTTAGTATTTCTGAGGCTACCCGGACAGATCAGAATCCGCTGCCAAGGCCAGTTCTGATATCAGAACCAGCCTTTCTCTGTCACCAGAATCAGACATTCTCTGATAAGTCATTTTGGACTTACAGAAAATTTGAAAAACCAATCAGTCTATTCACCCCCCCCCCCCTCTAGACTGATTACCATATTAATCGGGACCAACAAGTGGTATCAGAGCCTCCTTGTTCTTGTAATCTTTTAGGTTACACCTTGAACAAAGATCCACTTGTTCTTAGCCTCTATTTATTGGTTATTATGGATAACTCTCTTGCCAAGCATCTAATGTTCACAGATCAGAAATATGATGACTGGAAGATCCGGATGAAAGCTCATCTTTGTGCCCTGCATGATGAAATGTGGGAAGTCTTGGAGAATGGACCTTTTATCCAATTCATGAAGGTCAACCCTGCCCATACCTTAGACAACAATCTACCTCAGATGATTGAGAAAGCTCGGTCAGAATGGACCAAGGAAGAGAAAAGGCAGTACAATCTAGATAATATAGCCAAGGACATCCTCTACAAGGCTATTGATGAAAGATACTTCAACAGAATCAAGAAGTGCAAAACTGCCAAAGAAATCTGGGATAAGCTGGATGAGATTGGAGCAGGAGATGAGCAAGAAAGAGATAACAAGTTGACCATTGCAATGAAGAAGTTTGATGACTTCAAACTTCTGCCAGAAGAATGCATTGCTAAGATGCATGAGAGATTGCTGATTCTCATCAGTGAGATTTCTGAGCTTGGGAAGGAGCTCACCATCAAAGAGGTCAACATGAAGATCCTCAGGGGACTACCTTCAGCTTGGAAGATGAAGGTGATTGCAGTCCAGGAAAGCAAGAACATCAAGACCTATGCCACTGAGAAACTCATATCTGATCTCAAGGCTTATGAGTTTGAGATGCATGAAGAGAAGGAGGAAGTTCCTGATGAAAGGACCACCACTGCTCTCACTGCCAGCACCTCAAAGGTAAGTAGCTTTGACCCCTCTACTCTTTTATCTGATGAGTATATGGCTGCTTTTGCCAGGAAGTTTAAGAAGTTTATGAAGAAAGATGGAAGGAGTCCATCTTCCATCAGAAGACCTCATCAGAAGACCAAATCTTCTGAAAGCAATGGAGAGTACCTCTGCTACAACTGTAGACAGCCTGGACACTTCAAAGCAAACTGCCCCTATCCAAGAGTGCCCAAGAAGCAAGGACAAGAAGAAGAAAAGAAACCAGATGATCAACATAGAAGGAGAAGAGCTTTTGTCTCAGAACAAGCTGAGAGAGATCCACTCTCTGAATCAGAGTCCAGCTCAGACTCCGACTCTGATGAAGCATTCTGCTGCTTGGATGCAGAAACAGAAGACCTCTGCCTCATGGCACAATCAGATGATGAGGTATGCTCTACTTCTGACTCTGTTTTTTCTTCGGTAGGCACAGCCTTAAATGATGATCCAATGTCATCATTTTGGGAAGAGTTCCAAACTATCCAAGCCACTTATTCTTCTGTTAAAGATGAGAACAGTAGGCTGAAAGTTGATATCTCTAATCTAAGAAAAGAGAATGAGTGTAAACTTAATCTCTTAACTGAGGAAAGAGATAGACTGAAAGCTGAAAATGAGTCTCTTCTGAAAAGAATAAGAGACATTGAGGAACTTGAGAGTAAATATAATAGTCTTCTGAAGATGCAATCTTCTATGAAGAATATTGGTGACTCTCATAACTTCACCTCTGGTCTTGGATATGTTGAACCAGAGTCTGGTGAGCCTTCTGTAAGGCCTAGCACCAAAGTTGCTAAGGCTAAAAAGGTCATAGTGCCACAGACTCTGAGCCCATTTGCCATGCTAGTACTTCTGGT
Organism: Cuscuta epithymum; assembly: GCA_945859915.1. Classification (NCBI taxonomy): domain Eukaryota; kingdom Viridiplantae; phylum Streptophyta; class Magnoliopsida; order Solanales; family Convolvulaceae; genus Cuscuta; species Cuscuta epithymum. The sequence continues at coordinate 289,407 of CAMAPF010000223.1, forward strand.
ACTAAAGTTGTTCATGAGAAGGTCATACCAGAGAAACAAACTCTAAAGGCCAAACCAAAACACAGTTTGAAAACTAATGAACCTGGCAGAAACTCTAACAAAAGGAAAAATTTTCAGAAAAATAATAATCAAAGGCCTAACCCTATCAGACAATCTCATGACAACAGTATCAGAAACTGCTATCAGAAAGGCAGATATCAAGAGAAGATTAACTATAGGCAGAAGAGGTTGTCTGGTCAACCTCAGAAACCTAAAGTTGAGCGCTCCTCTGATCTTGATAGTATATGGGACTTCTTTCCAACAAAGAAGGCTATGCAAAAGTATGCAAACAGAAAGCATGATCCTCACAAGCATCTGCCCAAAGTGAATCATACATCTGTTTACTACAACTACCAGGTGGACAATGGGTACCATCCACCGAGGTTTCAGTTGATGAGACCAAAATGGTACCAACTACCAAGACTGCATTACCCCCTAGGACCCAACATTGCTTGGGTACCTAAATCTTTCTTTTAATCTTGCAGGAACTGTGTGCTGGAGCCATCTCAGAACAAGAATGGTATATTGACAGTGGATGCTCCAGACACATGACAGGTGACAAGAATTGCCTATCAGAGTTCCAGAAAATCAATGGACCCAGAGTCACTTTCGGTGGAAATGACAAGGAAGGGCAAACAAAAGGAAGAGGGAAGCTGATCAAGAACCAGATAATCATTGAAGATGTCTCATATGTCAAAGGTCTGAAGTTCAACCTCCTAAGTGCTAGCCAGTTCTGTGACAAAGGCTACACAGTTGAATTCACCAAGACCTCATGCTATGTCAAGCATGAGACAACCAAAGAAGTGGTTCTTACAGCCAAAAGAAGGAAGAACATCTATGTTGTTGACTGGCAAACAGCAAAAGATGGAACTTGTCTGATAGCAAAGGACAACTCAAAGCTAAGCTGGAACTGGCACAAGAAGCTTAGCCACCTGAACTTCAAAACCATCAACAAACTGGCAAGAGAACACATTGTAGATGGTCTGCCTGACATTGTATACAAGAAGGAGGCCCTCTGCAGTGCTTGTCAGAAAGGCAAACAAGTAAAGACCTCATTCAAACCCATAGCTGGAGATCTTTCTACTTGTCCTCTAAATCTGATCCACATGGATTTATTTGGTCCAGTTGAAACTCCCAGTGTTGGTGGAAAAAGATATACTCTTGTTATGGTTGATGACTACTCAAGATACACATGGACTGTGTTCCTAACAAAAAAGAATGAAACTCTTCAGAAGTTGCCATCTCTGTTAAAGCAACTTCAGACTGAGAAGAACATGAAGGTCAGGACAATCAGATCTGACAGAGGAACTGAATTTGTCAACAAGGTGATCAAGGACTTCTGTGATCAGAATGGCACATTCCATCAACTTTCTGCTGCCAGAACACCCCAACAAAATGGTGTTGCAGAAAGAAGGAACAGAACACTGAAGGAAGCTGCAAGAACTATGATTGCAGAATCAGGCCTGCCCATCAGATACTGGGCTGAAGCTATCAACACTGCATGCTACACTCAGAATAGAAGCATGATCCACAAGAATCATAAGAAGACCCCCTACGAGCTGTGGAGAGGAAGAAAGCCAAACATCAGCTACTTCCATGTGTTTGGATGCAAGTGCTATATTCTAAACAATGGAAAAGAGAACCTGAAAGTATTTCAAGAAAAAGCTGATGAAGGTGTATTCTTAGGCTACTCAAGTTCAAGCAAAGCCTATAGAATACTTAACAGGAGATCTCTACAAGTTGAAGAATCCATTCATGTCAAGTTTGATGATAGCACCTCTGCTGAAGAAATTTCAGAAACCCTGCAGAAAATCAATCTTGAAGATAAGGTTTCAGAACTATCAGAAGAGATCACCAACAATCCTATATTCTCAACTCCTCCTGCCAATCCAATTCTGATAGACAAAGATGAAGATGAAGAAGAAGATGATGTATCAGAAGATGAACTATCAGAGTTGCCTAGACAGCAACTGTCAGAACCGGATCTAACTTGGTTAAGAGATCATCCTCCTAATCAAGTGATTGGTCAAGTTACCAGTGGAGTAAGGACCAGATCTGCATCAAGAAGAGAAGCCATGTTCACCTGCTGTATTTCCCAGATGGAACCAATGTGTGTGGAAGAAGCTCTAGAAGATTCAGATTGGATCAATGCAATGCAAGAAGAGCTGACACAGTTTGAAAGGAATGAAGTATGGAAACTTGTTCCTAGGCCCAAGCATCAGAATGTCATTGGAACCAAGTGGGTATTCAAGAACAAAGCAGATGAAGAAGGCAACATTGTAAGAAATAAAGCAAGGCTTGTAGCAAAGGGATACTGTCAAGAAGAAGGCATAGATTTTGATGAGACCTTTGCACCTGTTGCCAGACTGGAAGCAATCAGGATATTCCTAGCCTATGCTGCCTACAATGACATCAAAGTCTACCAGATGGATGTCAAGAGTGCTTTTCTGAATGGAGAACTTGAAGAGGAAGTTTATGTTGAACAACCTCCAGGTTTTGCCATTCCTACTCAATCCTCTTGTGTCTACAAGCTCAGAAAGGCCCTCTATGGTCTTAAGCAAGCTCCCAGAGCTTGGTATGACACATTGTCCCTATTCTTAGTGAACCATGGGTTTACTAAAGGAAAGGTTGACAAGACTCTATTTCAAATTTCTATTGCTAATCATATTCTGTTAGTGCAAATTTATGTTGATGACATTATATTTGGAAGCACTAATCCAGAATTATGCAAGAAATTTTCTCAAGTTATGCAGAAGAAGTTTGAAATGAGCATGATGGGAGAACTCAGTTACTTTCTTGGATTACAAGTCAAACAAGTACCAGAAGGCATCTTTATCAACCAAGGAAAGTACACCAGAGATCTCATCAAGAAGTTTGGAGTAGATGGAAAATCTTCAGTCAAGATTCCAATGAATGCATCTCAAGGCATTGGACCAGATGATGAAGACAAAGATGTTGATGCAACAACTTATAGAGGAATCATTGGATCTCTCCTCTATCTGACTGCAAGTAGACCAGACATAGCTTTTGCAGTAGGAATCTGTGCCAGATACCAATCAAAGCCCAAGGAGAGCCATCTAGTTGCTGCTAAGAAGATTATCAGATATATCAAAGGAAATCCAAATGCAGGCCTATGGTATCCCAAGGGAGGTAATTTTGAACTAATTGGTTATTCTGATTCAGATTTTGCAGGTTGTAGATTGGACAGGAAGAGCACTTCCGGTCATTGTCAATTGCTAGGTGGGAGACTTGTCTCCTGGTTTAGCAAGAAGCAGAATTCAATCTCAACTAGCACTGCTGAAGCTGAGTATATTGCTGCTGGAAGTTGCTGTGCTCAACTACTCTGGATGAAGCAACAACTCAAGGATTATGGAGTGCAAGCAAAGGAGATCAAGTTGCTGTGTGACAATACCAGTGCCATTGCTATCACTCAGAATCCTGTGCTGCATTCCAGGACAAAGCATATTGAGATCAGACATCACTTCATCAGAGATCATGTGGAGAAGAAGCATATCTCAATTGAGCATGTACCAACTGAGGACCAACTTGCAGATATCTTAACCAAACCTCTCTCTGAGGCTAGGTTTAACAAGCTAAGGGAAGAACTGGGAATGATGGATGATCTTCCCAGAGATACATGAATCAGAGTTGCAGAAGTATCCGATGTGGATTCATCAGAACACTCCATCTCTGATACCCAAAACTCTTATCCATCAGAAGCTTGGATCAGAATTGCAGAAGCATCAGATATGGATCTATCAGGATTCACCACCTCTGATACGCTTATTCATCAGAGGACCCTGTATCAGAATACCCCTCTCTGATACATGGACTGTTATTCATCAGAGTGGCTGTGGACTTAGCAAAATTTTCTAAATTTCAGGCGAGACTGTTCAATAAACCGGAAGTTACTATTTTACCCCCGGTAGTTATTACCATATTTGGAAAACGGCTTTCCGCCCACAATCCATTAAATGCGACCTCGAAACCGCAAATTATATCAAACGTCCACTAACCCAAATTCATATATACTCTTTCCGAAACCTAAATCGCTACTGCAATTCTACTCGTCGTCTTCAAGCTTTATTTCTCCAAATTCCCAACCTTCAAACCTCTCAAATCTTTCCAAAAACCTGAAAATGAAGTTCATCAACATCACCGACCTTACTGATGCTGAAGCAAAAACTCTAGTGAGCAATATTGTCACCGGAATGAAGGTCGACATGTCTTCACTGCCATTGTTGGCAGAAAACCAGAAGACAATGAAGGCGGTCATTGCTGGAATGAATGATTCCCAGCTAACCAAAATTGTGGCTCATCCTTACGAGCACTTCAGCAACATTGACGTAGCTGAATTCTATCTCAACGCCTTCGTCTCCGACAACTCTATTCACTCTCAGGTTCAAGGCAAGAATCTGACGATCGATGCTGACGCTCTAAATGAGTTCTTCGGCATCCAACTCGACTCCCAGGACATAAACACCCCAAATCTCATTGATCTTGAAGATGTGAATGTCTCAGTCGAAGCCTTTGTTGACACATACTGCCGGGAGGATGCCACAGGAGTTGACAAGCTGTACATGAAGAAGAATGTCCTGAAGAAGGACTTTGAAAGGCTGATGAGCATCATGCACAGGTGCTTATGGTGCAAAACTGGGTCAACTGACCAGATGAACAATGCCAACTCCAAGGCCATCTATGCTGTTCATCGGGGCATGAACATCAACTGGGGAAAGGTACTTTTCCAGTCCATCTCTGAGTCTGTTGCTAAGAAGGACAAAAAGACAGGGATGTTTTCCACCAAGATGGGTCATGGACTTCTGATCTCTAGGCTCATCTCCAATGCCAACGTTGCACTCAGAGAAGCCAACGAAGTCAACCACATCAAGACCATATTCCTCACTGCATCCCCCAAATTCAATGTGGCCATTGCTGCAGAACTAAAGAAAACCAGCAAGCATGAGCAGAACAGGGAGAAAATGGTTGAAAAACCCAAGGCTGCCCCCAAGAAGACTTCTACAAAGGCTGTAACCACCTCTGAGCAGCCTAAGGCAAAACCTGTTCAAACTCCGAAGAAGAAGCATACTCCAAGCTCTAAGATTGCCTCTTCTGAGAAGATTGCATCGGAGGAGGATGCATCAGACAAGGATGCATCAGACTTGGCCCCTAAACTTTCTCCTCCTAAGAAACAGATGCAAAAAAGGAGAAGAAGAGCAATCATAAGAAGTGACTCTGATGACTCTGCTTCTGATCAAATGAAAAAGAAAAGGAAGAAAGAAAGCACTTCTCATAAGAAGTCAGACACTCAGGGGGAACCTGAGCCAGAGTCTCATCTCTCGTCCTTACCAGACATGCCTCTGATGGCTCCATCAGAAGTTCATCAAGCATCTCCTATCAGAGAATCTCCCACAGAGTTCCATACAGCTCTGGATAGGCAATTTGAGCGTGTGCTAGCATGGAGAGAATGGAGAATGGGTCCTCTTCAGAAGATCCTCCAATTCTTTCCTTACTATGAAACTGAGGAAGCTGAAGTCCTCAAGTGGGTGGGAACAGATGATGTCTCCCAGTGCTTTGATGTTGGATTCCTAGAAACTGTTCTAGAGAAGAAGAAAGCCAACTGCAAAGGAAAGGCTGTTCTGATATCCAGCTCACCAGAGGAGCATATTAAACCTCTAGATGAGCATGAGATTCCTAGCTTTGATGACTGGCTGATGGAGAAGAAGAGACAAGAGTCACTGATCAAAATGAAACCTATTTCTGGTGAAGAAGGTGAACCATCTACTGCGAATAATCAAACTCTGGCAATAAGGAATCTAATCAGAGAATGGAGAGCCTCACAGTCTGCAGAAACAATTATTGAGGTAATTTCTAACTCTCCATTTCCCCCTCTTCAAATTGCACCAGAGCCCCATATCTCACCTCCCAAATCCCCATCCCCCAAGCCCACAACACCTACTTCCACTCCACCACCTTCTCCTCAACCTCCACAAAAGTCACCTACCCCATCACCTCAGAAAACTCAATCTCCCAACCATCCGAAATCTCCTTCTCCTCAGAGAACCCCTGCTCCATCACCCAAGCAGCTTTCACCTAAACAACTATCACCCTGCAAACTCTTCACCCCCATCAGAAACCGATCCCCCTCACCCCCTCCTTCTCCACAACATCAGAGAACCCCTAACTCTCATCAGACTTCTCCCCATCAGAAATCCAATCCTCAGAACTCTCCACCAGCTCCTCCACAGCAGTCTTCTCCTCCTTCAAAACAAGCCCTCACTCTTGTCCAAGGCAATGCTCCTGCACAACCTTTCATGGTAGACATTGAGCAGGTTGGGAACCAAATAGCAAAAGGCATGGAAAAGATCCTAGATGCTGAGTATGACACTGATTCCCATCTCACCAGAGTCAGTGAACATCTCACAAAAGGCATCAATATGCTGTTAAAGCACGTGGGGATCATTGCCACAGCCTTCGAAGCTCACAAAGACAAGACTACAGAAAATCTGAACAACATCTCTAAGGAAGTGGATGGCATCTCTGCAGTATTATTTCATCACACAAAGACTCTTGAAGAACAAGACAAGGCTATTAAGGATGTCTCTGATGCTGTGAGTGATCTTCAGTGGTCTCATGACAAAAGTACAGAACTTCTGCAAGATGTGGAGGGCATTTGCAAGACAAACAAAGAGTTTGGTCTCAAACTGATCAACAGTGGCAAAGAAAGAGATCACAAGCTAACTCTTCTTGAGGCTACAACCAAGGATATTCAATCAGCTGTGGGCAAACAGAAGGAAATCATTGAAGGGCTGGCCTCTGTCACTCAGACTCTGCCCAGTGCCCTTGAAGTCATAAAGGAGAATCAGGCCACAGAGTTCTCGAAAATTGGACTCCTTCTTGGTGATCTTGCTGATGCCAAAAAGGGGGAAGATATCAGAAAACCTACTGAAGATACTAGAGAACAGGCCAGAGCTGCAGAAGGCCCAAGTCCCAGAGCTATAAATCCTGCAATTTACTATGAAAGAGCAAGGCAGAAAAGGCTGGCTGCAGGCATCCAGAGACCCCCTCCCCCTCGCTCCAAAAAGAAGAAGAAAGGTCCATCCTTCACTCTGAAGGAATGGCTAAACAGTGGGTTGTCCAAGCCTGATTCTGTGCAATTCGCAGAAATGAAGAAGCACATGACCCCACTACAGCGAGAGAATCTTATCCAAGATGAGAATGGCATCATAACCATTGCTCATGGAGGATCAATTCAGGAAGCAGAAGAGTGGTGGAGACTAAGAGTGATTCCTGGCAAAGATGAACGTGATGCAGTAAGATATTATCTGGATTGCCAACTTGAACCTGCTTGGTCAGAATATCAGAATCCCAGGAACCTTGCTGCAATCAGAGCCAGGGTAAATGCTGATCTGAAGGAAATTGAAGCGAAGGAGGCCCAACTAGAAGAGGAAGATATCTAAACTCTATCCTCTTGTTGCTTTAAATATCTTTTATTAATAAGATAACCAGCTTGCCTCTATTTTGCATGGCAATTTCAAATATTTGCATTTTTTTTATATACTCTGATATCTTGTGTTATTTCTTATTTTACTTATCTGATTGATTGTATCTTACTCTTGCTATCTTCCTATGCCAAGTGCCCACCAAGAGTCTAAATGAAAGTTTATTTTTTTTTAACTTATTTTCCTTCATGGTGTAAGGCACTTCTCTGGAGATAGTTTAAGGGTTTTGGCATCATCAAAAAGGGGGAAATTGTAAGGAATAAATGTAATTAGATTTTGATGATGCTATAGGATTAGAAAGTTAGAATACCCCCAAATTAGATTTTATGTATTAGAATTTTCAATTGTAAGTATTAGTGTAGTCGACGATCAGAGTTGCTCTACTTTGGATCAGATCAGAAGTGCATCAGAATTGCTCGACCAGACTTGCTCTGTGAGAACTGCTTTATCAGAGTTCTCTTATCAGAAGTCCATCAGAGTTGCACCATGAGATCTGCTGATAAATTGGACATCTGATAACCGATGAGAGTTACAGATCAGAGGTACTCATCAGCGGACCTATCAGAGTCAGAGTTAGAGTTCAGTCAGAGATCAGAAAGCCATCAGAACTCAGGAAGCCATCAGAATCCAACACATCAGAAGAGCCTGATCAGAGCCCGACTAACACTTGGAAGATTTCAAGCAACATCCAACAGCTATGAATCCAACGGGTAAAAACATCCAACGGCTAGAAGACTGTGCATGAAAGGAAAGCATTTAATGCACATTAAATGAGCCTGATACGCTGAAGGATTGATTGCAAATGATTGACCAAGGAATCCGGGAAGATATATTATAAAAATAGAAACCTTCCAAAACGGCGGTCAAGTCAACAGTACGCGCATTCAATGCAGTTGTCTCCTCCTCCAACGGGCAGACAACCCCAGTATATAAGCTACTCACCGAAGAACAGAAAAATAACTTTGCTACAACGTTTGCTCCATTCATTACTCAGAACATACTTCTTGAGATTCAACCTTCATAACACTCTACAAGAAAAGTCCTACGTTGGGAAGATTCAAACTCCAAATCTTTCATCCCCAACAACGAGCAAAGTTCATCCTGTTCTTCAACACTTCAAGAACTTCATCAAACATCATTTGTGACGAAGCAAGTTGGAGGAAAAACTTTGTTTTTCAAAGGATCTTCTGAAAAGAAGGGCGTCCAAGTAACTGCAGTAGTGAAGTGGTGATACTTCCGGGAAGCTGAGTGAAAGGACCAGCCATCAGGACGTGGAACTGCATCCTGGGTGGCAGCTAGGCTTGAAGAAGGCGTGGAGAACTTCTTAAGTGCTAGGAATTAGCTTTGTAACCGATCTACTTCAAAGCTAGTGGAACAGTGGACTAGAGGAACGCGTTGTTCCTTGAACCACTATAAAAATATCCGGTGTCATTTACCTTACTGCAATTTATATTTCCGCACTTAGGATATTAACTGATTAACTCTAAAACTTGGAATCTGTGTTCAGCAGATCTTGCTATCAGAGTTATCAGAAAGGCATTTGCCTTAGTATTTCTGAGGCTACCCGGACAGATCAGAATCCGCTGCCAAGGCCAGTTCTGATATCAGAACCAGCCTTTCTCTGTCACCAGAATCAGACATTCTCTGATAAGTCATTTTGGACTTAGAGAAAATTTGAAAAACCAATCAGTCTATTCACCCCCCCCTCTAGACTGATTACCATATTAATCGGGACCAACAGTAGACAAAAAATGACCATTTTGAAACTTTACAAAAATGTGACGCATCCGGAAGAATCCATCGCAGACCTCCTCCCTCCATCGTTCATCTATCGTCGATCGCACACCTCCTTCCTCCACTGCCCATCTCATCGACCTCACAGCCGGCAACTACGCCTCTAGCGGTCACCATCGCAGGCCACATCTCTGCTCTGCCGGTCTTCATCGCCCTCCCCTGCGCCAATTTTTGTTTCTTCCCTTTTCCGTATAGTCAATGTGGAGATGGACGCCACCCTCTTCTTCCATGTAGGGTTTGTTGTCACTGGTACTAGATCGAGCTCCTAATCTCTCTGTCCCATCTAATCCCAAACAGAATTGTCATTTCTGGCCACACCTGTCGAAGAGGGGCTTGATGGAATGATATGGGCGGGGCAGGGGGTTAGGGACATGAGTATGGGCTGGGGGTTAAGTGAGATCTGGTGCGTAGGGCCTTGTGGGCGGGGATTGGGGGCTGGGTGGGGGTCTGGTGCGTAGGGGGCTAGGGACGGGGAGTGAGGGCGGTCTGGTGCGTAGGACTAGGGCTGGGAGCAGGGCTGGTAGTTGGGAATGGGACTGGAGCTAGGGACCTGGTGTGTAGGGCCAGGGGCTGGGGAGCTAGTGTGTGGGCAGTGACAAGTTGGGAAGAGGCAGGGGTGGCGGCTTGGACTGCGTAGCTGAAAGCCTTAGTGTTGTCGGCGCCAGGGCGCCGAAAAAGAAGCCGGAAAACTTTCGGGCGGCGCCGCCGCGGCGTCACTGTGGCAGAGTCACTATGGCTGCATCACTGTGGTGGCGTCATTCTGGCGGCGTCAATTTGGTTGATGTCATTGTGGAGATTTGTTGCGTGAATGTCACTACGGAGATGTCACTATGCATTAATCACATTTTTGTCCAAATTTAAATGTGGTCACTTTTCTGGAAATTAGCTTTATTCTAGTAATATTAAGGGAATAACCTCAAAATGAAAACAATGCATGATTACCATGCACTTCACAAAAATACAGAAACTACCTTCTTTTCAATCAATTGTAAGCTCATTTTGAACACCCAAAACAAAAATATCAGATTCGCCGCTGCTTCGCCCAAGTCACACAAACCCCTAGCCACACCGTCGTCGCCCTAGAACCTCATATATCAGCCGCAACGGCGTCGCACTAGAACCACACCCAAACCACTATCACCATGAAATCCCGATCCACCGTCGCCATGAAATTCCAATCCACAGTTGATCGATGCCCAATTAGTTATGGAGAAAAGAGGGTCCGTCTTAAGGCCATTTGTGAAGAAGAAAAGTGAAAATTGACTATAATCGCACACAGGGTTGTGCACACACCGTGTGCACAATGGAAGTTTCTGTTACGTGCACACGCCATGTGCAATGCCATGTGCGCATGCAGTAGGATTGTAGGAATAACTATTCGCGCGCGACAAAGGCTTGGGCGTGCACAAGGACGTTCACACAGCCATTTAAATTCCTGTATACGGCTAACAAAATGCCAAAAATGTCATTTATTTTATTTAAACACGTATTAGCAGCCTAGCAGGTTTTTGAAAGAAAAGAAATTAACGTGTACTAATGAGATCAAAAGTTAAAGCATTCAAGATACCACTCGGAGGATAAAACCACCACACTTCGCTATCAGACATAGAACCCGCCGCTCTAGCTAAGTTATGAGCAACAGAATTCGCTGAACGCCTAACAAAAGAAAAAGAGATATTAGAAAACTCCGAGCTTAACTCCCGAACATCTTCTATTAGCAGCCTAGTAGGTTTTAAAAAGTTCAATTTGCTCAATTCAATTCAGTCTTTCAAAAGTGAAAATTAAGTACGGTTCAATTTTTGAAGTTGGATTTTGGTTCTTTTACGGGTTCAATCAGTTTTGTTTGTGGTTTGGGTTTGGTAGATTCGGTATTGAACTCTGTAATACGGAGTACCTCCTAATCTCCCATATTCCGAAGATGGGGTACATTCCTACGGTCCTACCCGGCTCAACGGGCATTTCAATGAAGCTATTGTCAAAGAAATGTTAATAGGCAGATTCCAATATATCAACAACAAATTTAACGACAAATTATAAATTCACTGATATTAGTAATGCAAAACTCATTTCATCTGAAGTACTACCTCCGTAACGTAAATATCTTCCCACTTTCCTTATTTGGACGTAACATTAATATCTTCCCATTTCTAATTCTTCCCATTATACCCTTAATAATTTTAAAAATAATACACTATTACACCTACTTTTTTTGGATTTATCCTTTATTCCATCACATTATTTCACTATCTTCCCATCATACCCCTAATAATACATATCTCTTTTCACTATTCTTAATCTACCTACTTTTCAAATGGGAACATTCCAATGTTACGGAGGTAGTAAGTGATATTAATAATTTTGTTCAATCATTCTAATCCATCTAATCTAATACCATCATTTGATTCTAACCTACAAAATTAAACAGAACGGATGTTAATATTGCCGCCTTCCAATTGGGTCTTAATTAATGGTACAAATTAAACAAAACTGAATTTATCATCTTGTGGACTCCAGAAAAGAAGAAAACGACGGACCGTAAAGTGCTGGCCTGCTGCTAGATGCTTCAATCAATCACACATTAAAACACTGCGGAGGCTGAAACGGCGGCGGCGGCAGCTGACATCGAAGACTGCAGCTGCAGGAGGTGGTGGTAGCAGTCTGCTGCCGACGGTCGCTGCTCCGGGTTATGGTCCAAACACCTTTTCTGCAACTCCCTCAGCAGCTTCGGTACTCCCGCCACCTCACACGTCTTCAGCAGCTGGCCCACCCCCCCACACGTCCACCTTCACCCCATGCAAGCCCCGCCCCATCTCCGGCGCGTGCCGACCACTCGCCGCCGCCACGTGCGCGTTTATCTGCGGCGCCACCACGGCCTCGTCGAACCCCGTCAAGAACCACTCCCCGCCGTCTCTCTCGCTGCTCCTCATCACTTTATCCCACCCCAAGTCTCTGTGCATGAAGGGAAGGTCGTGTAAAGCAACCAAAGCTTTCGTCACTTGCTTAAGCGCTTCCACTAATTGTTCACAGGTCGCCGGCCGGAATCGGAAACCCCTGGGCTTGAACACCAAGGCAAGATCCTTCTCCGACGACCGGACGAGGAACTCCGCGTGTGGGACCCGACGATCAAGAAAGTCGTATATCTCTTTGACCGCAGACCACTTTGTTTTTCTTGGGAAATACCTACGAAAATGGCACGTATAATATTATAACTAAATTTCCCTATTATCAAAAAAACTAAATTACTCGGACATAAATACAACTAGATATTTTTTGAACAAAACTATGATTAGTCAACAGTTCTACACATACGGGGTATGAGTAAATGAACGAGAATCACTATAGTGCAGTACGTATTTCAAAGTAATAAATTACTTGTAGATGATTTGTCTCTGGAGTGACTAAATAAGATATTTTTTGAAAAAATTTAAAACAATTCATATTTTTATCTTTTAAATTTAATTTAGTACTTAATCCGTCTCGAAAATGTTTAATATATTGATTTTTTCTTGTTCAATAAAAACAAACTTTAGACAATGATATAATTAAGGTGTATTATATTCGTATATATTTCATAAATTTTGTAGTTTTTATATAAAAAATTAAATCAAAAACATTTTGTTGGGTTTTAATCGGTCTTTCATTGTTGACGTATGCATGGTTAGGAGTTTTTTAATTTTACTTTAAGTTTTAATTAATTTAATTAGCTAAAATTTGTATTATTGGAGTAGTGGGCTAGCTAAGTTAATTAGCCAGTGGTCTCCTATTTATACTTTCATTTGTCCTTTGCATTAGTGCTAATTCAATGAAGTAAGGTTGTCATTATATATATATACACACACCGAAGTGTTAAAACACTCATTTTCTTTTGCACATAAAGTCATCGTTTGAATGTCATAGTGACATTATTTCTTCTATCTTCAATTTGAGTTTAATTAGTTAAAATCCTAAACAGTTTGAAAACACATTTTTTTATCATTAAATCAAGAACGTTTTAATATAAGTTTTTTATTTTCAAAATAATTTCGTATTAAATCAAAGATGAACACGTTTTAAATCAAAGATGAGCATTATTGATAAAAAAAACCAATTTGGCAGCCAAATTTGGGAACGGATTGGGAGGGAGTATTATTCTTCATGAAAAACACCAAATACCTGATGGCTATGTTTGGCGTCATCTCTAGTAGGTTTCCGTTTCCAAAATCAATTCTCTCGAAGTCAGCGTTGACTTTTCCGTTTCCGTCGTCAACGCAGCGGTCAGCCAAGAGAGTCAACAACCCGGCTATTCTCCAGCAAGGAACCATCGCCTTTAGTCTCTCCGACGGTGTGGAGAGGTCAACGGTGTAGAGATCTGTCCGTACGACGTGGTCTTGCAAACGGGTCAACGCGCAAAACGTGACGTGGAACCCGACAGCATAGTAACCTAAGACGTACGGAAGATCCTCATAGGTCCACGTCATCTTTTCTACGAGCGTTGACGAAGGGTCGAGCTGGCCTTCCCTAAGTTGACCGGTCTCCTCTCCCCTCCACAAGCAAACACTCCCAACGAAGGCAGTGACATTCGGCCACTGGTCTTTGACCGTTTCGGCCAAAGGAGAAGAAGACTTTCTGATGAAAGTCAAGTCGAGGGAGCAAAATTTGGTCACTATCCGATTGATGCAGTCGTCCCAAAGTCCAATGAAAGAATCCCTACTTAGGTCACTGTGGATGGTGGGGTTTGGTCTGATAATGGAGCTGAGAATTTCAAGGACGATGCCTCGACAGTCTAATAGCTCGTTGGAAGTTGTGAAGAATAACTCTTTCCCGTGGGGTAAATCTTTGTAAAGGTCTTTTCTCAAGGGGAATCGAAGCTCTTCTGAGGGTGGTTCTTGTAAGTACCAAGAGAGGTCGAAGAGGCATGGCAATGTGGGTGGGGGTACCCTCAAACATCCTACGTAGTACTCCGTTGGATCTTGAAATTCCCATGAAGAATTTGCTGCAAAATGTTTTATGACAAAATAATGAGTGTTGCATTTATAGTTCCTAAAATATTTTAACAAATAACTCCAAAATAAATCCCTAAAAACGTTCTTCTGAAGCGGATGGAGATCCTCTACCACACGGCAAAGCAGCCATAGCAGTGCCATGCATACACCAATAGTCGATGGAGAAAACATAGTCGGGGATGTTTTTGCTTGGACTGTAATTTGTTGGTCTGGTCTGATCTGGTCTAAACTGGTCCGGTCTGATAATGTTTGGTCTCTTTGTATTTTAATAATTATCCAAGTCTGGTCTGATTTGAATTGATCTGGTCTAGGACAGAAAACAATCCAATTAAAAACATCCTGAGATTCCCAAGTCCTGACTTCTATTTTGCGCAATTTTTATTTTTATTTTCAAAAAATCAATTATCTACTCTTGAAAAGGAGTTATTGGGTTTGTAGTAATGAATAACACCTTTTTTGAGAAAAATCAAAGACATCTTAAATTTTTTGAAAGTTTAAGGCGGGAGTGTCTGGTTTGAGTATTGGCATTATTGAATGCTTAAGAGCCCTAAAATAGAAAAATGTATCTTCATTTATTGTGGTTGTCAACATCTCCAATGGAACTTATAAAAAAGCTACACATGTGATGGGATATGAAAGATAGACATAGAAAACTAATCAATAAATAGTCCTACGTATCTTTTTTACTAGGGGTATCTATTCTGTATTTTCGTTAACTTCAACTTCAGAACATCAAACACTGTACGTATCTAAGACATGTTTCACATCGGCAAATATAAGACAATTTATATTTTATATTGCACACTCCCTTTCACTTAGCCTTTGTATTAAAACCTTTATGCAATTTAAAAATCATTGGGATAGAATATAACTAAAATTTGTTGTGTGGTTTGACATACCAAATAATACGGATTAGTACATATAAAAGGTTATTAAGACAGGAAAATACATTTTTTAGTGGGATGGATGATTAAAATCAGAAATTAAATGTTCTTTCTCTTTTTCTACTTCGATAGAGTATATGAAAGAGGGTTCATTATAATTTTTGTTATAGAAAGACAAAAGGTTTTCATTACAAAATAGACCTAAAATACATGGGGAAATTACACTAAATAAGAGTAAATAAATAAGAGTAAGGGGGTGTTTGGATCTGATTCTCAAAACTGATTCTGTTCCTTCAAGGAGCAGAAGCAGAAGCTGGAGTGTTTGGGTGAAATTCCAGAAGCACTTCTGGAGCTCTAATTTACTCTCAGAATCAGTTTTTTTAGAAGCTGGGGGGTACCAGCTTCTGAAAACTGATTCTGATTCTGCTTCTGCTTTTAAAAAAGAAGCAGAAGCAAAATCAGTTCCAAACACCCCCTAAATAAGTTTTGAAATTTTGAAATATAATTAATATTGTATGTTTTTCTTCGCAAAACACGAATAAGTCTGTCATTGTTGTAAAATATTAGTCATTAATAGCAGTAATTAGTGCTTTGCTAATGCCCCGTATTGTAACTATTTGATGACAATTAATATTCCAGTTTTAGGAACTTTTCAAATACTTAAGGTATGTTTGGCACAATTAGCTTAAAATATGTTTTTGTGGGTTTTTTTAGTAACTATTAGCTTTTAGTGAGTTAAAAGATCTTAAAAAGAAACGTGGTATTTGTTTGATAAAAAATTGACTGTTTGATTTAGTTTAAACATACAAACTATTGAGACTAAGTAATGCAAAAAGTCACTGACATTTCTCATGTGCTACTGTTAGTAGCATTTCAAAAATGATTTTTATTGTTTATAAAAATATTAAAATTGTCATGTCAAACATACAACTAAAAGTTTTTAGTGATTTTTTAAAGGAAAAGTTCCCGAAATGGGACTAAAAACGTTTCAAAATTCCAAAATAGAACTATCATGTTTTTATTCCCAAAATAGGACTAATTACTGCCAAATTTTGAAAATACTGCCATGTTTGAAGTATGGTACTGCCAAAACATGACATTAATTAGTCCTATTTTGTGAATAAAAACATGGAAGTCCTATTTTGGAATTTTCAAACCTTTTTCGTCCCATTTTGGGTAATATCTCTTTTTTAAATAGTACAAAAGTCAGAAGGTAGAAACTTATGTCTGTCAAATAAAGTGAGTGATACCTTTCCTTAAATAAAAGAGTAATGTATTTGTTCTAAATAGAGAATCCACCACTATTTGGGGAAGTTTTTGAAGTGTGGTAGTACAAAATATATGCTATATTGCGAATAAGAACATTTTTTGGTCCTACATTTGAAGTTAAACCATATGGAGTATTATATTTTAATTTCCTATTTAAGGTAATTTCTTTGTTTCACAAATCTAGCAGCTAGGTTTATAGGGAAATAGATAACATACTCCGTAACATAAAACAAGTCAATGCATGAGAGCAGCTACGTTTATAGGGAAATATATAGCTAGGTTTATAGGGAAATACTCCGTATTTAGCATAACATAAAACAAGTCAATGCATCAATTTCAAGATCCTAAGCAAAACCTACGTGATTAAACATAACCTGAATTAATGACACAGATCGTTGCTAGCCTTATGATCAATATAATACTCCCTCCCTAACTTTAAAATCTTCCCACTTTCCTTTTTCGTCTGTAACAAAAAAATCTTCTCATTTCCAAATCTTCCCATCATACCCTCAATAATTCTGAAAATAATACACTATTACAACTACTTTTTTTGGATTTATCCTACATTCCATCACCTTATTCCACTATTTTCCTATCATACCCTCAATAATTCATATTCTCTTTCACTATTCTTAATCTACCTACTTTTCAAATGGGAAGATTTTAAAGTTACGGTGGGAGTATACCACGGGTGCTTCTGAAAATGAAACACTTTAAATTTTATGCACACTTACACCGAGTAGAAGGTTCTCCAAAATGAAGCTGATTGAATCGCTCACTTGAAACAACTGTCATGGAGTACACAAAATTCCCAATTAGCCGAAGTGATTAATGATTTCTATAACATTACATTACACAAACCATTACTCATTTACATTAAGTAGCTCAAGGGAAGATTAGGAAAGCTTATTACCAGGTGATAAAGGCCTCCTACGGCCAAACACTTTGAGATGTTGACCTGATATGAACCGGTCAACGGACAAACCCTTAAGTGGGCCCTCCTCAAAGCACTCCATCGTTGATGCAACCATGCAGTCATCAAAGAAAGCCAGTTCATCTGCGTTCAAGAAGCTCGACCCAGGAATAAGCTTAACCCTACCCCTATGATGCTCCCCTTCTTCAGCCCATATACTCACACTCTCCTCCCACACCATTCTTATCTTCCCTATCCTTCTCACACTACTACTTGGCTGAAAAGACGATTCTAACCCTAACAGTGGATAATGAGTCGGCGGCGGGGGTAGAGGCTTCGGGATAATGAAGGAGTCCCCGCCCGGACCGCCGGAAACTATGGCGAGTGCGCCGGAGACTCTGGTCAACGGATTTGACCTCATTCTGGTGCCCATAAACTGGGATAACTCCTCAAACACTTCTTCATCGAAGGAAGCTGGCAATCTGTGGATCTTTCTCTCGTATGGAGATAAACGAAAGTAACTCTTCCCCATATTCTCGCTATCTCCTCCCCTCTCCCATTCATAGACCTTCCTGAACTCACCCAACATGTTATCCCACTTCGTCCCGGCGGTCTTCGCGTCCCGGTTCACGCCGTGCCGGTTCAAGAACTCCGCCACCTCCCGGTCCTTATCGGCGCGTGTCTTTCCACGCCCTAGTGGAGCGTCGGCGCCGGTTTCCTCGGCGGAGTAGCCTTGGTACTGAACCCTCCAAGCCCTAGCCAGCCACAGCATCTCGTTAGGTTTCCATACCGGGCTGACGTATTTGCCCTTCCGGAACTGGTGGTGCTGCGGGAAATGCTCCGCCTCCGACGGGCGGGGAGAGGGAGTGGGCGATGACGTGGCGGTGTTGGAGGATGAAGCTTGTGGGTTCCCGGAAGGAGACGGAGGGGTTGACTCCGGCTTTGTGGAGTTAACCGTTGACTGTATCGGCTTCCATTGACTGGCGGCGGCTACTGAGTATCTAGGGCGTTTAGGCTTGACGGTTTCAATGACGGCTGGGATGTAGAGAGTAGGAGGCGGCGGAGGGGGGACGTAGTGAGTGGGTACGCCGGAAACCGCCGCATGCGGCGTACCTGGATCTTGATGATGATCAGGGTCATCAATAGAAGTGGATAGAAGGGTTTTCTTGTTGGGTTCTCCTTTATGGTCAACCATTATGAGGCTTGACTTTATTTTTTATTTTTTAGTCCGTATATATATCTATGAATCCCTAGAGAAAGGAAAGCTAAGGTATCTATAAAGGGTAAAGTGGGCGGAGAAGGAGTAAAACGCCCGACAATAATGCTCGGTGGAAGGGAGAATTGAAAAAGACGGGTCGTTGATAGATTTGCAGACAGTAGACAACGTTTTTTGCTCAAAATGAAAATTTTGATGTATGTTCGGTGTGTAAAGAGTGATAGTGAAGGGTGTGTGGTATTGATTACAAAGAAGTTATGATTGTACTGGAAAAACAGAAAATTTCGGCGAAAGATGTCCCATAACTGTCATTCCCTAATAAAAATAGGGTGACTTTTTTAAACACTAATCTGTAATCACAGATATAATTAAGATGGCATAGTTTTTTTTACAGCAATTAAGATGGCATAGTTAAATTTGTTTATTTTGGCATTGCAATGTCTGACTTTTTTATTCATAATTATTCACATACTAGAGTAAAGATTCAATTAATAAACTCAACTTCATTTTTTTTACGGAAAAAACTTAATTCATTTCATTATTAATAACGTTGAGAATACAATAAGGAATATGCTTAAAAACAACGCTGGAAGCAAAGGTGATAGATGACCGAGCTAACGCATGAGCACTACCATTAGTTTTTTTTAGTAAATACATGCAACATCAAAGTCGCTATGACTATCAAGAATGGCTCTACAGTCCTTGATAAAAGCTCCATAATCTGTTTTAGCCACCTTGTTAGAAAGCACATCCTCCACAACTTGTTTCGAATCCATTTCAAAGATAACCTCCTCATAGCTGAAATTCGTCATCCAACTCATAGCTTGTCTTAGTCCCCATGCTTCAGCCTCTGATGGAGATAAAGCAGCCCGGCCTACACCATTCTGTCCTAGCTATTCCAAAATGTCCCCGACAGTCCCTCAAACTCAACTTCATTTTAGATACTCGTATTTATGTTATACGTATTTGGTATAGATGGAAAGAATATTAAAGTCTTAAAATTCTATAATAAGTTAATAACTATTAACTTCCAATATTGCATTGTGTATGACTATTTACACAAGTCATATTTACTACTACCTCCGTCCCAAATTGATTTGCAAATTTGACTTTTCTTGGTCAAACAGTTTCGTTTTGTTCACTTAATTAGGATGTCAATTTTTAATTATATTCTAATTTGGAGTTTACAACTTTGAAGAGATTTTAATGTAATGTAGTTTTTTTTTGCAGATTTTAATGTAGTTTATGAATATGTAAATTTTAATTATTAAAAATTGAATTAAATAGCCATACGGAGCATTGACTTTTATTATTGGTTGACCAAAAAATGTTGACTTTGCAAAACAAATTGGGACGGAGGGAGTACTACGTATATCATACATAGTATTTGTGTAGTATTGCAACTTAATTTATCATTTAAATCTTAACTCCAACAATAAATTCAACTAAGAATTAGAAGTAATATTCAATCTAGAATAAAGTTGAAAATCACGAGTTTGTCTATTATTTTCAACAATGTGATATAACATTATAATATAGTTTTCATTAGTTGTGTTGCACTATTTGTGTATTTGCACAATTAACTTAAAGTTAAAGATAAAAATGTAAGCTTAATTATTGAATCTATCCTAGCTTTTAGTATACTCTTTCTTTTATTCGCTTATGCATGTTTCATATGCAAGTTCCACTTTTATTCGCTTATGCATGTTTCATATGCAAGTTCCACTAAGACGATAATTACCAATTGTAAAAAATTCCAAAATTTTTAGCATTGGATGGTAGTGTACCAAACCGTTTGGTACCCTTTCAAAATGGCATGGTACGTACCGAATGGTTTTAATCTTAGAATCGAACTGTACTGAACTGTTAAAAACTTACCAGTACGAGTTTTGCTAATTTATCGTACCATTTTAGACCGCGTTCATCCCTTTGATTTACCACCACCAAATCAAATATAACTTCCCATATACTTCGTATACTGGTGGTACATACTAGATACTTGAAGAAGAGGCATATCCTAGCTCCACTTTTGTAGAAGGTCATCACTTTGAAGGAGGAGGAGGAGGAGGCCGGAGGCTGGAGGACAAGGAGGAGGACGAGGAGGAGGAGGTTGAGGAGAGAAAACTGTAATGGAGAAAAAAATAAAAAATAATATGTGGGACCGTTTAGAGAAGATTTGTGAAATGTGAGATTTATGGTTTAATGTTTTGGAAAGAAAAGAAAATAACCTAGAATAGCATGTCATTAACTGGTCAGAGACCGATGAACGGATATGATATATGCAAGTGTGATTATTCCTAGATTAAAGTTAGGTGTGATTGTTGGAAAATATTCCATTTAAGTGTCATTGGACCATTTATATAATTTAATATAAATTGGGGACATTTATGTCTTACCATTAAGTTTGCCATATGACAGATTTGGTCCATGTATTTATGTACAGTTAACATGTGATGGGTATGTTTTAACATTAAATAATACATAAGGGGCCAATGGTGTTTCTCTTTGATACAAGATATAAGGCTCGTTCGTTCCTCTTATGACTAAAACGAAAGAATGCGTTTCTTCCCAAAGGTCTCAATAACACCTATATTAAGAGACCCAAGGGAGATCGTTCAATCCATCGAAATCCGCTTGTATCCTTAGAGAATCTATGATCAATGGCTTCATCATCTTCTACAACACAATCAAAGCATGGTTTCTCCCCAACCGGTTAGTGTTCTTATTGTTTGATTATATGAATTTTATCATGTTTTAGTGAGATTAGATCCTTAATTGGGACTGAATTTCTCTTCGTCTGGTATCCGAGCACGTTAATTCTCGCTGACGTTGATAAAATTTGAAGTTTTCAATATGCCTAAATGATTTATTGGTTTTCGCCGATTATACCTTTTCATTATATGATAATACCGGCGCACTAATATATCCGGTATTTGATATTTGAACTGATTGTTCTAAATGTAATTCCTTGTTATCTGTCGATGCCTTTAAAGAGTAAGTAATTCTGATGTTTTTTATATATACGAAGTGCCGACACATGATTGATGCTTATGCTTGCTTTAAAACTGTTCTGAAAAACTAAAACTCAGTTTGATGTTAACGTGAAAATCGTATGACTTTATTCTTTTAAAATTCCTGTTTATTTTGGTCCCTGCATCTCGGATCAATTTGTGTGATCTATTTATTAAAATAGAACTAAGTTGGTTTGTTTTTGACAATTTCAAACACATTGGTTTTGTGTTGAATCTGCCAGTTTTCCGAGAATAAACCATATTGTTCTAGATGCAAAGTAACTCACTTGAAGTGTTTATATACAATCTGCAATACTTTCATAATGTATAATATAATCCTAAGTGCAAAAACAGTCTGTTAAGATGCTTATAATAAAATGGCTGTTTTATTCTGGAACTTTGCTAATTTGAAACGATTGAGTTGTCTGTTGCTAATTTGCCAATTTTGACAATAAATAGATTTATATGATCTGAAACTTTGTTATATTTTATGGTTGTCGGACTAATACTGCAGCAGATTCAAATTTGATTCCATATTTAAAGTTGTAGTGTGGATTATTGATTAATGATCTTAGTGTCAAATTCAATGATCGGCCCAACGGAAGATTATTGGTTTTGATTATCTTAAACAATTATATGAGTTTTCAAATAACAAACCCAAAGGTGTGTTATTTGATAATTTATGTAATGAAATTTAAGCATAAATGAATGTGTTATATTTCTGCCCAAAGGTGATATATGACATATTTGCAGCCTAATTTTAATTTTAATATCATAATGTTTGATAGTTAGCATTAGCCAACGCAATGTTAGTTATTAAACATGATATGAATTTTCCTATTATTTGGTGTTGATAATAGGCTTATTTACTAATAATTGACATGCCTTATTGTATTCCCTTATATATTATAAATAGCTTCTATTATTGTCTCTCTTAAAACTTTTATTTCAGCATCTACTTTTACCCAGTACAATTATGGGATAGAACCTCTAAATGGTACAAACTTTTCAACATGGAGAGAATCTATAAAACTCTCACTTGGCATGATTGTTGGTCCCGATTGATGTGGTAATCAGTCTAGAGGGGGGGGGGGGTGAATAGACTGATTGGTTTTTCAAATTTTCTCCAAGTCCAAAATGACTTATCAGAGAATGTCTGATTCTGGTGACAGAGAAAGGCTGGTTCTGATAACAGAACTGGCCTTGGCAGCGGATTCTGATATGTCCGGGTAGCCTCAGAAACACTAAGGCAAATGCCTTTCTGATAACTCTGAAAACAAGATCTGCTGAGCACAGAATCCAAATCTTAGAGTTACCAGTTAATATCCTAAGTGCAGAAATATAAATTGCAGTAAAGTAAATGACACCGGATATTTTTATAGTGGTTCAAGGAACAACGCGTTCCTCTAGTCCACTGTTCCACTAGCTTTGAAGTAGATCGGTTACAAAGCTAAATCCTAGCACTTAAGAAGCACTCCTCGTCTTCTTCAAGTCTAGATGCCACCCAGGATGTAATTCCACGCCCTGATGGCTGGTCCTTTCACTCAGCTTCCCGGAAGTATCACCACTTCACTACTGCAGTTACTTGGACGCCCTTCTTTGCAGAAGATCCTTTGAAAAACAGAGTTTTTCCTCCAACTTGCTTCGTTACAAATGATGTTTGATGAAGTTCTTGAAGAGTTGAAGAACAGGATGAACTTTGCTCGTTGTTGGGGATGAAAGATTTGGAGTTTGAATCTTCCCAACGTAGGACTTTTCTTGTAGGGTGTTATGTAGGTTGAATCTCAAGAAGTATGTTCGGAAATGGATCAAGAGTTCTTGGCAAAGTTGTTTTTGTTCTTCGGTGTGTAGCTTATATACTGAGGTTGTCTGCCCGTTGGAGGAGGAGACAACTGCATTAAATGTGCGTACAGTTGACTTGACCGCCGTTTTTGGAAGGTTTCTATTTTTATAATATATCTTCCCGGATTCTTTTGTCAATCATTTGCAATCAATCCTTCAGCGTATCAGGCTCATTTAATGTGCATTAAATGCTTTCCTTTCATGCACAGTCTTCTAGCCGTTAGATGATTTTACCCGTTGGATTCATAGCTGTTGGATGTTGCTTAAAATCTTCTAAGTGTTAGTCGGGCTCTGATCAGGCTCTTCTGATGTGTTGGATTCTGATGGCTTCCTGAGTTCTGATGGCTTTCTGATCTCTGACTGAACTCTAATTCTGACTCTGATAGGTCCGCTGATGAGTACCTCTGATCTGTAACTCTCATCGGTTATCAGATGTCCAAGTTTATCAGCAATTCTCAGGGTGCAACTCTGATGGACTTCTGGTAAGAGAACTCTGATGGAGCAGTTCTCATAGAGCAAGTCTGGTTGAGCAGTTCTGATGCACTTCTGATCTGATCCAAAGCAGAGCAACTCTGATCGTCGACTACACTAATATTTACAAATGAAAATTCTAATACATAAAGTCTAATTGGGGGTACTCTAACTTTCTAATCCTATAGCATCATCAAAATCTAATTACATTTATTCCTTACAATGATGGACCTCGACCAAGCACTGAGAATGGATCCACCAGGTGCTCCTAATGATGAAAGCACTGTGGAACAGAAGCGTTCTTAAGAACAGTGGGAGAGGTCCAACCGAATGTGCCTCATGGTGATTAAGAATTCCATATCTGTAGCCATTCGTGGAGCCATTCCTGACTCTGAAAATGCGAAGACCTACCTAGAATGTGTGGAAGAACAATTTAAGGGCACTTCTAAAGCCCATGCCAGTACCCTAATTCTCAAAATGTTGACGAGTAAGTATGATGGAGTAAGTGGTATTCGTGAGCACATCATGAAAATGTTTGATATGTCTAACAAGCTCAAAAGTATGGACATGGAGATCAGTGAAGGTTTCCTCGTTCATTTCATAATGACTTCTCTACCTGCGTCTTATGGTCCATTCAAGATCAATTACAACACGCAGAAAGAGAAGTGGACAATGAGCGAGTTGATTGCTATGTGTGTTCAAGAAGTAGAGCGCCTTAAAGCTGAAAGACCAGATGTTGCTCATCTCACCACCACAAACTCAAAGAAAAAGAAAGGCAACCGTCAAGGAGGAGGAAAGGTAACATTTCTAAGGTCCCAAAGATGGGTGCAAGCGTGAACTCTGGTCCCTACTGTAAGTTTTGCCGTTTCAAAGGGCATTACCAGATGGAGTGTCCTAAGTTTAAGGCATGGTTGACTAAGAAAGGTAACTTAACCACTTATGTTATTTATGAGTCATTGAACACATCAGTTCCCCTTAATACTTGGTGGATTGACTCTGGTTCAATGGTTCATGTTTCAAACACACTGCAGGGATTCCATTCAATCCGGACATTGGGAAGAAAGCAAAGAGTGATTAAGGTGGGCAACGGAGAAGAATTAGAAGTGGAGGCCATTGGAACTATCTCATTAATTTTAGAGAATGGCTTCATTCTTCATCTTCGTGATGCTCTTTATGTACCTAATATTACTCGTAATTTAGTGTCTGTATCGAAACAAAGTGCTGATGGTTTTACATTTAATTTCGTATACAATAAAGTGACAATAAGCTTGAACTCAAATGTAATAGGATTTGGTAGCATGGAGGGAAACCTCTATAAGTTATGCTTAGACACTAATTTTATGGAATCCCCATTGTCATTTAATATAACTAAAAATCCTTGCAAGACAAAGAGAGAATTGGAATCGTCGTCCAATTTGTGGCATCAAAGGTTGGGTCACATATCACGAGATCGAATGATAAGACTAGTGAAAGAAGGCATTCTTCCAAATCTTGACTTCTCAGATTATGACAAATGTGTGAAGTGTTTGAAAGGGAAATTATCTAAGAAAACTAAGAAAGGCACCACGCGAAGCACCGGTTTGTTAGAATTAATACACACTGATATTTGTGGGCCTTTTCCCGATTCCATTAGTGGTCATAACTCCTTTATTACTTTCATAGATGATTACTCACGCTATATGTACCTATATTTGATTAAGGAAAAATCTGAATCACTAGATATGTTCAAGGCTTATAAAGCCGAAGTTGAAAATCAACTTGATCGAAAGATCAAAGTAGTGAGATCAGATCGGGGTGGAGAGTTCTATGGTCGACACACTGATATTGGTCAAGCTCCCGACTCTTTCCATGAATTTTGTAAAGATCACGGGATCATCAACCAATATACCATGCCTGGCACCCCTCAACAAAATGGGGTTGCCGAAAGGCAAAATAGGACCTTTATGGATATGGTCCGAAGTATGTTGGCTAACTCAAATCTTCCCCAATTTTTGTGGACCGAGGCCCTTAAAACAGCAACCCACATATTGAATAGAGTACCATCTAAATCTGTTCCTAAAACTCCATATGAGTTATGGACGGGAAGGAAACCTAGTCTACTGTACCTAAAAGTGTGGGGTTATCCGGCTGAAGCAAAAGTGTATAATCCTCAATTGAAGAAACTTGACATGAGAACCATTAGTTGTTCCTTCATTGGCTATCCCGAAAGATCTAAGGGATATAGCTTCTATTGCCCATCTCACACTACCCGAATTGTCGAGACTCAACATGCTGAATTCCTTGAGAATACTAACATTAGTGGGAGTAGTGATGGTTCAAACACTAATGATGAACTTCAAGAGGGTACTGGAATGAATCCACTTATTATATTGCCCATTCCACCTAACTCACAACTTGAAGATCATAGTGAGAGTCATATGCCTCATAATAATGATGCAACAAGTCAAGAGGCGAATGAAACTCCAATAAATGTTGAACCAACTCCCCCTGTTTCTAATGAAATTCCAGAAAATCAGCAATCCCTAAGGAGATCTCAAAGGGTGAGATGCCCCACAAATTTTGACGAATATTTGATATATTTAAATGAAGAAGCCGACTTTGATTTAGGGAAAGTCGTTGACCCTATATCTTTCCTTGATGCCATTAATTGTGACCAATCGATTCATTGGAAAGAAGCTATGAATGAAGAACTTCTTTCCATGGAGAAGAACAATGTTTGGGAACTTGTTGAATTACCAAAGGGTCATAAGCCCGTTGGAAGCAAGTGGGTCTTTAAAACTAAATTAGATCCAAATGGAAACATTGAAAGATACAAAGCAAGATTGGTTGCTAAGGGCTACACTCAAAGGGAAGGTGTAGATTATCAAGAGACCTTTTCACCTGTCTCTCGAAAGGACTCCCTAAGGGTCGTTATGGCTTTAGTAGCTCACTTTGATCTTGAGCTACATCAAATGGATGTCAAAACAGCCTTCTTAAATGGAGATTTACACGAAGATGTTTATATGATACAACCAGAAGGTTATGTTTCTAAGAGTCAAGAACATCTAGTGTGTAAACTCTAGAAGTCTATTTATGGGCTCAAGCAAACGTCTCGACAATGGTACCTCAAATTTGATGAAGTCATGAAATCAAATGGCTTCATTAAAAACAAAGTAGATCAATGCACTTATCTCAAAATGAGTGGGAGCAAATTCATCATACTTGTGTTATATGTTGATGACATCTTATTAGCAAGTAGTGATCTGGATTTATTGCATGAAACAAAATGCTTATTATTTGGCCATTTTGACATGAAAGATTTAGGTGAAGCTTCTTGACATTTATGTTATTTCTATGTTTATATTTGTGCTTTTGATTAGTTTTGAGTGATTGTTACTCTAGAAATTACACACTTTTGGTGTAATAGTTTAGTTTGTAAAATGTTTTTAAATTGTTTAGATTAGGTTTGTTCTGAGCTCAAACAGGTCCAAGATCACTCTAGGGACCATTGGTGAACATCACAAGTGGAAGGAAGGTGCAAAAATTCCAAAACAAAATGAAGATCTTGAATTTTGGTGTTATACCCGGTCGAGTATGCTCCATACTCGATCGGGTAAGTTGCTGAAAAGTCAAATCAAATCAACCCGGGAACAAGGCAACATGCAGGAGGATTTTTTAACTCGATCGCGTATCCATACCCGATCGGGTGGCCGACATACCCGATCAGGTATGACCCCAGATTTTCAGTTTCGAGGAAATAACCCTTACCCGATCGGTTGAGCTGAAAACCCGATCGGGTACACGACCCTGCAGGCCTAAAAAGCCTATAAATACACCACATTTCCTCCACAATAAAGGACCAATTCACATATACTCTTTAGCTCAGTTTAGACAAGTTCTTTCTTTATATTTTTCATCATGTTTAGTCTCCAAATGAGGAGCTAAACTCTTCCATCTTGGTTTTGCTACTTTGAAGCTTAATGAATTTGTAAGTCGTGAGTTATTCTCTTTAATCTTCTTCCTTGAATATTAATTCTTCCTTTAAATACTATTTCTATATCAATGTTGGGGAGTGTTACTAAGATGACAATTAGTTAACATCTTGACATTAGTTATAGTAATAATTATTTCTTCCTCTACGTTAATATTGGGGAGTGTTACTAAGATGACAATTAGTTAACATCTTGATATTAACTATAGTAGGATTCATCTTCTTTAATATTCTTTCTTGAGTATTAATTAATTCCTATTCATATTTCATATTAATATTTTGAACATTACTTAAAGGATCAACTAGTTATGTTTCATATATTAATTAATACTAGAATCGGTCGATTAATATGCTTGTTATTAATTCGGTTCTTTCATGGTAGTAAACTTGGATTATTAATGCATGCATCTCATGGTTAATAATCTAAGGGGAATTAATTATATTGATTAAACCAATAAACCGCTTGTGTTGAGGTTATCAATCTCAATCGTTTTCATCTTAAGTTTATTGCTACTATCAAGTTAATATACGGCGCTTGTTCTATATTGACTCGATAGTAAGTTTTATTAATGAACGCTTCTCGTTATTAATAACTACCCTCGATGAACTGGATATACTCCTCGATTGAGTATTCGAGAGGAAGATAGTTAAAGATATAACCGGGATCGACGAACATTTCATTAAGTGGATAAAAGCAAAGCCAAGTCTTCTTCTCATTAATTAAACCACATAACTCGTTCATCTTCGTGTTCAATTTTAATTAAATCATTCAATCAACCCCCCCCCCCCCCTTTATTTATTAGTTTATAAAAAGAGAAGTATTCATTTCCCTGCGGATACGAACCTTACTTCAATATACTACGTATATTTGTTGTATTGTATTTATTTTGATTGCACACTACGACAAAGTGCACGTCAAATTTGGCGCCGTTGCCGGGGAAAGACAATTATTTTTCTTTTTATTTCAAGAAAAATCAAAAAAAATATAATTAACCAAAAATATAAAGAGTTGTTATTTTTTTTCTATTTCTGAGCTTTGTGAAGTATATGGTCCGATATCGTTCCATAAACGAAATCACTTATCAAACAAACCCCGAAATAGAACAAGCCTTCGAGAGGTTGAGAAATTTATTTCCGCACACACCCTCGGAGGAATCCTCAAACGCCAGCTCTAGTTCTAGCGAATCTGAAGAGCCAATCACTATGGCTCAAGAAACAAGAACACTGAGGGAGCTCACGGCTCCAAACCTGAATCAACAACCATCGTGTATTACCTTCCCCATTCTTGATGAGGGTAATACATTTGAGCTCAAATCGGGGCTTATTCATCTTCTTCCTTCCTTCCATGGCTTAAGAGGGGAAGATCCAAATAAGCATCTCTCGGAATTCCATGTTGTTTGCACAAGCATGTGCCCCAACGGAGTCACCGAGGAGCAAATTAAATTGAGGGCTTTTCCATTCTCCCTCAAAGACACTGCAAAGGATTGGTTATTCTATCTTCCCTCGGGAAGTATAGGTACATGGGCGGCCATGAAGAAAGCTTTTCTCGAGAGGTATTACCCCGCCTCCGTCTCCTCATCTCTAAAGAAACAAATTAGCAACGTGGAACAAAATGATGATGAATCGTTCTATGAATATTGGGAACGGTTCAAAAAGCTTTGTGCAAGCTGTCCATACCACGGCTATTCGGAGCAAGACCTCATCCTATACTTTTATGATGGTCTTTGCAATGATGATAGACGAATGATCAACGCCGCATGTGGGGGAGGAATCGTCAACAAAACACCTTCCCAAGCAAGGGACCTCATCTCGGAGTTTGCCGAAAACTCGAGACACTATAGCGGGAGGTCATCAAAAAAACGAGTGATGGCGGCAGAGTCCAACACCTCGTTGGAAAGTCAAGTTGCCGGCTTGACTTCTTTGGTTAAGGATTTCCTATTAAATTCCAAAACCCAAGAAGTCAAGGTCTGTGGCATTTGCACTCAGCAAGGGCACCCAACCGACTCATGCCCAACGCTACAAGAAGACAACCCCGAACAAGTCAACGCTTTGGGGTTCCCAAATCAGAAAAGGTACGACTCCTATGGCAATACTTATCATTAGGGTTATCCCAGTCCCGTCCCAATTAATAATAACGGGACGGGACGGTACGGGACAAGCCTTTGTCCTAGTCTTGTCCCATTTAAATCGGGACCGGGATGGTTCGGAACGGTTCGGGACGGTTCGAGACGTCCCAAACAAAAAATAATCATTTGTAATTAATATATATTAGCATTTCTAAAGTATCATGCACCAAAATATTAACATTTTAAAAGTTAATTGATGTTCATCACAAGCTAAAAGCTACTACGTATTTGATTTTAGTTAGGTTTATCAAAATTTGAAATTTAAATTTAAAACAAAGCAAAAATGAATTAGTTTATTCAAAATCATGTGTTCTAGCTGTGAGATACTCATATGTAGATATACAAAGTGGGATAAAAATCTATGTTAGTAAATATGTATGTTAGGTATTATTTTTAATTTAAAAATTGGGCTTGAAGAACTAAAAACATGTTCCCATTTATTTTTTGAGTTGACATTACACACTAGTCACATGCTACAAAATCTATATAGTTATTACAAACGGGACAACGGGACGGTTCGGGATAACCTTCCAATATCCCGGTCCCGTCCCGTTTTAACCCGGTACGGGACCGGTGCGGGACAAAATCAATGAGACCCAAACGGAACGGGACAACACCGGTACGGTTTCGGGATATACCGGAATGGGACAACGGGACCGGGATTCTTGCCCGCCCCTACTTATCACCCCGGGTTTAGAGATCACCCCAATTTGAGATATGGGAATCCGCAAGGAAACCCACCACAAAATAACCCTCCACAAAACCAATTTCCTCAAAAACAACCGTACTCTAAACCCCAAGGTCAAGGCTCAACTATGTCCACCGAAGACATGATCCGAGCACTCACCTCAAATGTCTCAACCATGCAACAAAACATGGTTCAATTTCAACATGAGACAAAATCAAGCATCCAAAACCTTGAGAATCAAATGAGCCAAATCTCAAGTGCCGTTAGTAGGCTTGAAGACAAGGATTCAACAAAGCTTCCATCTCAAACGGAGCCGAATCCTAGGCAACAAGCCCATGCGGTGACGTTGAGGAGTGGTAAAGAGTTGGTGATTGCCAAGGAGAAAGCCAAAAGCCACATTGGCGAGGAAGAAGAAGAGGAGCTTGTGGATAAAGCTCAACCGGAAGAGGAGGAGAGTCACATACCGACTCCACCACCGATCATTCGTGAAGTGGAAGCACCGTTTCCCGAAGCTCTAAGGGAAACAAAAAGGGTGGAGAAAGACAAGGACATCTATGAGACATTCTCCAAATGTGAGGTAAATATTCCTCTTCTTAACTTAATAAAAGGGGTTCCTAGATTTGCCAAATTTTTCAAAGAGCTATGCACAATAAAAAGGAAGCATAGACTCAATGGTAAACAAAAAGTCCAAGTTAGTGAACGTGTTTCGGCAGTTTTCCAAAAGAAACTCCCAAAGAAATACAATGACCCGGGCATGTTCACTATACCTTGTAAGTTGGGAGGTACTACGTTTTCAAAGGCCATGTTAGACTTGGGGGCATCAATTAATGTTGTAAGGAATAAATGTAATTAGATTTTGATGATGCTATAGGATTAGAAAGTTAGAGTATCCCCAAATTAGATTTTATGTATTAGAATTTTCAATTGTAAGTATTAGTGTAGTCGACGATCAGAGTTGCTCTACTTTGGATCAGATCAGAAGTGCATCAGAACTGCTCGACCAGACTTGCTCTATGAGAACTGCTCCATCAGAGTTCTCTTACCAGAAGTCCATCAGAGTTGCACCATGAGAATTGATGATAAACTTGGACATCTGATAGCCAATGAGATCTACAGATCAGAGGGACTCATCAGCGAACCTATCAGAGTCAGAGTTCATTCAGAGATCTGGATACCATCAGAACTCAACTCATCAGAAAGCCATCAGAATCCAACACATCAGAAGAGTCTGATCAGAGCCCGACGAACAGTTAGAAGATTTCAAGCAACATCCAACAGCTATGAATTCAACGGGTAAAAACATCCAACGGCTACAAGACTGTGCATGGAAGGAAAGCATTTAATGCACATTAAATGAGCCTGATACGCTGAAGGATTGATTGCAAATAATTGACCAAGAATTCCGGGAAGATATATTATAAAAATAGAAACCTTCCAAAACGGCGGTCAAGTCAACAGTACGCGCATTTAATGCAGTTGTCTCCTCCTCCAACGGGCAGACAACCTCAGTATATAAGCTACACACCGAAGATCAGGAAAACAACTTTTTTACAAATCCTGCTCATCATCATTCAAGCTTTCTTGAGATTCAAAGTCTACAAACTTCAAAAAGACAAGCTTAAGTTGGGAAGATTCAAACTCCAAATCTCTCATCCCCAACAAACAGGCAAAGTTCATCCTGTTCTTCAACACTTCAAGAACTTCATCAAACATCATTTGTAACGAAGCAAGTTGGAGGAAAAACTCTGTTTTTCAAAAGGATCTTCTGAAAAGAAGGGCGTCCAAGTAACTGCAGTAGTGAAGTGGTGATACTTCCGGGAAGCTGAGTGAAAGGATCAGCCATCAGGACGTGGAATTGCATCCTGGGTGGCATCTAGGCTTGAAGAAGACGAGGAGTGCTTCTTAAGTGCTAGGAATTAGCTTTGTAACTGATCTACTTCAAAGCTAGTGGAACAGTGGACTAGAGGAACGAGTTGTTCCTTGAACCACTATAAAAATATCCGGTGTCATTTACTTTACTGCAATTTATAATTCTGCACTTAGGACATTAACTGATTAACTCTAAGACTTGGAATCTGTGTTCAGCAGATCTTGTTTTCAGAGTTATCAGAAAGGCATTTGCCTGAGTGTTTCTGAGGCTACCCGAACAGATCAGAATCCGCTGCCAAGGCCAGTTCTGATATCAGAACCAGCCTTTCTCTGTCACCAGAATCAGACTTTCCCTGATAAGTCATTTTGGACTTAGAGAAAATTTGAAAAACCAATCAGTCTATTCACCCCCCCCCCTCTAGACTGATTACCATATTAATCGGGACCAACAAGTGGTATCAGAGCCTCCTTGTTCTTGTAATCTTTTAGGTTACTCTCTGAACAAAGATCCACTTGTTCTTAGCCTCTATTTATTTATTATAATGGATAATTCTCTTGCAAAGCATCTTATGTTCACAGATCAGAAATATGATGATTGGAAGATCAGAATGAAGGCACATCTATGTGCCCTACATGATGAAATGTGGGAAGTCTTGGAGAATGGACCCTTTATCCAGTTCATGAAGATCAATCCTGCTCACTCCATTGATAACTCTCAGCCCCAGATGATTGAGAAAGCCCGGTCAGAATGGACCAAGGAAGAGAAAAGACAGTATAACCTTGACAACATTGCCAAGGACATTCTCTACAAAGCTATTGATGAAAGATATTTCAATAGAATAAAGAAGTGCAGGACTGCTAAGGAAATCTGGGACAAGCTGGATGAGATTGGAGCAGGAGATGAACAAGAAAGAGATAACAAGTTGACCATTGCTATGAAGAAGTTTGATGACTTCAAACTTCTGCCAGAAGAATGCATTGCTAAGATGCATGAGAGACTGCTGATTCTCATTAGTGAGATTTCTGAGCTTGGAAAGGAACTCACTATCAAAGAAGTCAATATGAAGATCCTCAGGGGACTGCCTTCAGCTTGGAAGATGAAAGTGATTGCAGTCCAGGAAAGCAAGAACATCAAGACTTATGCCACTGAGAAACTCATCTCTGATCTCAAGGCTTATGAGTTTGAGATGCATGAAGAGAAGGAAGAAGTTCCTGATGAAAGGATCACCACTGCTCTCACTGCAAGTACCTCTAAGGTAAGTGACTTTGACCCTTCTACTCTCTTATCTGATGAATATATGGCTGCTTTTGCCAGAAAGTTTAAGAAGTTTATGAAGAAAGATGGAAGGAGTCCATCTTCCATCAGAAGACCACATCAGAAGACCAAATCTTCTGAAAGCAATGGAGAGTACCTCTGCTACAACTGCAGACAACCTGGGCACTTCAAAGCAAACTGCCCCTATCCAAGAGTGTCCAAGAAGCAAGGACATGAAGAAGAAAAGAAACCAGAAGATCAACACAGAAGAAGGAGAGCATTTGTCTCAGAACAAGCTGAGAGAGATCCACTCTCTGAATCAGAGTCCAGCTCAGACTCTGACTCTGATGAAGCATTCTGCTGCTTGGATGCAGAAACTGAAGACCTCTGCCTCATGGCACAAACAGATGATGAGGTATGCTCTACTTCTGATTCTATTTCTTCTTCGGTAGGCACAGCCTTAAATGATGATCCAATGTCATCATTCTGGGAAGAGTTCCAAACTATCCAAGCCACTTATTCTTTTGTTAAAGATGAGAACAGTAGGCTGAAAGTTGATATCTCTGATCTAAAGAAAGAGACTGAGTGTAAACTTAATCTCTTAACTGAGGAAAGAGATAGACTGAAAGCTGAAAATGAGTCTCTTCTGAAAAGAATAAGAGACATTGAGGAACTTGAGAGTAGATATAATAGTCTTCTGAAGATGCAATCTTCCATGAAGAATATTGGTGACTCTCATAACTTCACCTCTGGTCTTGGATATGTTGAACCAGAGTCTGGTGAGCCTTCTGTAAGGCCTAGCACCAAAGTTGCTAAAGCTAAAAAGGTCATAGTGCCACAGACTCTGAGCCCCAATTGCCATGCTAGTACCTCTGGTACTAAAATTGCTCATGAGAAGGTCACACCAGAAAAACAAACTCTAAAGGCCAAACCAAAACAAAGCTTGAAAACTAATGAATCTGGCAGACACTCTAACAAAAGGAAGAGTTTTCAGAACAATAATAATCAAAGGCCTAACCCTATCAGACAATCTCATGACAATGGTATCAGAAACTGCTATCAGAAAGGCAGATATCAAGAGAAGATTAACTATAGGCAGAAGAGGTTGTCTGGTCAACCTCAGAAGTCTAAAGTTAAGCGCTCCTCTGATCTTGATAGTATATGGGACTTCTTTCCAACAAAGAAGGCTATGCAAAAGTATGCAAACAGAAAGCATGATCCTCACAAGCATCTGCCCAAGGTAAATCATACATCTGTTTACTACAACTACCAGGTGGACAATGGGTACCATCCACCAAGGTTTCAGTTGATGAGACCAAAATGGTACCAACTACCAAGACTGCATTACCCCCCAGGACCCAACATTGCTTGGGTACCTAAATCTTCCTTTTAATCTTGCAGGAACTGTGTGCTGGAGCTATCTCAGAACAAGAATGGTATATTGACAGTGGATGCTCCAGACACATGACAGGTGACAAGAGTTGCCTATCAGAGTTCCAGAAAATCAATGGACCCAGAGTCACTTTCGGTGGAAATGACAAGGAAGGGCAAACAAAAGGAAGAGGGAAGCTGATCAAGAACCAGATAATCATTGAAGATGTCTCATATGTCAAAGGTCTGAAGTTCAACCTCCTTAGTGCTAGCCAGTTTTGTGACAAAGGCTACACAGTTGAATTCACCAAGACCTTATGCTATGTCAAGCATGAGACAACCAAAGAAGTGGTTCTTACAGCCAAGAGAAGGAAGAACATCTATGTTGTTGACTGGCAAACAGCAAAAGATGGAACCTGTCTGATAGCAAAAGACAATTCAAAGCTAAGCTGGGACTGGCACAAGAAGCTTAGCCATCTGAATTTCAAAACCATCAACAAACTGGCAAGGGAACACATTGTAGATGGTCTGCCTGACATTGTTTACAAGAAGGAGACCCTCTGCAGTGCTTGTCAGAAAGGCAAACAAGTGAAGACCTCATTCAAACCCATAGCTGGAGATCTTTCTACTTGTCCTCTAAATCTGATCCACATGGATTTATTTGGACCAGTTGAAACTCCCAGTGTTGGTGGAAAAAGATATACTCTTGTTATGGTTGATGATTACTCAAGATATACTTGGACTGTGTTTCTGACTAAGAAGAATGAAACTCTTCAGAAGTTGCCATCTCTGCTAAAGCAACTCCAAACTGAGAAGAATATGAAGGTCAGAACAATCAGATCTGACAGAGGAACTGAATTTGTCAACAAAGTGATCAAAGACTTCTGTGATCAGAATGGTACATTCCATCAACTTTCTGCTGCCAGAACACCCCAACAAAATGGTGTTGCAGAAAGAAGGAACAGAACTCTGAAGGAAGCTGCAAGAACTATGATTGCAGAATCAGGACTGCCCATCAGATACTGGGCTGAAGCTATCAACACTGCATGCTACACTCAGAATAGAAGCATGATCCACAAAAATCATCAGAAGACCCCCTACGAGCTGTGGAAAGGAAGAAAGCCAAACATCAGCTACTTCCATGTGTTTGGATGCAAATGTTACATTCTAAACAATGGAAAGGATAATCTGAAGGTATTTCAAGAAAAAGCTGATGAAGGTGTATTCTTAGGCTATTCAAGCTCAAGCAAAGCCTATAGAGTACTCAACAGGAGAACTATACAAGTTGAAGAATCCATTCATGTCAAGTTTGATGACAGCACCTCTGCAGAAGAACTATCAGAGACCCTGCAGAAGATCAATCTTGAAGACAAGGCTTCAGAACCATCAGAAGAGGCCATCATCAATTCTGTATTATCAATTCCTCCTGTCAATCCAATCCTGATAGACAAAGATGGAGATGAAGAATCAGAAGATGAACCATCAGAGTTGCCTAGACAGCAACTGACAGAACCTGATCTAACTTGGTTAAGAGACCATCCTCCTAATCAAGTGATTGGTCAAGTTACCAGTGGTGTTAGAACCAGATCTGCATCAAGAAGAGAAGCCATGTTCACCTGCTGCATATCTCAAATGGAACCAATGTGTGTGGAAGAAGCTCTAGAAGATTCAGACTGGATCAATGCAATGCAAGAAGAGCTTACACAGTTTGAAAGGAATGAAGTATGGAAACTTGTTCCCAGACCAAAGCATCAGAATGTCATTGGAACCAAGTGGGTATTCAAGAACAAAGCAGACGAAGAAGGCAACATTGTAAGGAATAAAGCAAGGCTGGTAGCAAAGGGATACTGTCAAGAAGAAGGCATAGATTTTGATGAGACTTTTGCACCTGTTGCCAGACTGGAAGCAATCAGGATTTTTCTAGCCTATGCTGCCTACAAAGACATCAAAGTCTACCAAATGGATGTCAAGAGTGCATTCCTGAATGGAGAATTGGAAGAGGAAGTCTATGTTGAACAACCTCCAGGTTTTGTCATTCCTACTCAATCTTCTTGTGTCTACAAGCTTAGAAAGGCCCTTTATGGTCTTAAGCAAGCTCCCAGAGCTTGGTATGACACATTGTCTCTATTCTTAGTGAACCATGGGTTTACTAAAGGAAAGGTTGACAAAACTCTATTTCAAATTTCTGTTGCTAATCATATTCTGTTAGTGCAAATTTATGTTGATGACATTATATTTGGAAGCACTAATCCAGAGTTATGCAAGAAATTTTCTCAAGTTATGCAGAAGAAGTTTGAAATGAGCATGATGGGAGAACTCAGTTACTTTCTTGGATTACAAGTCAAACAAGTACCAGAAGGCATCTTTATCAACCAAGGGAAGTACACCAGAGATCTCATCAAGAAGTTTGGAATTGATGGAAAAACTTCAGTCAAAATTCCTATGAATGCATCTCAAGGAATTGGACCAGATGATGAAGGAAAGGATGTTGATCCTACAACCTATAGAGGAATCATTGGATCTCTTCTCTATCTGACTGCAAGCAGACCAGACATAGCTTTTGCAGTAGGAATCTGTGCCAGATACCAATCTAAGCCCAAGGAGAGCCATCTAGTTGCTGCTAAGAAGATTATCAGATATATCAAAGGAAATCCAAATGCAGGACTATGGTATCCCAAGGGAGGTAATTTTGAACTAATTGGTTATTCTGATTCAGATTTTGCAGGTTGTAGATTGGACAGGAAAAGTACTTCTGGTCACTGCCAATTGTTAGGTGGGAGACTTGTCTCCTGGTTTAGCAAGAAGCAGAATTCAATCTCAACTAGCACTGCTGAAGCTGAATACATTGCTGCTGGAAGCTGCTGTGCTCAATTGCTCTGGATGAAGCAACAACTCAAGGATTATGGAATTCAAGCAAAGGAGATCAAGCTGCTGTGTGACAATACCAGTGCCATTGCCATCACTCAGAATCCTGTGCTGCATTCCAGGACAAAGCATATTGAGATCAGACATCACTTCATCAGAGATCATGTGGAGAAGAAGCACATCTCAATTGAGCATGTTCCAACTGAAGATCAACTTGCAGATATCCTAACCAAACCTCTCTCTGAGGCAAGGTTTAACAAGCTAAGGGAAGAACTGGGAATGATGGATGATCTTCCCAGAGAAACATGAATCAGAGTTGCAGAAGTATCAGATGTGGATTCATCAGAACATCCCATCTCTGATATCTAAGCTCTTATCCATCAGAAGCTTGAATCAGAATTGCAAGGTTCAGACTTGCAAAAGTCAGAGTTGCAGGAAGGATCAGACTTGGTATTCATCAGAGGACCCTATATCAGAATACCCCTTCTCTGATATATGGACTGATATTCATCAGAGTAGCTGTGGACTTAGAAAATTTTCTAAACTACGGGCGAGGCTGTTCAATAAACCGGAAGTTACTATTTTACCCCCGGTAGTTATTACCATATTTGGAAAACGGCTTTCCGCCCACAATCCATTTAATGCGACCTCGAAACTGCAAATTATATCAAACGTCCACTAACCCAAATTCATATATACTCCTTCTGAAAACCTAAATCACTACTGCAATTTCACTCTTCGACTTCAAGCTTTATTTCTTCAAATCTCCAACCTTCAAACCTCTCAAATTCTTCCAAGGATACAAAAATGAAGTTCATCAACATTTCAGATCTCTCAGAGGCTGAGGCTAAGTCACTAGTGAACAACATTGCCACCGGAATGAAGGTCGACATGTCCTCACTACCTCTGTTGGCAGAAAATCAGAAAATAATGAGGGCGGTCATCGCCGGGATGAATGACTCCCAACTGACCAAGATAGTGGCTCATCCTTATGAGCACTTCAGCAACTTGGATGTGGCTGAGTTTTATCTCAACGCCTACATCGCTGACAACACCATCCACTCTCAAGTCCAAGGGACGGACCTGAAGATTGATGCTGATACGCTCAACGAGTTCTTCAACATCGAACTCGACTCTCAAGACGTTGATACCCCTACACTCATCGACTTGGAGTCAGTCGACATCTCTGTGAAGACGTTTGTGCACACTTACTGCCGAGAAGATGCAACAGGCATAGAGACCCTGTACATGAAGAAAAATGCTCTCAAGAAGGACTTTGAGAGGCTGATGAGCATTATGCACCGGTGTTTGTGGTGCAAAACGAGTTCAACTGATCAGATGAATCACGCCAACTCCAAAGCTCTATATGCTGTTCACAGAGGGATGAACATCAACTGGGGTAAAGTGCTGGTTCAATCCATTTCTGAGTCCATATCCAAGAAGGACAAAAAGACTGGCATGTTCTCTACAAAGATGGGTCATGGACTTCTGATCTCCAGGCTCATCACTAACTCCATGATAGCTCTCAGAGAAGTCACCTCTGTGGATCACACAAAGACCATTTTCCTCACCATCTCTCCCAAAGTCAACATTGCCATTGCTGCTGAGCTGAAGAAAACGAGCAAGCAGGAGCAGAACAGGAAGAACGTGGTTGAGAAACCTAAGGTTGCCCCCAAGAAGATATCTAAAAGGGCTGTAACCGCCTCTGAGCAGTCCAAGGCAAAACCTGTTCCAACTCCTAAGAAGAAGTCTAATCAGAGTGCTAACATTGCTCCTTCTGAAAAGATTGAACCAGAGGAGGATGTATCAGAAAAGGAAGAATCAGACTTGGTCCCTAAAATCACTCCTCCAAAGAAGCAAAAGCAAAAGAGGAGAAGAAGAGCAATCATCAGAAGTGACTCTGATGACTCTGCTTCTGATCACATGCAAAGGAAGAAGAAGAAAGAAAGCACCTCTCATCAGAAGTCAGAAACTCAGGGGGAACCTGAGCCGGAATCCTTACCAGACATGCCTCTGATGACTCCATCAGAAGTTCATCAAGCATCCCCTGTCAGAAAACCTACCACAGAGTTTCATAAGGCTCTGGATAAGCAGTTTGAGCGTGTGCTAGCTTGGAGAGAATGGAGAATGGGTCCCCTTCAGAAGATTCTTCAATTCTTCCCCTACTATGAAGCTGAGGAAGTTGAAGTCCTCAAGTGGGTGGGAACAGATGATGTCTCACAATGCTTTGACATTGAATTTCTCGAAGCTATTCTAGAGAAGAAGAAAGCCAACTGCAAAGGCAAGGCTTTTCTGATATCCAGCTCACCAGAGGAGCATATCAAGCCTCTATCTGAGCATGAAACTCCCATCTTTGAAGAATGGCTCATAGAAAAGAAGAGGAAGGAATCGCTGAGAAAGTATCCTTATCTCCCTCACTTCCATGGAGAACCATCTTCTGTCAATGATCTAGCTCTGACAATGAAGAATCTGATCAGAGAATGGAGAGCATCTCATTCTGAAGAAACCACTCTTGAGGTAATCCCTAACTCTCCATCTCCATCTCCTCAAATTGTAACAGAATCCCATACCTCACCTCCCAGATATCCATCCCCTACACCCACAACACCTAATTACACTCCACCACCTTCACCCCAACCTCCATCACATTCACCCACTCCATCACCCAAGAAAACCCCATCTCCAATCCATCAGAAAACCCCTTCACCTAAGAAGCCCTCACCCAAACAACCATCACCATGTAAACCCCCATCCCCCATCAGAAACCGTTCACCCTCACCACCACCTTCTCCAAAACAACCACCCTCAGAACCCCTATCCTCACCCCTGGATACTCCTCTTCAAATTTCATCATCAGAGCCATCCCCTCAGGCTCCTCCTCAATCCCCTCCCAACTCTGTTCAAGTTCTGGCCACCACTCAGGCTCCTCAATCCTTCATAGCTGATATAGAGCAGGTTGGACGTCAAATCGCCAAAGGCATGGAAAAGATTCTGGATACTGAATATGAGACTGATACTCATCTCACCAGAGTCAGTGAACATCTCTCCAAAGGGATCAATATGCTGCTAAAGCATGTAGGCATCATTGCCACAGCTTTTGAGGTCCACAAGGACAAAACTGCAGAAAATCTGAGCAACATTGCTAAAGAGGTAGATGGAATCTCAGCAGTGCTATTCCATCACACTAAGGTCCTAGAAGAGCAGGACAAAGTCATCAAGGGTATCTCTGACTCTGTTGATACTCTACAGTGGTCTACTGACAAGGCTAGAGAAGAGATTACTGATGTTGAAGGCCTATGCAAGGACTCTAAAGAAC
Source organism: Cuscuta epithymum (assembly GCA_945859915.1). Classification (NCBI taxonomy): domain Eukaryota; kingdom Viridiplantae; phylum Streptophyta; class Magnoliopsida; order Solanales; family Convolvulaceae; genus Cuscuta; species Cuscuta epithymum. The sequence continues at coordinate 330,787 of CAMAPF010000223.1, forward strand.
TTGTTATCAAACTGATCAATAGTGGAAAGGACAGAGATCACAAGCTGACTCTCCTTGAAGCTACTACCAAAGATATTCAGAGTGCTGTAGATAAACAGAAGGAGCTTATTGAAGGTCTGGCCTCCGTAACTCAGACTCTGCCAAGTGCCCTTGAAGTTATTAAGGAAAATCAGGCCACCGAATTCTCAAAGATTGAACTCCTCCTTGGTGATCTTGCTGATGCCAAAAAGGGGGAAGATGAGAAACCTATCAGAGCTGCAGAAGGAACAGGAGGATCAAGCATCAGAGCTCTGACTCCCATCTCTGGTACCCCTGATCCTGCTATTTACTTTGAGAAAGCCAGGCAGAAGCAGATTGCTGCTGGTATCCAAAGACCAACCCCTCCCAGATCCAAGAAAGGGAAGAAGACAGCCTCTACCTTCACTCTGGCTCATTGGCTTAACAGTGACCTAGCCAAGCCTGATGCAGCCCAGTTCCAAGAAATGAAGAAACATATGACCTCCTATCAAAAGGAAAATCTGATCCTAGATAAGGATGGGACGATTATCATAAACCATGGCGGGTCAATGCAAGAAGCAGAGGCTTGGTGGCGATTGAAAGTGATCCCTGGCAAGGACATCTCAGAAGCCATCAGAAACTACCTAGATTGCAAACTTGAACCTCATTGGAATGAATGTCAGAATCCAAGGAACCTGGCCTCCATCAGAACAAAGGTAAATGCTCTTCTGAAGAAGATTGACGATGCAGAAGTTCAACTAGAAGAGGAAGATTCCTAAACTCTATCCTCTTGTTGCTTTAAATATCCTTTATTAATAAGATAACCTGCTTGCCTCTAATTTGCATGGCAATTTCAAATTATTTCTCTATTGCATTCTGATTATTTATGCTCTGATACCTTGTGCCATTTCTTACCTTATTAATCTGTTTGATTGTATCTTACTCTTACTATCTTCCTATGCCAAGTGCCCACCAAGATTTTAAATGAAAATTTATCTTTAACTTATTTTCTTTATGGTGAAAGGCACTTCTCTGGAAATAGTTTAAGGGTTTTGGCATCATCAAAAAGGGGGAAATTGTAAGGAATAAATGTAATTAGATTTTGATGATGCTATAGGATTAGAAAGTTAGAGTATCCCCAAATTAGATTTTATGTATTAGAATTTTCAATTGTAAGTATTAGTGTAGTCGACGATCAGAGTTGCTCTACTTTGGATCAGATCAGAAGTGCATCAGAACTGCTCGACCAGACTTGCTCTATGAGAACTGCTCCATCAGAGTTCTCTTACCAGAAGTCCATCAGAGTTGCACCATGAGAATTGATGATAAACTTGGACATCTGATAGCCAATGAGATCTACAGATCAGAGGGACTCATCAGCGAACCTATCAGAGTCAGAGTTCATTCAGAGATCTGGATACCATCAGAACTCAACTCATCAGAAAGCCATCAGAATCCAACACATCAGAAGAGTCTGATCAGAGCCCGACGAACAGTTAGAAGATTTCAAGCAACATCCAACAGCTATGAATTCAACGGGTAAAAACATCCAACGGCTACAAGACTGTGCATGGAAGGAAAGCATTTAATGCACATTAAATGAGCCTGATACGCTGAAGGATTGATTGCAAATAATTGACCAAGAATTCCGGGAAGATATATTATAAAAATAGAAACCTTCCAAAACGGCGGTCAAGTCAACAGTACGCGCATTTAATGCAGTTGTCTCCTCCTCCAACGGGCAGACAACCTCAGTATATAAGCTACACACCGAAGATCAGGAAAACAACTTTTTTACAAATCCTGCTCATCATCATTCAAGCTTTCTTGAGATTCAAAGTCTACAAACTTCAAAAAGACAAGCTTAAGTTGGGAAGATTCAAACTCCAAATCTCTCATCCCCAACAAACAGGCAAAGTTCATCCTGTTCTTCAACACTTCAAGAACTTCATCAAACATCATTTGTAACGAAGCAAGTTGGAGGAAAAACTCTGTTTTTCAAAAGGATCTTCTGAAAAGAAGGGCGTCCAAGTAACTGCAGTAGTGAAGTGGTGATACTTCCGGGAAGCTGAGTGAAAGGATCAGCCATCAGGACGTGGAATTGCATCCTGGGTGGCATCTAGGCTTGAAGAAGACGAGGAGTGCTTCTTAAGTGCTAGGAATTAGCTTTGTAACTGATCTACTTCAAAGCTAGTGGAACAGTGGACTAGAGGAACGAGTTGTTCCTTGAACCACTATAAAAATATCCGGTGTCATTTACTTTACTGCAATTTATAATTCTGCACTTAGGACATTAACTGATTAACTCTAAGACTTGGAATCTGTGTTCAGCAGATCTTGTTTTCAGAGTTATCAGAAAGGCATTTGCCTGAGTGTTTCTGAGGCTACCCGAACAGATCAGAATCCGCTGCCAAGGCCAGTTCTGATATCAGAACCAGCCTTTCTCTGTCACCAGAATCAGACTTTCCCTGATAAGTCATTTTGGACTTAGAGAAAATTTGAAAAACCAATCAGTCTATTCACCCCCCCCCCTCTAGACTGATTACCATATTAATCGGGACCAACAAATGTCATCCCTTACTCTTTGTATAAATCACTTGAACTTGGCCCTCTAAATGAAACCGGAGTAGTTATTCAACTTGCGGATAGATCAAATGCCTACCCTAAAGGTATTGTCGAAGACGTACTAGTTATGGTAGACAATTTGATCTTTCCCGCCGACTTTTATGTTCTAGAAATGGAAAATGATAAGAATGCGGTTCCTATCCTTTTAGGAAGACCATTTTTAAAGACCGCTAGAGCTAAAATTGATGTTTTTAGCGGATCTTTAACTATGGAATTTGATGGAGATAAAGTTGAATTCAATATTTATGACTCCATGAAATACCCAAATGAAAATCATTCTCTATTTGCCATTGATATTATCGATCCCCTTGTGCAACATACTTTTGAAATGAATGGGGAGGATGAACTTCTAAGTGTGATTGAAAATGACCTCGGGGAAAATTCCCTAGAACTTGCTTTGACCCCCAATATACAAGCCATGATGGTGGAGTTGGATAACCACTTCCAACTTCCACTTATGCCACCGGGGTCAAGAGCATTCCCACTAACCATCCCCGAGGAAAAGCCTTTGCCTTCTATTTTGCAGGCCCCCGAAGTTGAGATGAAACCACTCCCAACACATTTGAAATATGTGTACTTGGGAGAAAAAGAAACATTACCGGTCATAATCTCAAACAAACTGATCGGAGAGCAAGAAGAGAAGCTGATTGCGGTGCTTAAAGGGCACAAACTTGCAATCGGATGGACTATAGCCGACATCAAAGGCATTAGTCCATCTACTTGCATGCACCGCATCTTGATGGAGGATGAAGCCAAACCGGTGCGCCAACCACAACGGAGATTGAACCCACCTATGATGGAGGTGGTAAAAAAGGAGGTCATCAAGCTTCTCCAAATGGGGATAATCTTCCCCATATCCGATAGCAAGTGGGTTAGTCCAACCCAAGTTGTTCCCAAGAAGACCGGAGTCACGGTAGTGGAGAACAAACATGGAGAACTTATGCCCACCCGAATTCAAAATGGATGGAGGGTATGTATAGATTACCGTCGCCTCAACGCGGTAACTAGGAAGGATTTCTTCCCATTACCCTTCATTGACCAAATGCTTGAGAGACTTGCGGGGCATAAGTTCTATTGCTTCCTTGATGGCTACTCCGGGTATTTTCAAGTACCCATAGCCCCTGAAGATCAAGAGAAGACAACATTCACTTGTCCGTTTGGCACTTTTGCCTACCGACGTATGCCATTCGGACTTTGCAACGCACCCGCCACCTTCCAAAGATGCATGATGAGCATATTTTCCGAGTATGTTGAACTATTTATGGAAGTTTTTATGGATGACTTCACAATCCATGGAGACTCATTTGATTCATGCTTATATCATCTCTCACTTGTGCTCAAAAGTTGTTTAGAATCAAACCTTGTTTTGAATTCTGAAAAATGCCACTTCATGGTGGAAGAAGGAATTGTTCTAGGCCATGTGATCTCATCCAAAGGGATAGAGGTTGACAAGGCCAAAGTTGAAGTCATCCAATCACTCCCTTATCCTACCACCGTTAGGGAGATACGGTCATTCCTTGGACATGCAGGTTTCTACCGGAGATTCATCAAAGATTTCTCAAAGATTGCATCTCCTTTATGCACTCTTTTGCAAAAGGAGGTGGAATTCATCTTCTCCGAGGAATGCAAGAAGGCCTTCAATACGTTGAAGGAAAAGCTAGTAACCGCACCTATCATCCAAGCTCCCGATTGGTCCCTTCCATTTGAGATCATGTGTGATGCTAGCGACTATGCGGTCGGGGCCGTCTTGGGCCAAAAAGTGGGAAGAGCTTCTCATGTGATTTACTATGCATCCACCACACTCAATGATGCTCAACGCAACTACGCCACCACCGAAAAAGAAATGTTTGCCGTCGTCTACACACTTGAAAAATTCAGGTCATACTTACTTGGAACCAAAGTGATCATTTACACCGATCATGCGGCTCTTAGATTTTTAATGACAAAAAAGGAGGCCAAACCAAGGTTGATTCGGTGGATACTACTCTTGAGCGAGTTTGATGTTGAGATCAAGGAAACTCTTGAGCGAGTTTGATGTTGAGATCAAGGATAAGAAGGGCATGGAGAACTTGGTGGCCGATCACTTGAGCCGTTTAGTCCTTGACGGAGAAAATGATCATATCAAAGATGATATCCGAGGGGAATTTCCCGATGAGACTCTTTTTTCTCTTAAGGAAATTCGCCCTTGGTACGCTCACATTGTTAATTTCCTTGTCCTAAACAGGTTTCCACCAAGCTTCTCTAAAGCTCAAAGAGAGAAGCTCCAACACGATGCAAAACAATACGTGTGGGATGAACCATACTTGTGGAAACATTGCAAAGATCAAGTCATTAGAAGGTGCATTCCCGAGACGGAGATAGCGTCCGTTCTTGCCTTTTGTCACTCACATGCATGTGGTGGCCACTTTGGAGGAAAGCGAACAGCCATGAAGGTACTTGAATGCGGTCTTTGGTGGCCAAGCGTATTTCGAGATGCCCATGTCTTTTGTCAATCTTGTGACAATTGCCAACGCATGGGAAAAATCTCTCGAAAACATGAGATGCCACAAGTTCCTATGCTCTATGTGGAGATCTTTGATGTTTGGGGAATAGATTTCATGGGACCTTTTCCTAACTCCCACGGAAATCTATACATCCTCTTGGCGGTAGACTACGTCTCAAAATGGGTGGAAGCGAAAGCCACAAAGACCGATGACGCCAAAGTAGTAGCGGACTTCATCAAAACCCGCATCTTCTCAAGGTTTGGAGTCCCGCGCATTCTAATAAGTGATAGGGGCACTCACTTCCATAACAAAATTGTGAGTGCCTTGTTGAAGAAATATGGCATCACACACAAGCTCTCCACCGCCTATCACTCTCAAACAAACGGCCAAGTCGAGGTCTCGAACAGGGAATTGAAGTCTATACTCCAAAAAACGGTAAACCCTAACCGTAAAGATTGGAGTATTCGGATAGATGATGCCTTGTGGGCATATAGAACTGCTTTCAAAACACCAATTGGAATGTCTCCCTATCGACTTGTGTTCAGGAAGGCTTGCCATCTCCCGGTCGAACTCGAACATAAGTCTTATTGGGCGGTAAAAACATTCAACCTCGACATGGAGCAAGCAGGGATACAAAGGAAGCTACAACTCCAAGAGCTAGAGGAACTTCGACTTGAGTCTTATGAGAACGCCGCCATCTACAAGGAGAAGACGAAGGTATGGCATGATAAATTGATAATGAGAAAGGATTTCCAAATCGGAGACAAAGTCCTTCTTTTTCTCTCACGCCTTCGTCTTTTCCCCGGTAAACTGAGATCACGATGGGAAGGACCATTCGAGGTGATCAAAGTCTACCCCCACGGAGCGGTCGAAATAAAAAGCCTCGACACCGGCAAAATCCTCAAGGTTAACGGACATCAACTCAAACCGTTCCTTGAGGGTTTCCAAAAAGAGAACGTTGAATGCATGGATCTCTTCGATCCAATCTATGAAGGATGAACAAAGCTATGGCGTCGTGCCACGACGTTAACTAAGGCGCTTCTTGGGAGGCAACCCAAGCAAAGGTACACACTTTTTGATTTTTGTTTTTCGAATGTCAACTTTTGGGAGAATGGGAGGAAATTCTCAAAAAGAGGGAAAAATAAAATTTTCAAGGCCTGGGGAAACCCCCGATCGGTCATCATCAGTTACCCGGTTGGATCCATGCCGAAAAGAGGATTAAAATGGGCCAAACAAATTTCCAGGGTAGTATACCCGATCGAGTAAGAATCCTACTCGGTCGGGTATAGGGTAAAAAAAAGAAAGAGTTTTGATCGAGTACCCCATACTCGATCGATCAGGAGAAGAAAAAGTGATCGAATACCCGATCGGGTATACCACATACTCGATCGAGTATTCGACCCCTGGAGCCAATCTGAAATTCCGATGCCATACCCGCTCGAGTAAATTTATATACTCGATCGAGTATATTTCCAAAAAATCCTACGGCAAGGAAAATTCGATTGAGTATACCCCATACTCGATCGAATACACAAACCTGGAACCATTTTTGAAAAAAAGGGAATATACCCGATCGGGTATATTAATATACTCGATCGAGTATATTTACAGAAAAACCTACGGCGAGGAAAACTCGATCGAGTACGGGGTATACTCGATCGAGCCCGATCCCGAAACAAGAACAAAAAGAGGCATACCCGATCGAGTAATCGGGGTACCCGATCGGGTACATGAAGTTTAAACGTGAAACAGAAGCCGAAATCAGCCACTTCATCTTCCCCAAATCCCAAATTTCGAATTCCCTCTCCCAAATCCACCATTTTCACACCTTCAAACTTCCATATCTCCCTCATATCTCAACCAAATCCACCCAAACCACCACCAAAACAATCCCTACACTCTCCTCTACAACTTCATACCCATTAATCCCCCTCTCTCTCTCCATTTCCAAAAATCCGAAAACCTACCCCCAAAACCCCAAATCCGAACCCAAGCTCCCAATTTACTCAAAAATGGCACCAAAGAGGAACCAACCGGAGAACTCTAACTCAAGGGGACCTATCCGAGGCTATGAGGATGTTCAATTTGGCCCGGGGGATCATCGGAAGCGATTTGTGGCCATCCTAAAAAGGCAAGTCATTCCCTCTCGTTTTTTATGCCATGAAGCTCTTACTTCTCTAGGTTTGTTGGATGGCATGAGAGAGTTGTTTGATGAATTACATATGTGACCGCTATTTTCTGCAAGTGTACAGATCGGTCGTAGTAAAACCCAGAGTATTCCAGGGTCGATCCCACGAGGAGCACAATTTGAACTATAATGGTTTAAGTTTCTATCAACAAAGTAACAACTGATTTTGATTTGATTTTGATAAGATAAGAGCGAGGAGTAAAACCAGAATTAAGAAATAATCAAGTAGACAATAGATAAAACGGCCCTCGGGATTCGGGTTATACACTAGATATTAATAGAAAATCTCAGTGTCGGTTCAAGCAATTAAAGTGACAATTGGTTCTAAAATATGCTAATACTCCGTCGAGATATTAGCGTGTACCGGTTAAGCTAGTGTTAATCCGTCAATCAAACACTAAACTTAACTAGTCAAAAGGCGACAATTGAAATTCACCACAAATTCCTAACTATTTCTAGTATAGGTAAATCATGTTTATTTTACGGGCTCAAGTATCATGCCTCACCCGTCGGTGCATCACACGATACCTAACATAAGAATTAAGCACGAGCTCAATGCAAAATTCATCAATGAAATTCATAAAATAAATTTAATTGGAAAAATAATCTGTCGATTACAATGGAAGAACCAATCACAAGAGATAATCACTTAATACCAAGCTTTAATACCGAATCCCTCGGGATAAAATTCTAGCCAAATATCATACCTAAGGTATGGAAGAAATGACTTTTCAATAGCATAAACATGAAAGTAAAAGTTCTGAAATTGAAATACAAGAACTAGGAAATCTGAAATTAAACTAACTAATTAATAGAGAATGAAAAACCCAAGATGATCGATGAAGGAGTGGCTGAGTTCCTCTGTCTTTCTCTCCAATTTTCACCTCCGTTCCTCCTCCACTGCTGCGGTGCTGCTGCGTTTTTTAAAGGACGGACTGGGCAGATTCTTCAGTCTTCCCATTTAGGAAGATAATCTCCAACGGCTACACCCATAAATTTTTACCGAGGCAGCGATCTTTTTTCTGAGGATTGAGATTTGAATTATGTTTCAACCTTGATGGAGAGGAGGCTGAAATTTCTCTAGTCACCGATTAATGATGTTGAAGGCTTGAGGTGAAGTTTCTAATTGTAGTCTTCAAAGTAGTATAATCCTCCAGCTTTCAACTTTTACAATTTGGCCTCAAAAGTCAAAGATCCTTCCAATCTCCCCTCACCCTAATAAAAAAAGTATATAGAGCACAAATCAGTCAAAATTTCCCAAAAGTGGATTAAAATAGGCCCAAAACAATATGATAAATTATCATAAATAAACAATAAAATTGGGCCTATCAAATTCCCCCACACTTAAGGTCTTGCTTGTCCTCAAGCAATAAAAACGAATGCATGCAAAGCCCAACTTGAGCACAGCCAGATTACTCAGAGTTCTCCCAGGAAGACCCTCATGGTCTGCTTTGCTTACTTGCCTCAGGAATGCCAAGTTAGAATCAACTTTAGCTACTCAAACACATTGCTAGTATAAAACAATATGACCATGCTATTCTTGAAGTATTAAAAGAGAGTGCAGAATCTGAACTTTAAAAACCAGCTGGAAACTAATACGATTAGCAACAAGATAGCAGCCCTCTAAACAAACAACAACTAGCACTTCAAAGGTCAGAAGACAAGTGTTTCTTTTCATAAAATCATTTCATCATTCTGTAGTATAAACCTTGCCAAAAAACACATTTGAATTGCAGAGTTGCATTAACACTTCTAAAAAAATGCCCAGTACACTTGAGAAACATGGAGAAAGCTCAAAATTCAGGTGTATTAGCATAAACAGTAAAACAAGAGCAGCTCAAACAAACTGTTTTTAAATCCGAAAGTGATGAATAGCAGTGACATATAAAAAAAACACTAGCTTTATGTTCGGGACTAACTAAAATTGGTGCTAACAAGGCATTAAACTCATCATTGGCCATAAAAGGTCCAACCCGGGGAAGAATTCAAGCTCAAAGCTACTGAAAATTAAGGCCAAAACCAAACAACCTAATTCCCCCACACTTAAACACAACATTGTCCTCAATGTTAACAGCAAAAGAGGAAAGGAAAAGAGTACTCCCTCAAAGTATTTAATCAGAAGAAATCAGCTGGAGTTTATCCAGACCATGCTTCAGCACCAGATCATCTTTTATTCTGCAAACAAAAGAAAAGAGAAAAAAAAAACAGAAAACGAAAAAAAAAAAAACTAGAAAAACTGAAAAGTAAAGGATAAGATAATGAACGTTGGGTTGCCTCCCAATAAGCGCTTTAGTTAATGTCTAGAGCTAGACATTTTAAAAGAAACGTCAATCCGAATGTGGAGTGTTTGATTCAGAAGTAGGAACTGGCTCCCCGCGAAAAAAATGCTTCAATCTTTGTCCATTGACCACGAACGGCCTCTTCTCACTGCCCTCGATCTCAATTGCTCCATAAGGATGGACTTTGGTCACAACAAAGGGTCCAGACCACCTGGATTTCAGTTTACCTGGAAAAAGCTTAAGACGAGAGTTAAATAACAAAACTTCTTGCCCTTCCTTAAACTCCCTCCTTAGAATTTTTTTATCATGCCATGCCTTAGTCCTTTCTTTATAAATTCGAGAGTTCTCGTAAGATTCTCGACGAATCTCATCAAGTTCATTTAACTCAAGCAATCTCTTTTCACCTGCAGCTTTCAAGTCATAATTCAAAGTTTTGACAGCCCAGTAAGCACGGTGTTCTAACTCAACCGGGAGATGACAAGACTTACCATAGACTAACCTGTATGGAGACATCCCTAAGGGTGTTTTATAGGCAGTCCTATAAGCCCATAATGCATCAAGCAACTTTAATGACCAATCTTTCCGAGTTGAGTTAACTGTTTTTTCAAGAATAGACTTAATCTCACGGTTGGAAACCTCTACCTGTCCACTTGATTGTGGATGGTAAGTGGTTCCAGATTTGAGATGACAACCATATTTGGAAAGCAATGATAAAAACTGAGAATTTTTAAAATGCACACCATTATCACAAATGAAAGCTCTAGGTACACCAAAGCGAGATATGAGAGACCTAACGAACTTAACCACGCTTTTTGCGGTATTATCGGGTAAGGCAACTGCCTCTACCCATTTAGACACATATTCGACCGCAACAAGAATATAAAGCTTACCATTGGAAGGAGGAAATGGACCCATAAAGTCCAGACCCCACAAATCAAACAATTCAACTTCAAAAATACCTTGTTGAGGCAATTCATGCCTCTTACCAATGGTTCCAGTACGCTGGCATCTATCACACGCCATCACAAAGCTCCTAGTGTCTTTAAAAAGAGTTGGCCAGTAGAAGCCGTTTTGCAGAACTTTTGCTGTTGTCCGCTCTGCCCCATGATGACCACCGTAAGGCGAGGAATGACAATCGTTGAGAATCTGGACCATCTCTTCCTCAGGCACACATCTCCTCACAATTCCGTCAACACATCGTTTAAAGAGCAAGGGATCATCCCACATATAATGCTTGACATCGGCAAAGAACTTCTTTTTCTGGTGGTAACTTAGGTCCTGCGGAACAATGTTAGAAACTAGAAAATTCACATAATCAGCAAACCAAGGAACTATAGATTTATCAATGGCCCAAAGGCCCTCATCTGGAAACTCATCATTTATTGGTTTCTCAGGAATTACAGCTTGGAAACACTCTAAATGAGACAAGTGGTCAGCAACAAGGTTTTCCGACCCCTTTTTGTCTCTTATTTCTAAATCAAACTCCTGCAGTAATAAAACCCATCTTATTAGTCTAGGTTTTGCATCTTTCTTCGATAGAAGATACCTCAATGCAGAGTGATCAGTAAAAACTATCACTTTTGATCCAACAAGATAAGAGCGAAATTTATCAAGAGCAAAAACAATAGCTAAAAACTCTTTTTCAGTAGTTGCATAATTAATTTGAGCACCATTCAAAACCCTACTGGCATAACAAATAACATGCAAATTCTTCTCTCTTCGTTGGCCCAAAACTGCCCCTAAAGCAAAATCACTCGCATCGCACATTAATTCAAAAGGCAAAGTCCAATCAGGAGCAACTATAATAGGAGAAGAAGTTAAAGCTTGTTTCAAAACATTAAAAGCATGCAAACAGTTTTCATCCATCAGAAAAGGTGTATCTTTTACTAGTAAATTACAGAGAGGTTTTGCAATTTTAGCAAAATCTTTAATAAACCTTCTGTAAAAACCAGCGTGTCCTAAAAAACTTCTAACAGCTTTTACGGACGTAGGAGGAGGTAACTTTTCAATAACCTCAACCTTGGCCCGATCAACTTCAATTCCCTGGGCAGAAACTTTATGCCCCAGAACAATACCTTCAGTGACCATAAAATGACATTTTTCCCAATTAAGCACAAGGTCAGTTTCCACACATCTCGCTAAAACACGTTCCAGATTAGTTAAACAACAATCAAAAGACATGCCAAACACAGAGAAATCGTCCATGAAAACTTCAATAATGTCACCAACCATATCAGAAAATATAGACATCACACATCTTTGAAAAGTAGCAGGTGCATTACAAAGACCAAAAGACATTCTTCTAAAAGCGAACGTACCAAACGGGCATGTAAATGTAGTTTTTTCCTGATCTTCCGGAGCAATAGGAATTTGAAAATAACCGGAAAAACCATCAAGAAAACAGTAATATGCATAACCAGCTAGGCGTTCTAACATCTGATCAATGAAAGGTAGCGGGAAGTGATCTTTTCGGGTCGCAGCATTAAGCTTTCTATAATCTATACAAACCCTCCACCCAGTCACAGTCCGAGTAGGTATTAATTCATTTTTATCATTACTAACAACAGTAATACCCCCCTTTTTTGGAACAACCTGAACTGGGCTAACCCACGAGCTATCTGAGATAGGATAGATAATACCTGAATCCAGCAACTTATGAATTTCTGCCCGCACAACTTCTTTCATATTAGGGTTAAGACGTCTTTGGGCTTGCACATAAGGAGTATGATCATCTGTTAATAAGATTTTATGCATGCAAATCGAGGGAGATATACCTTTAACATCAGCAATAGACCATCCTAAAGCTGCCCTGTACTTCTTCAAAAGAGATAACAACATTTCTTCTTCTTCAGGCTTCAAATAAGCATAAACAATCACTGGAAAAGTATTATTATTTCCAAGAAATGCATATTTCAGATTTGAAGGAAGAGGTTTAAGCTCAAGTTGTGGAGGTGATTCATGTGAGGGAGGAAGGGGAGGGGTGCTTCTACCTAAATCCTCATATTTCTTTCCAAAGTTACTGGTTAATGAACCTCGACCCTCTAAACTCATCACACAGAAAAAACAGAATCTTCCTCTTTTTCATTCAAATTAAGAGCAATACATGCTTCAAGAGGTTCACAAATGAATGCTTAGCAAAAGTTTCAGAAACAAGAGAATCAACTGAGTCTAAAGCATAACAAGAATCATCAAAAGCAGGAAAATTAACAGCCTTAGCAATAGTAAACTCCTCTTTTTCAACCCCAACCCGAAAAATTAATTTTCCTTGAGGCATATCAATCAAAACCCCGCCAGTTAATAAAAAAGGTCTGCCCAAAATAAGAGAAGTATCAGAATCAATTCCTATATCAAGCACGAGAAAATCTGCGGGAAAATAAAATTTACCCACTTTAACTAGGACATCTTCAACAACACCAAGCGGATACTTAACCGACCTATCAGCCAGTTGTAAAGAAACAGTAGTGGGCTTTATATCAACAATTCCAAGTGTTTTGCAAACAGTTAAAGGCATCAAATTGATACTAGCACCTAAATCACATAAGCACTTATCAATAACAACATTACCAATAGTGCAAGGTATAGAAAAACTCCCTGGATCTTTTAACTTTGGTGGCAGTTTGCTCTGTAGTATGGCACTGCACTCTTCACTTAACTGGACAGTCAAAAACTCCTCGAGTTTCTTCTTGTTTGACACCAACTCTTTGATATACTTGGCATATGATGGCATCCTGGCAAGTGCTTCAGCAAATGGGATATTAACTTGCAGCTTCTTAAACATCTCTAGAAACCTCTGAAAGTTATTGTCCTGATTTCTCTTACGCAGCCTCTGTGGATAAGGAATAGGCGGCACATACGGCTCGGGAGGAACATATGGTTTTTCAGCCAACGTTTCAGCTGGTTGAACCACGTCATTCTTGGTGAATGTCGAGTCATCTTGACCTCCGGTTACCTCTTGTGCAGCAACTTGATTTTGGATAGTTTTTTCCTTGACTGGAGCTCTCTCATGAATAGTGTTAGGCAGTTTTTTTCCGCTTCTTAATGTGACTGCCATCGCGTCTCTTGGATTAACATCAGTGCTTGCTGGAAGCTTGCCTTTGTCCTTCTCCGTTACCATTCTAGCTAATTGCCCAACTTGCACTTCGAGAGTATGAATCGAAGCTTGGTTAGATTGCACCACCTTGTCAATTTTAGCATCCATTTTTTTCATGGTTGCATCTTGATTCGCCATGTACTGCACGACTAATTCTTCAAATTGTGGCTTTTGTACTGGCATTTGGAACTGGTACGGAGGCATTACTTGTTGCTGAAATGGGGGAACTTGTGCTTGCTGGAACCCAGGAGGTCCCACTGGCCTAGCATTGCCCGGATCCTTCCATGAGAAGTTAGGATGACTCCGCCAACCTGGATTATATGTGTTTGAGAAAGGATCATTCTTTTGTGGCTGGTTTTGCTTATTTCCATAAGCTCCCATATAGTTCACCTCTTCACCAGATTGTTGGTTCATACCTGCATGAATACATAAGTTAGCAATACTTCCAATTAAACCACAAAAAGCACATACCTCGCTGCTTGGATTTTCACGAGCCATCAGTAACTGCATTTGATTATTTAGCTCAGCCAATTGTGTTGCCAAATCTGGTTGGGCGTTCACTTCATGCACAACCGCCCTACGACCTCTCACAGCCTTCTGTTGAGAATTAGTAGCTAAATTCTTATAAATGTCCCATAACTCATTAGCATTTTTATCTCCTGTATAACCACCACAAGCAGTATCTACAAGAGTTTGGCAATTCGGAGTAAGACCATCATAGAAAAATTGAGTTAAAAGTAACACAGAAAACTGATGGTGGGGGCACTGGTTCAAAAATAAATTAAACCTTTCCCATGCTTCATGAAATAATTCCCTTTCCCCTTGAACAAAATTGCAAATTCTACTCCTATAATCCATTGTTTTCTGGTTAGAATAGAATTTGAACATGAAAGCATCATAAACTTGCTCCCAATTGGTTAGAGAGCGTTCTGGCAAATTTAACAACCACTGTCTAGCCTCACTTTTCATGCAATAAGGAAAACATCTCATGCGAAGCTCATCTTCGGATAAATTATTTAAAGGAAAAGTTTGTACCGTACTATAAAGCTCACGCATGAATCCCAATGCATCCTCAGTTCCCAGTCCATTAAAGGAGGGAAGCATATTAAGATGAATATTTTTGAGCTCATAGTTTCTTGCAGCATCAGAAAGTAAAATACAAGAAGGGTTGGCGGCTATTACCGGACGCTGGATATCCCTCAAACGTGGAGGTGGCGGGACAACAACTTGCCTATTATTGTTATCGTTCGCCATAACTAATCTTCTTCTTGCTTTTCTTTGTCTAAAAGTGCGTTCAATCTCAAGATCTAAGGGTTCCAAATCTGCGTTAAGCTGGTTTCTGGATCCTCTTAATCGCATAAAAATCTGCACTTACTGAAAAATTGTGAAGCATAATGCAGTGATAATAAAAGAGAATAAAATGGAAGAAAGAAAAACAATAGTTAACAGAAACAAAACCAAAAAGAAACAATTTAAGCGCTCCCCGGCAACGGCGCCAAAACTTGACCGCTATTTTCTGCAAGTGTACAGATCGGTCGTAGTAAAACCCAGAGTATTCCAGGGTCGATCCCACGAGGAGCACAATTTGAACTATAATGGTTTAAGTTTCTATCAACAAAGTAAAAACTGATTTTGATTTGATTTTGATAAGATAAGAGCGAGGAGTAAAACCAGAATTAAGAAATAATCAAGTAGACAATAGATAAAACGGCCCTCGGGATTCGGGTTATACACTAGATATTAATAGAAAATCTCAGTGTCGGTTCAAGCAATTAAAGTGACAATTGGTTCTAAAATATGCTAATACTCCGTCGAGATATTAGCGTGTACCGGTTAAGCTAGTGTTAATCCGTCAATCAAACACTAAACTTAACTAGTCAAAAGGCGACAATTGAAATTCACCACAAATTCCTAACTATTTCTAGTATAGGTAAATCATGTTTATTTTACGGGCTCAAGTATCATGCCTCACCCGTCGGTGCATCACACGATACCTAACATAAGAATTAAGCACGAGCTCAATGCAAAATTCATCAATGAAATTCATAAAATAAATTTAATTGGAAAAATAATCTGTCGATTACAATGGAAGAACCAATCACAAGAGATAATCACTTAATACCAAGCTTTAATACCGAATCCCTCGGGATAAAATTCTAGCCAAATATCATACCTAAGGTATGGAAGAAATCACTTTTCAATAGCATAAACATGAAAGTAAAAGTTCTGAAATTGAAATACAAGAACTAGGAAATCTGAAATTAAACTAACTAATTAATAGAGAATGAAAAACCCAAGATGATCGATGAAGGAGTGGCTGAGTTCCTCTGTCTTTCTCTCCAGTTTTCACCTCCGTTCCTCCTCCACTGCTGCGGTGCTGCTGCGTTTTTTAAAGGACGGACTGGGCAGATTCTTCAGTCTTCCCATTTAGGAAGATAATCTCCAACGGCTACACCCATAAATTTTTACCGAGGCAGCGATCTTTTTTCTGAGGATTGAGATTTGAATTATGTTTCAACCTTGATGGAGAGGAGGCTGAAATTTCGCTAGTCACCGATTAATGATGTTGAAGGCTTGAGGTGAAGTTTCTAATTGTAGTCTTCAAAGTAGTATAATCCTCCAGCTTTCAACTTTTACAATTTGGCCTCAAAAGTCAAAGATCCTTCCAATCTCCCCTCACCCTAATAAAAAAAGTATATAGAGCACAAATCAGTCAAAATTTCCCAAAAGTGGATTAAAATAGGCCCAAAACAATATGATAAATTATCATAAATAAACAATAAAATTGGGCCTATCAATATGGGTTTGCTTTTTAATGTGCAATACAATTGCAATGAAAGGGTCATTTATGAATTTTTAAGTTCGACCAAGTTTGTGTTAGATGAGAACCATTTCTATGATGATACACTCTCGTTTCGGTTGATGAACACCGAATACACTATAACGAGACGTGATTTCGCCGAACACTTTGGGCTCCGATTCCCACATGAAAGGGAAATTCCGGATAACACTATGGATGCATATAACCTTTGAGGAAAAATGACCGGAGAACGGAATTTTAGCACGTCCCAACTTTACATAAGTCACGTGCAACATCCCCTTCTCCGGATTTTTCTCAAATTTTTGTGCAACTCTTTGCTTGGCCGCCCCAACAACCATCACACTCGGATAGGGGATGTAGCCATTCTCACTCTTGCTCTTTTCCGCAATCCCGTTGAGTTCAACATTTGCAACTTGATTTGGGATCATCTAGAGAAGGCTATCACCAAAGGGGGGAACATTGTTTTAGGGGGAGTCATCATGCATTTGGCTTCCAAATTTGGCTATGTGGATAATGCCACAATTTCTAGAGACTCATTGATGCATCTTGGATGGTTATCCAATGCACAATTGATCTCTTTGGGTAATAAAGACCACAATGGAACCCAACGCTATAGATGGCATATGAAGTACCCCGAACCGGTCAAATACTTCCCCCTCCCTTGCGATGAATTACCTAGACTTAGGTATAAAATGGAACCCGCCCACGTTACACATTACCTCCTCCCCAACAACATTCCACCTCACCTCCAAGCTCAAGCCGAACAACCCAACCCCCAACCGGAGCAACCCGAACACCAAGAGGGATATGAACATGTCCAACATGATATCCCCGACCTCCCCCAAAACCCGCCACCGCAAGATTTCTTCCAACAACTCTTGGCGGGACAACAATCCCTCTTAACCGGTTTCCAAACAATGAGCCTTGATTACACAAAGATGGGAGAGCAATTCACCCAACTTCAAGGAGAGATTGGCCACTACCGGAACGAGCAACAAGAAAGAGACCGGCGGTTTGATGCATACCGGGAGGAGCAACGGTTGGCTTTTCAAAGGTTGGAGGAACAACGGGCGGCCGACATGCAACGATACGAGGAAGACTACCGGAGGATGTATGGGCCGACATATTCTTACATGTCCCAACTTGGCGGGTTTGCATCCATGGACGCACCACCACCGGCACCTTCTTGGTATAACCCCTCCGATTGGGGTAATTTTGGTGGCCCTAGTTCTACCGGTGAAGGCTATGATGGAGGGGACACCACTATGGGAGAGGGAGGCGGTGATGATATGCATGGGAGCGGCTTTGGAGGAGGATATTATGGTGGCGAGGGCGGGCACTAGGGATAGTGCCATGCTTCAAGTGTGGGGGAGGAAGATCACTTTCTGGTATGTACACCCCTTTGTTTTTTTTACCTTGTACTAAGCATTATTTTTCTTGTATTAGTTGTACACAAATATATATATATATATATATATATATATATATATATATATATATATATATATATATATATATATATATATATATATATATATATATATATATAAGAAATGAAATGCTAGTTAGGTTGAAAACCTGAAAAGGCTCCTAGGCAAAATGAGAGATAAGAGAGAAATTTGTGTTTTGCAGGACATCATCTCTTGGAGAAGAGGAAGAGCAGAGGAAAAGAAGAAGAAACAAAGGGCATAGAGGACTAACAAACCCAAGAAAAATGTTGTTTTATGTACTCATTTACAACCTTGGTGGTCTTGTGTTTTTTTTCTTACTATTCTTGAAACTTATGATCTTTGGTTGAACATTGTGTAAACATTTGGTTTTACTCGAGGTCGAGTAAAGAAACTAAGTGTGGGGGAGTTGACATTTATGTTATTTCTATGTTTATATTTGTGCTTTTGATTAGTTTTGAGTGATTGTTACTCTAGAAATTACACACTTTTGGTGTAATAGTTTAGTTTGTAAAATGTTTTTAAATTGTTTAGATTAGGTTTGTTCTGAGCTCAAACAGGTCCAAGATCACTCTAGGGACCATTGGTGAACATCACAAGTGGAAGGAAGGTGCAAAAATTCCAAAACAAAATGAAGATCCTGAATTTTGGTGTTATACCCGGTCGAGTATGCTCTATACTCGATCGGGTAAGTTGCTGAAAAGTCAAATCAAATCAACCCGGGAACAAGGCAACATGCAGGAGGATTTTTTAACTCGATCGCGTATCCATACCCGATCGGGTGGCCGACATACCCGATCGGGTATGACCCCAGATTTTCAGTTTCGAGGAAATAACCCTTACCCGATCGGTTGAGCTGAAAACCCGATCGGGTACACGACCCTGCAGGCCTAAAAAGCCTATAAATACACCACATTTCCTCCACAATAAAGGACCAATTCACATATACTCTTTAGCTCAGTTTAGACAAGTTCTTTCTTTATATTTTTCATCATGTTTAGTCTCCAAATGAGGAGCTAAACTCTTCCATCTTGGTTTTGCTACTTTGAAGCTTAATGAATTTGTAAGTCGTGAGTTATTCTCTTTAATCTTCTTCCTTGAATATTAATTCTTCCTTTAAATACTATTTCTATATCAATGTTGGGGAGTGTTACTAAGATGACAATTAGTTAACATCTTGACATTAGTTATAGTAATAATTATTTCTTCCTCTACGTTAATATTGGGGAGTGTTACTAAGATGACAATTAGTTAACATCTTGATATTAACTATAGTAGGATTCATCTTCTTTAATATTCTTTCTTGAGTATTAATTAATTCCTATTCATATTTCATATTAATATTTTGAACATTACTTAAAGGATCAACTAGTTATGTTTCATATATTAATTAATACTAGAATCGGTCGATTAATACGCTTGTTATTAATTCGGTTCTTTCATGGTAGTAAACTTGGATTATTAATGCATGCATCTCATGGTTAATAATCTAAGGGGAATTAATTATATTGATTAAACCAATAAACCGCTTGTGTTGAGGTTATCAATCTCAATCGTTTTCATCTTACGTTTATTGCTACTATCAAGTTAATATACGGCGCTTGTTCTATATTGACTCGATAGTAAGTTTTATTAATGAACGATTCTCGTTATTAATAACTACCCTCGATGAACTGGATATACTCCTCGATTGAGTATTCGAGAGGAAGATAGTTAAAGATATAACCGGGATCGACGAACATTTCATTAAGTGGATAAAAGCAAAGCCAAGTCTTCTTCTCATTAATTAAACCACATAACTCGTTCATCTTCGTGTTCAATTTTAATTAAACCATTCAATCAAACCCCCCCCCCCCCTTTATTTATTAGTTTATAAAAAGAGAAGTATTCCTTTCCCTGCGGATACGAACCTTACTTCAATATACTACGTATATTTGTTGTATTGTATTTATTTTGATTGCACACCACGACAAAGTGCACGTCACTTCTTATGTTATAGGCATTGAAATTCACCGAGATCGAGTCAAAGGGACGTTAGGTTTGTCTCAAAAGGCATACATTGAGCGTATTTTAGAACGTTTTAACATGCAACAATGCTCTCCATCAGTTGCTCCAGTAGTTAAGGGAGACGTTTTTGGGTCATTCCAATGCCCAAAAACCGAGGTTGAGAAAGAGCAAATGAAACTCATTCCTTATGCTTCTGTAGTTGGAAGCCTGATGTATGCTCAAGTTTGTACTCGTCCAGATATCGCATATGTATCCGGCATGTTGGGTAGATATCAATCTAACCCAGGATTAGATCATTGGAAAGCCGCTAAGAAAGTTTTGTGGTATCTTCAAGGGACTAAAGAGTACAAACTTACTTACTAGAGGTCTAATAATTTAGAAGTGGTGGGATATTCCGATTCTGACTTTGCTAAGTGCAAAGATGATAGGAAGTCTACTTCGGGATACATTTTCTTGCTGTGAGGTGGGCCAATATCTTGGAAAAGCCACAAGCAAAGACTTACGACTACTTCAACAATTATGGCTGAATATGTTGCGGTGTACAACGCAACGTGTCATGGGATGTTGCTAAGGAATCTTATCAAAGGATTCAAAGTAGTAAATTCTGTCTCAAGACCGCTAAGGATTTATTGTGACAATTCCGCGGCCGTGAGCTTCTCAAACAATAACAGTTCGAGTGGAGCGGGATTGTTCCTCGATACAAAGTATTTGTTCGTTCGAGAAAGAGTGGAGGAAAACGAAATTTGTATCGAACACATCAGCACGAATAATATGCTAGCAGATCCTCTCACTAAAGGACTTACGCCCAGTATTTTTCAAAGACATGTCACTAATATGGGCTTGATGAAAGATCCTATTTAGGAAACTATAGCGCAGTGCCTGAATAACTATCTTATGTATTAATTTCAAGTACTTGATTTAAAATTCCTCCCTAAGTATGTTTTGTCTATTCTTCATTGTGCACACAAAGTTATTTTAATAGACAAACATAATACCCTAAGTTTAATGTCATTTGGCTTATATTAATCCTTATACTCTTTAAGAAGTGTCAAAGTATGATTAATGGGGGGTCCCGGGTTATATTGACCCGTTAGACTGTATTTGTTTGCTTTGATATTATTATGGAGTAAGATGAATTTTTCTTGGCCAACTAATACTTTAACTTATGTATAATTGTATAAATGATCTCAAGGTCAAGTGGGAGAATGTTGGAAAATATTCCATTTAAGTGTCCTTGGACCATTTATATAATTTAATATAAATTGGGGACATTTATGTCTTACCATTAAGTTTGTCATATGAGAGATTTGGTCCCTGTATTTATGTACAGTTAGCATATGATGGGTATGTTTTAACATTAAATAATACATAAGGGGCCAATGGGATTTCTCTTTGATACAAGATATAAGGCTCGTTCGTTCCTCTTACGACTAAAACGAAAAGAACGCGTTTCTTCCCAAAGGTCTCAATAACACCTATATTAAGAGACCCAAGGTAGATCGTTCAATCCATCGAAATCCGCTTGTATCCTTAGAGAATCTATGATCAATGGCTTCATCATCTTCTACAACACAATCAAAGCATGGTTTCTCCCCAACCGGTTAGTGTTCTTATTGTTTGATTATATGAATTTTATCATGTTTTAGTGAGATTAGATCCTTAATTGGGACTTAATTTCTCTTCAGTGATTATTCTAAAAAGACCGGTAAATGTTGGATTATTAGTTTCCATTTTTCCTTTTTTTTATGTAGATGACATTATACAAGATATAAATATATACATATGGACAATGTATAAGATATATTCATATAAGAGTGTATAGCTAGTGTAAATGTGTCACATTACATTGTAAATAAGATTATGAATATTTTAAAGCATATGATGAACTTGTAAATGTAACATTATTTACCCATACTAAAGTCAAATATTTTGTGTGAATGACTTTATACAATATATAAATTACGTATGTCAAATATGCAAGTCTTAGTTAAATCGAATCGAATTTTGAGGTAAATATAAATTACCTCAAATATTTCGTCAGGCTTCTTCAATCGAATCGGATTTTGATTAACTTTTTTTCAGATTCCGATTTTCAGAAGTTTTAGTTAAAAAAGAACTGGGATTTTTTTGGCTACTCAATGACAGTGAGCAGATGGACCCCTTCATTTTCTTTTGACCGTGATTCTCCGGTGACACCCATTTGGGTTGCCCTTGATGGGCTTCCAATTCATTTACACGATGCTAGGGCTTTGTTTTCCATAGCCGGTCTCTTGGGAAGACCTCTTCAAATCGATAATCCGACCGCGAATTTTTTCAAGACCCTCAACATCGAGAGTCTGTATTGAATTGGACTGTTAATGGTGATTCTGGTTTTTCCCAGACTGTTTTATACGAGAATCTACCAGTTTTCTGCTTAATGTGTTCCCGTTTCGATCATTACAGTACAAAATATCCCCGGGCTAAAATTTTGGAACCAAAACAGCTTAACTTGGCCGAGAAAGTTACCCGCCATGTTGTTGTTGACCCTGTAGCCTTTGATGAATGTGATAATGCTTCCTATGATATCACATTGGTTAACTCCAATAATCTGGCCCCTTGTCCTTAACCCTGTGATTAATGATCTTGTTGCAAATGATGCCTCTGCTAATGTTACTCAAACTATACTTATTCCAGAAACTCCTCCACCCTGTTTTGATTCTGCACTAACCAAGTACACTTGTAATGTCCCTACGGCTTGCTATTGAGTTTTTTTCCTCCTAAACTGTCACAGGCTACTGAGGATCCGGGTAGCTCATCTTTGGAATCTGGTGTAACTGCTTTTACAGTTGCTAAACCTATTGAAAACTTCCCTACTAACCAGACCTTTAAAGGCTTGGGCTGATGATGTTGCTTTGCCTGTA